>CM056388.1:32505948-32518448 GCA_029718625.1 Synaphobranchus kaupii | reverse complement strand
CCTGCTGCTTGAGTTTCACGCGGAGGCTATGTAGAAATGAAAAGGTGGTGAGGTCACACGCTGAAGGTGGGATACGTAAGGTGTGCCACAGCAGTTACCTGAGCACTGGACTGAAAAATGCCACCAGTGACAGATGACTGTGCTAGCTAGCTGCACACAGTGCTGTATCTGACAACTTTGCTGTTTTTATTGGAAGGCAGCAAACAACGGAATGCCAGGCGTGATCATTTTCACTCACAGGGCTTTTAATTCCCTAAGATGAAAAGGCGTTTTTGTGAGTTTCGTCCCGCAAGTGTATGTCTAGTGTTGCCAAATCACCAGCCTCAGTTTGCGGCAGTTAATCATTTATTAGAAATGAATAAATGTCCACACAATTAATTTGATTTGCTTCGTGGTGCTGTTGTCCTTCAAGGAGCCTAACCCATCATGCAAAAATATTGGAAAATTAATGACCAGATATGGCAAATGTGACACTTTTATTTATTTATTGTTTTTGCATATTGGCTAGCCAGATAATTAACAGCACGACTTTTATGCCAGAGAAATGTCACAATCTCAGCAACTGAGCAGTACTAATTTAAATAATCTTCAGCAGCTTTGCTAAAAAGTGATTCATTGCCCCGAGAATTATGCTCGTCTTGTAAAACACTGCTAAGTACTGAGTCATTTGAATGAAGCGAGCCCGTTTCTCATGTCTGTTTTGTCTCCTGTTCGTTTAAGATTTTGAAAGGGAATGAGAAAATGCTGACGGAACTCTTGGACGCTCCAAACTTCATCGATAACAAGTAAGACGGCAGCTGTTCAGGACGCATCCTGTCATCTTCAGTGGATTTCATTTTTCTTTTCAAATATTCTGTTCTGATCTTCTGTCGTGTTCTCCAGTCTGTTTATCTCACAGTTCACTGAGTTCATTCTTCCCAAGTATAAATACAACGATTTTGTTTGGTCAGTTTAGATGAAATGCAGTGGTGCTTTTTACATGGAGATTTTTTGCCATTCAAGCGATTCAGTGTAAACCCCCATGGAGGCAGTGACATGTGGTGCCCATAAGATATGATTACGAAACTTGGCACATTTGTACTACAGGTTTTCAGCCAACTGCTTGTCAGATTTGAGTTTAATTGATGTAGTATAATTTTTTTCAACATGTTACCATACGGAATAAGTTAATCCGCTCCCCTTTCCTCCAGTGTTTGACAAACAAACCTCTGAATTGAATAATTCTTCATTTAATGAAGCTGAGTTAGACCAAAACATAGTGTGCCTGTAACAGCCTATGGAAATAACCAAGTCGTTCACGAGAAGGATTTTATTTTATTTTATTTTTTTTGCATTTTTGAAGAAAATGAGGGAAGTGAGTAATAGAAATTGCAACTGATACACTTTTCTTGCAGTGGTTTTTACAGCCCCACCAGGTCACCGGTACTCAACAATATCTTGGTTATTGCAGTTCATCTCTACTGACTCACAACTGCCACCTTTTTATGAGTTTTGGCTGCCTTATAGAAGCTGTAGCCATTTCAGCTCAGTAATAATAATTGTAGCAACTGTAATAATGATAATAGTTCTATAAAAAACCAGCAGGCTTTCTGACTGGAGGCCTAATGAATGTCGCGTGTGACCTCCTGTCCTTGTGCGTTTCCATTCTCCCAGTAAAGCGGTTAACCGGGAGTACGAGGAGTTTGTGCTGACAGCCGGGGACTTTGACGAGCGGGTGTTCCTGGGAGCGGATGCCGACGAGGAGATCGGCACGCCCCGGAAAGTGCCCACGGAGCCGCCTGAGGGGCACCTGTCTGCCCGCATGCAAGTGGAGTGTAACCTGCAGCAGCACTTCCAGAAGGTAATAATAATAACAATAATAATAGTAGTAATAATAATACATATTTAAAATAAGTACTTAAAAAAAGTATAATAATAATAGCAATAATAATAATAATAGTAGTAATAATATTTAAAATAAATATTTACAAAAGGATAATAATATAATAATAATAGTAATAATGATACATATTTAAAATAATAATAATAAATATAAAACACAAAATGATTATAACAATATAAAATTCCTTTCCCCGCCCACGGACAATAGCTAGCCAATGGCATGCAAGTAAAAAAAAGAGGGCGAACGGAATGGAACCGTTTTTATACGGCTCTTGATGAGGTGTTCTTATTACAAACCAAAGCGCTCTGCATCTGGTTGAGACTGTTCGGGTCTGAAGAGCGGTATTTCTGGATTAATCTGGAGGACCCCCCCCCCCCCTCCCCGTGTGTTCCTGTGCAGACACGGTCCTTGGCCCCCTCCACCCCTCTGACTGGTCGCCGTTACCTGAAGGAGAAGGAGGTGATTGTGACGCCCGTGTCCTTGGCGACGCAGAGCGTCAGCCGTCTCCAGAGCATGGTGTCCGGCCTGCGTAACGCCCCCAGCGAGCAGCTCCTGCACATCTTCAGGTGATCACAGTTCCATTAAAGCCTCTTTCTTCCAGAGCGTAGAATTACAGGGTCTTTTTCTGCACACTGTAGATTTATTTACATGGATAAGATTCAAGCATTTCGAAATTTCCCGTTATTTTGCACTGTTTGCATCGCATCAATGTCTGTTTTAAGAAAATCACGAGAGCCCTCGCACAACGGAAATGGTGCGTAAAAAATACAATTAAAGAATAATTTATGGACTGCACTCCTTTACTGTAATATTATATCTGAACAACGTTCAAAAGTTTTGGCCTAAGCCTTCGTCAGCGCGTTCGAAGGCTGAGGCAGAGACGTTTGCATGCTGTTTAGATATAATAAATGGTAAAGGAGTGCGGTCCATAAATGATTCTTTAATCAATGTCTGTTTTAACATATTTAAAGGTGTAATTCCGCATGTGTAGTCTGGTTAAATTGCCAAGTGAATAGATAAAGAACATATCAATGTTAAGTCATTTTTGACGAAAATGTCAGACGGAACACTAGAATTCCAAGTTCTCAATTTCTGGACATCATGGAATTTAAAACGGATTTTTCCCTGTTCCCCGCGTGCGCAGGTTACTCTCTGCGTACGGTAACTTCAGGTATTTTGTTTTGTGAAGGTCGTGTTCCCGAGACCCTACAGAGGCGATCCTGAGCAGGGTGAAATCCCTGGGAGAGATGTTCCGACAGCATTACACCAGGAATACCGAAGAGCAGCCGGGATCGCACATGGGTGAGGGAAAAAAAACACCCCTAAATCGCCCCAAAAACACCCCCCAAAACATTGAGGCTGGAGTATGAGTGTGTTTATTTACAGTCTGTGACTGTTCTGTGTTATGAATAGATCTTCAGCAGTGAATTAGGGCAGGTAAATAATATCTGCTGAACGGGTAAATGCTATCCTGAAGTAGTTCTTGATTCATCCATCTCAGATTTTGCTGATAATAGACTGAGGCTGGCTGAGATCCTGTACTATAAGATCCTGGAGAACGTGATGGCACAGGAGCTGAAGAGGCTGCAGGGGAAAGACATGGCTGTGAGTGTCAGGGCTGGCCAGGCTGGCTGTGCTGAGCCCAATTTCATCCGTGTGAAATTTAATCCGTCGTGTTTCCTGCCTTTTGTTTTTAAATGTTCCGTTTGTGTGTGCTTTATTTGTTTATTTTTCTTTAAATGCTGTATTTCCTTGCATTTCGTTTTTTAAATGCTGTATTTGTTTTGTGCGGTTTTTAAATGTATGTGTCTTTGTTTTGTCAGGTTCTGCTTGAGCAGGACATTTTCCATCGCTCCCTGGTGGCCTGCTGTCTGGAGGTCGTGCTCTTTGCCTACAACTCCCAGCGTTCCTTCCCCTGGATCATCGAGGTCTTCTGCTTACGGCCTTTCTACTTCTACAAGGTGGGGAATGAATGATTAGTTTAAATGATAAACACAGTTCTGGTGCTACCTCCGTGCGCTATGTTGTCCATTTTGAAAGACAGAACGGCAGAACTGGATGCAAGAATTTGCACAAAAGCTACTATTGGAGAGAAATGGATTTAAAAAAAAAATTGTTATTGGTGCTTAAAAAAAAAAAAAAACTTGTTAAAAACTAGTTTTAAAGGCTTGTGCAAGGTGTGCAGTGCAGGAGTGGCCAGGTGAGTGTGTTGAGGAAGATGATAAAATCTCCCCCCCTTCCTCAGGTGATCGAGGTGTTCATCCGCTCGGAGGAGGGCCTGTCCCGGGATATGGTCAAACACCTGAACAGCATCGAGGAGCAGGTGCTGGAGAGCCGAGCCTGGAGCGGCGACTCGGCCCTCTGGGAGGCGCTGGAGGCCGCCCAAAAGAAGGTCCCGACCGTAGAGGAGGTGAGCTCCACAGACGGGTCTCGGACGGCCAGATTACGGGGCGTCTTTTCCGCAACGGCTGCCTGCCGTAGGACAGCGGCTCTCTACCCTGGTCCTGCAATTGTTCCGCAGCACTTTCATGTAGCACCAGTGTCTTGATGTTGTAGTTTGTGTCTCTTGTAATTTGGCCTCACTTCTCTCTACTTAGCCTTAGTCATTCAAAATTCAGAATTGGCCCCACCCCTGGTGCCAGTAGTCTGCAGTTCCTGAGTTAGCGGGGTTTGATAATCTAGGAGCAGTCATGCTGTGTAAATTTAATCTGTGACCACCCCCAACTGTCTCTCAGGTGAATTTCCCCAGCAGTTTTGAGACGGGAAACGGCAACAGCGGCCCCGCCCACCTCCCCCTGGTGACCCTCTCTCCCATAATGCACCCGCGGCTCCGAGAGGTGAGGACGGGCCTCGGCGGGAGCGCGAGGAAAGGTACGGCCGCTCGAACGCGGAGAGTGAGAGAGCACGTGTACACTTTTGCGCTCTGAGACGGCGTCACACACAAGTCCGCTTTTACACTTAAAGGGTAGTTCCACCGAAAAAACAACATTGACCTCATATAACAGATCAAGTCACAACTAAGTCTCTCTTTGTGGCTGGCAAAAATAATTTCTGTACTGAAATATCCGCAGATAAAGATGAAATATTGGTAGAGGTATAGGTCAAAATGACGTATACCTCTTCCGCATTTTTGAAAAACTTCAGTGCTGTCAGTGGGCGTGTAAGTTACATAGACACGTAGGCGGAGCCAGCGAGGGGGAAAGCAATGCCGCTTCTGTCACTTTTCGGAGTAGGGACACATCGTAGATCAAGCTAGCCATCATTGCCATTTTATTATAATATCAGAAAATTACATTGACATGTTGTTTCCTAAAGATATTCTGGCATAATAAATCAAAGTGAGTGGACAAATGATCCAACTCTGGTATCGTTCCCTATTATCTCATCTGCCTTATTAAATCCCCCGGTAAGGAACCATGTCAACTAACGTGATCCATGACCGTGAAAAGTAGACTACCATTAGCGAGCTGACCATATTGAACGGTTTCACTTTGAGCATTTGATTACATAAGCAATGTTAACGTCATTTTCTGGGCTAGTGCGTTAACTGTTGTTAGCCACGGCTTCTTGGCATTAAAGAAAGGTGCAAATGCGGGTTTTTAAATCTGTTTGCCATGCAGTAGCTAAGCCACACATCAGCTTTTTTCCATTTAGAAAATTGCTATGTTTTTAATAAATTACTCGATTTTGTCATAAGGCTTTCTGTTTTGAGCCAAAATACACGGCCTGATCCGTAGCTGAACGTGCTGCCAATCCGTAGATAAATTAAGGGCTGTGTTTTCCCCGTTTTTCTGGAGACTCTAGCCATTGGTGGTGGTCTTTTTTCAGTAGAACCGTTACATTAGTGGCTAACTTGCCAGCGAGTAACGTGGCCTCTCTAGTCTGAGAGACGCTGCTGCAGGGTTGCCAGATCTTGCAAGACTTTCCAGCCAAATTGCGACTCAAAACTAGCCCAATATATGTTTTTAACCAAATCCAACGTATTTTAAATCAAAATCATCATGTTTTTACTTTTTAAAATAAGTGTGTGTTTTGCAACTTTAAATTTTTATCCGTGACTGTACTTTGAAAGTAGCCCAATTTAGCTGTAAAACCGCGGACATTGCAACACTGCGCTGCAGGACTAGCAGTAAAAATCCCAGCCCAGCCCCTTTGCCTCTGCTCTGGTAATGTTATTCAGTGGGTGTGGCAACCTGTTGTCTGACATCGCCCATAAACTATAAGCACTCTTGGCCATTGTAGTTCACAGTAAAGCAAGTACCTGGTACATGAGCAGTTGTTTGGGTCTATATCTCTGCTCCCACGACAGGTAGGAAGTTGGCTGAGAGCTAATTTTAATCAGGAGGAGAGCTACTTTTATACCAATCAAACATCATTTTTCGGTAGCACTACCCTTTAACTTTATAGCAAATAGCTATTTTGATCATGAGTACATGGTTGAGCTAGGTACTCTCACAATAAAAGCTGATTAGGCTGCTATATCTTTTTTAATAAATGTAAAAATGCTGATTATTCAAAAGAAATGAGTAACTTTTAAGCTTTTTTCTACAAATAGACTGTCAATCAATTTTCATATTCCATTTCATATTTAATTTAGCCCAATATTGGATATAGTCAATATTGAGTGTAGAATCCAGTACCAAGCTGCAAAAAATGAGTGTAGTATGTAACCATTTTGATAAATGAGTAATTATTCCCCACAGTCCTTATAAAAAGTGCTGTATGCCGATAAATGGCTCTTAAAGTGTAGTTCTGTCATTGCCCTTCTTTAATAATGTGTAATTAAATGAAAAGTTGATTTGCAGTCAGGCTGTGTGGCTGTATTTGTGGTTTTGTGAGTTTTCACCCCTCCCGTCCCGCGACCCTTCCAGATGTACCCCCGTCCCCCATCTCCCTGCACGACCGCTACAGTTCCCCCACCGCCGGCAGCGCCAAGAGGCGCCTGTTTGGCGAGGAGCCCCAGTCCCCCCCGCAGAGGATCTCCCTCGCCCACTCCGGAGCCCTGAGGATCGTCCCGACCTCGCCCGCCGCCGGCGAGGCCACGCCCCGGTCCCCCGCCCACGCGCTCATCGCCATGGCAACCACCACCTTCACCACCAGCGACGGCCAGCAGCTCAGCATACCCCTGTCAGGTGCGTCCGTCTCAGTGTGCCCCTACTGCTCAACGTACAATGTTACTCCAGCTTACCTTTTCTGCGCTCATTACATCATCATTCCACCAAGGCTTGGGTAAATGCTTCATTCTGATTGGTCAAGATGGTGTTGATTATTTTCTTATAACCTTCAATTTTATTGAACATTCTGTTTACAGCTGAAAATATCAGAGGAAAAGTAACAAGTTTTAAAACAACAGTGCTATCAAGTCAAAGTAATTACTTTTTAAATGAAAAATAAATTTGAATATTGAGTAATTTCTGTTGCAGGTGGCCATGGTGTAAGCCACATGAGCAGTGTGTTTATTCCTTAATATCTCTGACCAGCCGCATTAATCACCAGTTTTGGTCTGCAGTGCTAAGGAGCAGTTTTAATGAGCAATTAGTCAGCAGTGTTAGTTAGCGGTGTTAATGAGCAGTGATAGCAGTGTTGATGAGCAGTGTTAGTCAGCAGTGTTACTCAGCAGTGTTGATGAGCAGTGTTAGTCAGCAGTGTTAATGAGCAGTGTTAGTCAGTAGTGTTGATGAGCAGTGTTAGTTAGCGGTGTTAATGAGCAGTGATAGCAGTGTTGATGAGCAGTGTTACTCAGCAGTGTTGATGAGCAGTGTTAGTCAGCAGTGTTAATGAGCAGTGTTAGTCAGCAGTGTGAATGAACAGTATTTCTTTCGCTAACTATTGTCTCTCACACTCAGGATTGAAGAATGATGGGGGCGGGTTCACCATCATCCAGATGCAGCCGGGCAGCCCGCTCTCCGCGCATGTCCTGCTCACGGCATCTCCCAGCCGCGCGGCGCCCGACAGCCAGAGCGTCAGCCGGCCCCGGCGCACTGGCTCTCTGGCCCTCTTCTTCAGAAAGGTGAGAGGAAGAACACCTCACTGTCTTATCCTCGCAGTCGCCCCGGCGCACTGGCTCTCTGGCCCTCTTCTTCAGAAAGGTGAGAGGAAGAAAACCTCACTGTCTTATCCTCGCAGTCGCCCCGGCGCACTGGCTCTCTGGCCCTCTTCTTCAGAAAGGTGAGAGGAAGAACACCTCACTGTCTTATCCTCGCAGTCGCCCCGGCGCACTGGCTCTCTGGCCCTCTTCTTCAGAAAGGTGAGAGGAAGAACACCTCACTGTCTTATCCTCGCAGTCGCCCCGGCGCACTGGCTCTCTGGCCCTCTTCTTCAGAAAGGTGAGAGGAAGAACACCTCACTGTCTTATCCTCGCAGTCGCCCCGGCGCACTGGCTCTCTGGCCCTCTTCTTCAGAAAGGTGAGAGGAAGAACACCTCACTGTCTTATCCTCGCAGTCGCTGGGGAGACCTGTATTTAATGGGTCAAACCCAAGTCTTTCATCAGTGTCTGCACAGCTGAAGGTGTGGAGTTCTCTTCTACTTTAGTCTGTTAGTTCTCTCTTATCTGTTGGTTCTCTTTTAGTTGAATCTCGTTAGACATTTTTTTAAGAACGATGCATCTCTTTTTGTGTCTGTCCCCTCTCCTTTTCCCTTTCCCTCCCTCTCTCTCTCTCAGGTGTATCACCTGGTGAGCGTGCGCCTGCGGGACTTGTGTCTGAAGCTGGATATCTCGAGTGACCTGCGTGGGAAGATCTGGACCTGCTTTGAGCACTCGCTGATCCACTGCACCGACCTGATGAGGGACAGGCACCTGGACCAGCTGCTGCTGTGTGCCATCTACATCGTATCTAAGGTGAGCTCGGGGACCGCGCCCGCTTCAGACCGGCTTTCCCCGCCCCCTTACAGGCACGGCCCCCTCAGCTGGACAGGGGGGGAGGGGTAGTGCTGAGCTCTGACTGCTGTCACTTGCTCTAAACACAGTCCAAAGCTGGAGTAGCCAACTTAAAAAATAATTTTATACATTTTTTATTTTTTAAACATATCAGGGATTGATCATGCTTAGTTGGTAGCAATCATAGAAAGAACTGCTGTGAGTGAAATCCAGCACCATACACTGTTTATACCCTCATTCTGCATTGAAAACCAGCAATTTGGCACAGATTTGTTCACGACCTGAACCAATCACAGGGCATGGGCCAGTTTGCATGTGAACCAATCAACAATGCGATTGACCTAGCGTGTTCACAATCACATAACTGTACAGCTAGCTAGATGCAAATGTTGAGTGAGTTTCATCCGCTCCTGCATCGCTGAACGGGACTACAGTCCGGCATAACTTTCTATATCAGGGGTTTTATAAAATTGGCTAGCTATATAATTCCGCTAGCTATCACTGTTCATTTTAGTGTTTGAGTAAAACTGGCTCGCTGAAAAGATTGGCTCCTTTATTTTCTCCTTTATTTGTCAGTTATGAAAACCAGAAAAAAGGTCCTATTAACTTCCTATTCCGGCTAGGTTTATCAGGTAACTGTAAGTCTGGGATACGGGTAGCCTTGTTAAACAATTTACATGTATAACAAAAATATTTTGCCAACATTAGCTATTGTGCATTAGCTATCCAACTCAGTGATAAATTGAAAATGTTTTATTGCTTTATTGTAAACTCTGCAACGAGAAAGATTCCATTGTTTTACCTGTGCTCTTGTAGTTTACATTTTTAGTGTAGCTCTGCCAGTCTGTAATCCTGCAATCGTAGCTATAAACTTGCGAGTGCCGTTCACAACGAGCTGTGTGGAGACGCAGTGGGAGTGGGGGTGTGTCTCTTTCTCTGTGGCTCCTCCAGCTTTAATGGAGGTCCGTGAATGTTGTTTTTCCCCACAGATCACGAAGGAGGAGCGCTCCTTCCAGGACATTATGAAGTGTTACCGCAGCCCAGCCTCAGGCCAGCAGCCACGTGAGTGTTCAACACACACACACACACACACACGCACACTCACACACCCGCGCACAAACACACAGGACAATATACACACGCGCACACACACAGGATTATATTATATTACTTACAGCCATTTAGCCAGCCACGTGTTCCATACTGTACCAGTGTAATTTACAGCTGAATCTAGTCCCACCCCCCAATTCCCATAGCGATCAATTCAAATGCAGAGAGGTTATACACTGCCTGGCCAAAAAAAAAGTTGCACACTATAATATTTAGTTGGACCACCTTTATGCATCTCATTTTCGCCATTCGTCGTGGCATTGTTTCGACAACCTTATGCAACGTCACAACATTTATTTCCGTCCCGAGTTGCATTCATTTTTGGCTGAGATCTTGTATTGACGACGGGAGAGTCGAACCACTCCGTAAAGTCTTCTCCAGCACATCCCAAAGACTTTCAGTGGGGTTAAGGTCAGGACTCTGGTGGCCAATTCAAGTGTGAAAATGATTCCTCATGCTCCCTGAACCACAATTTGAGCCCGAGGAATCTTGGCATTGTTGTCCTGGAATATGCCCATTGATGGGATAACCTGGTCATTCAGTACATTCAGGTACTCAGCTGACTTCATTGTATTGCTGCATAACATTGCTGAGCCTAGAACTGACCAATTGAAGCAACCCCAGATCATAACACTGCCTCCATTTTTTGTTTTTTTTTTGGCCAGGCAGTGTAGTATTGCTTGTAACAGTACCTGAAAATAAGATAGAGAGTCTTTTGATGTTGATGATGACACACACACACACACACACAAGGTAAATTAAAAATAAATTAAACGGATGGAATGTTAAATAAACTCAATCCAAATTCATGTCTGTGTTTGTGTGCATAACATGTCTATGTTTGAGGGTTATTAGTTATTGTTAGAATTGTAACTATGCAAGGAAAGGCCCTGAAAAGCCAGCACAAGCATCAGTCTAGATTTGCTGAAAGTAGCCAGTCTAAGGTAAGACAAAGGCGTGTCGTTAACATTTCGGCCGCGTTATTAGCAAACGCGTTTAACATGGAACTCGTTTAAGGGACTCCGCCGTGCACTGTGGCATGATGTCTATTCACAGCCAGCAGCCAATCGGAACGCGGCGTTCCTGCGAGCCGTGGCGCGGCGGTAATTAAAGACCGCTTTGTTTCCTCCGCAGGTTTATCGCAGTGTGCTGATCCGCAGCGGTGTCCGAGACCGGTGCACTGATGAGAACAGCACGGATGTGGAAGGTACGTCAGAGACACCCTCTCATCTCCTCCCCTTTCTGCCTCCCACCTGGCACACAAGGCGCCGTACACAATACAATTACAGAGAGAACTAAACGAAGACCATAAACATTGAATAAAGTTGTAGGTCGATCAGGTGAAATGGTTACACGAGGTTTAACAACATGCGATTGAGTCAGAAACCTTGATAAAATATGGGGGATTATTCCTGATAATTGGAGCCATAAATGAATGCCTCGTCCCCTCTTGTCGGGAAGTTGAAGTTGGAATGCTGGGAGATGATGTCCACAGCTGCAGGTTGTGATGTCATTACACAATCTCAGGACTTAATTTCCCATCAGCACCCCCCTCCCCCTGAAGTAGCTCAGTCAGGAGGATCTAAGGGCATCGAATGTTATCTAAGGAATCCAGTCACTCTTCAGTCACTGTCCTGACCTAAATGTCTCACCGTACCGTAAAGAGTGTAAAATAAACGGGAGGTTGCAGGCAGCTTTTAAGACCCCCCCCCTCAGGCAGTTAGGGGTGATTTCCCTCTCCCACATTCTGTCCTTGTGTCCTCACAGGCTGTGAATCGAGGGCGGGACCGAGGAGACCTCATCCAGTTCTACAACACGGTGTACGTGCTGCGGATGAAAGGCTTTGCGCAGAAATACGCCGTCCTGAGCGTGGATCACAGGGTACGTTAACGGGAGCCGGGGGCGCTAGCCTGCGTCGTGACCCCAAGTTGCGATGGTTACTAGTTCGGGCCTGGCTCTGCGGCCCTGTTCTGCACCTGTGACAGTTTGAGGCCGACCTGGTTTCTGCCTGTTCTTTACGGTTCTGAGCATTTCAGCCTTTCTGCGCTGTAACCCGGCCACAGGGAGGGCAGGGCGGGCTCTTTAAAGAGCAACAATGCACCCCAGTCCTTTAGGCCAGGGGTTCCCAAACCGGTCCTGGGGGACCCCTGTGTATGCTGGTTTTTGTTGCAACCACAGTTGCAATCCCAGAATTTTAACAAGCTGTTAATTCTTCTTAATTAGGTGCTTATCATGTTTAGAGGAATTATTTACTCTCTTAAGCCACATTATATCAGAAATAGCTATGGATGCCATGTAGAATAAACACCCCATGTTCACATTGTGCTTATTGTGCTATATTATTTAAAATAGATAAGAAAATTATTTAACAGTTCCATTTAAATACTGATTTGAATCAATAGGCTCTTAATTGGTGAAAGTGTGGACACATGGCCACTAAAACTAATTATTTGGTAGATAACGAATAATTCAAACACAAAGAAAATGACAACGAGCCAAACCTGCATTGTGTTAATAAGATTAAAGAAAAAATTATGAGTTAAACAGATGTGTTCAACAACCTAATTAGGAGCCTATTGATTCACTTCACTCTTTAATTTGATTAGTTAAAACACATAATTTTTTAACCT
>CM056388.1:32327812-32505448 GCA_029718625.1 Synaphobranchus kaupii | reverse complement strand
CCCCCTTCAGAGAGACAAAGAGAGAAACCCCCCCACCACTCCTCCTCACCACCCTCCTCTCTCTCTCCCCCTCTCTCTCTCCCCTCTCTCTTCTCTCTCTTCCTCCTCCGCCCTCCTCCCTCCCTCTCTCTCCCTTTCTCCTCTCTCTTCCTCCCGCTCTCCCTCCCTCCCTCCCTCTCTCTCTCTCCCGCTCCCTCTCCTCTCTCCTCCCTCCCCCTCTCCTCTCTCTCTCTCTCTCTCTCTCCCGCTCCCTCTCTCTTCCTCCCGCTCTCTCTCTCTCTCTCCCTCTCTCTCTCTCTCTACGATCTTCATTAGGATGCAGGGAGCACCGCGCTAGTGTGACTCACGCCACAGCGGCAGCTACAGTCAGCGTCTAATATTAAGCTTCTGACTTCACACTGGCCAACCGAGGATTCCGTTTCCAAGGCAACGCTGTCCAGGCCACACCTCCTCCCCCTAACCCTCCCCCTTCCCAACATCTACCATGTGACTTTCAGGAAGACATCTCCAACCCCTCTGTTTTGTTGTTAACCCCCCTCCTACCGACTTTATCCTGCTATGGTTTCCACTTGCCATGGGACTGCCCATTTAAAACAACACAATAAAATTACATTTCCCAAAGCAGCTTAAAATGGCAAATAGATTTTAATACACCATATACATTTATATACATACTATAGTAATGCACATTTTAAATGAATGAAAACTGATACAGGTGTAATTAAAACGTGCTTTCATTCAGGTTATTAAATCTGAATGTTAGCAGGATGAGATTTATTTATGCATTGGTGGTAGAGAATAGTCATTTCTATGACATATAGAATATATTTGAGCATAACTGAAAAATATTTTTGCAATTCATTGAGTTATTGACATAATGGGGTATTTTAAAATATGGAGGTGAAAATTATCCTTTTTTTATCTGAACAGCACATGAAGGTGAACAGTCTTTCCTTACAGTGAACCAAGACTTCACTCCGGTTTCAGTAACATGGATGAAAGAGAGTATCATTCCATAATATAGTGTTATACTCAGTGTTGTTTTAACTCAAACAGAGCTGGTCGTAGTCAAAGAGGAATCAAACGTACTCTGTTGGAGTGATATGTACTCTATCGGGGTTGATGGTAGCACATGTTACTCGCGAAGAATGAGGCTTGGCGTCAATGCGACGGGGTTGGGGGGCTGGAGATCCGCCAATGATCTCACCTTAAAAATTGCCTCATTTAAAAGCCGATAAACAAAATACAACCTCAAACCTCAACTAGCTTCCTCCCAGAGGAATTCGTTTGAATGGGTAGGTATGTACTTGAGACATTGCGTATGTGTTTGTGTGTGTGTGTGTGTGTGCATGTATATGGGGGCGGGGGGGGTATTCTTTGTGAATGAAGTTCCTTCCAGTGATGGAGACAGACAGTGAGGTCATTGGCGAAACTAGAGAATCCCTTTCCTGATTGAACCACTTACATACGATTACAAATCCTGTAAAAAAAAAAAAAAAATGGATGAAACTAAAAGGGGATGTAAGCGGTGACAGCATGATGTTGGTCGCTTCCTGGGAGGGGTACGAAACTATAAACGGGCCCCCATTCACCTCTGACGGAGAGCAGAGAGAGGCAACGGGCCGCCACTCTCGGTGCTGTAAGAATGGGGACTTTGTTATTTTGTCCCGTTCTCCGAAAATGCGAACATGATACCAGTGAGAGAGTTCTGTGTTCCCATCTGGTCCTCTCTCAGCGGGAGAATTAGGAAAAATTTGTCTGTACATTGTGAGGACTATGCCCTGTCAAATGTCAGGTGTTTACCTTCAGCTCTGCTTCAGGTTAAAGATGCGAGCCTCCTAAAAAGTAGCTACTTCAGAGGTGCATAGACCGTATGTACTCAGACCATTCATTTAAGCCAGGGTTTAAGCCAGGGTTTAAGTCATTCGAGATCTTTATAAACTTTTCCTCATACGGCTAGAATGGTTTGACTAATGCCATCTTTAGTGCTGGTAGAATCTATCTCTAATTACACGAGAAATCCAAAATGTAGCCGAACTTCAGCAAGATCGGTTCACGTTCCCTTCCCCCACAAACAGGGCACCTGCCCCAAGTCCCAAGACACCCCTGAGCCTGCTGTTTGCCCCCCCCCATAAACCACCCCCTCCCACCCCACAGCCCTCCGCTCCAGCCCACCACCCCACCCCAGGAAAGGCACCTCAGGTTGTTTTCATACAGCCAGTCCTGAGCTGATCAGACTGACTGAAAATGGACGTGCTTGTCCCTGTGAATCTAAGCCATACCCTGATCTGGCCAAATTTGGACTCGCTTGAGCAGTGGTCGATATAACATTGGCCTGAATTTGGCCACCATTTGTCCTTAGCAACATGAACCAGAAATCGACCTGGCATCGCCTATGAAATGTAAATAAAAAACCTATACATTAAGCATACATCTGTATTATTATCAACGGCAATGACGGTGTTCGTTTTAGTGTTAAATCATTGAAGAACTGACTGTTCACCTTGTGGGCAATGCATCCCACTGTAGGTACCACCCTGAAACTGAGGAGGGCTGTGGAATTGATATGAAAAATACATTATATCTCTATCATGTATTATACATAATATAGTATTATGTATGTGAGTGTGTGTATGTGCGTGTATGTTTTTTTAAACATATACATTACACACAGATACATAAGTAAAATGTATTATTTTGACAAATATAATAAGAAGAGGTATGTCACATTCTAAAAAGGTATGTGTTCACTCATTAGATGGACTGTTGACTTCCAAAAATGAAGGAACCCTGATTTAGTAGAGTATTCTGGGGGCAATTGTAACAGGGGGCAATTGCAACTCCATAAAATTGCATCAATGGGAAACAAGCTAGAGCTGAGATTCTATCCAGCAAGCTAGCTAGTTTCATGTGTTCAGGGTTGGGGGCAATTGTAACAAAAACATGTGTTACAATTGACCCCTGTTACAATTGCCCCCAGAATACTCTATACATGTTTATCAATGGCAATTACCAATATTATTTTTTTTTGGGGGGGGGGGAATTATTTTTGCATAAAGGCAACTCTGATCCTGATGAAATTGTGAACACTTACAGAGACCGGATTCATCTTGCCCAACTGGTAACCACTCTGGAGCTAGGCATCAATAAATAAATCATAGTTTAAGCGCTGGAGCGGGCCGAAAATAGAACCGCGAAGTCACAGGAAGAGGAGAGCTTCTGAAGAGGGAGAGTTGGGGGAACACAAAAAAAAGAGAAGAAATCTAAACCGGCACAGAAAAAAAATAAATGTCAGTGTAAATTTAACACTGCTGTTGTACATTTAACACCCTAGGGTGTTTATGAGTACACTGACTCCATAAACCGACTAGGGCACTGGAACTGCTGGTTCTCCACTCTCCCGTTACCGGGGAGCACTAGTTGCTCATTTAATTACAGATTTGGATTTGAGGTCCACATTTGAATGTGCATGCGTGTTAAATGTACAACACCCTTTTTGCTGTGGGGTCTCTACAGCCCTTCTGGCTCCAGATATTAATCAGTTATACCAGGGCTCTGTGACACTATAGGGCCTACTGGTCCCCACTCTGCACTTTACAGATCACTTCAAGCAACACTATAGGGCCTACTGGTCCCCACTCTGCACTTAACAGATCACTTCAAGCAATTGATTGACAGGTTGCTCACCTCACCTGCTCTCTTGGGTCCTCAATTAAGCCAATACTGTCACTCGTATCAAAATCCACCATTCGTACATAAGCCCAGTGATTTTGGTTGCGCGAGGTGTTGACGTATCATTAAGACCATAGAGCCGTCAGAACTATGACGCAGACTAGGGCATTCTGGGTAGTGTGAGAACACCCTCGGATAAACGGACCCAGGCATTGTGTGGCGTTCTGCTGTAGTGTAGGCGTTCCCAGCTGCCAAACCTACCGCCAAATCTATGGCCCTCGGTTCAGGGGGTTTCCCCCCTCATTGTGAGTGATGTCATCGCAAGCCAACAGGATAAGCCTTGCGTGGGTTTAATCCCTCAGATAACGGCGGGCCTTAGCTTCTCCAGGCAATTAGGGTCGCAGACAGCATTTGTGAGGCTGCATTGTATAACTACGCATTCCACTGGTGTTGCCTGGTGATTGTTTTATTTATTCATTTTTTTTGGTATTAAATCAACAGCCTTTGACAAAGTCGAAGGTCGTCCAGTACAGTCCAACACGGGGTCCAGGTTTTCAGTTTGGATGACTACCTTCAGGTGCACATGTTGTTATTTTGAATAAAGTTCAGTCGAATGTATATAATATGTCTATATGTAGATGTCTGTGTGTTTGTATGTGTGCATGGGTGAATGCCAGTCTGGGTGCATGAACGGTGTACACATTTTAAGCATATTTGTAAGTGTGCAATAGATTAGTATAGTTGTTGTAGCATTGTAGTAGCATTGTAGTAGCAGCAGGAGTCTTTATCATCAAATATACTAAAGTACAGTGCTGCAATACTGCTGTACTTTATAGATTTGATTAGAAAGACAGTGAGTGGCACAGTCAGTTGGCCTTTGGGGCAGTGATGCACCTGGATTTATCTACCGTCACTACGGCCACTTATCAGCGGCTGCAGTCTGAGATCCAGAGGGATAATACATACCAGATAAACATGGAGACGTGTGGGGGGGGGGGTGTTAATAGGGATGGACGGATTTAATTTGCCCGCTGTCCGGCACAATACTACCTGCAAGAGGGATGACATCATTTTCAGGAACATACAGTAGTGGAGCACGCGCCGAACCCTCGCGATTCTTCTCTACTATAAACCCGCTGCTTCCAGCGGCGTTTCGGTGGGGCTGAACCTACCGTGACGGTGTCCTCTGATTGGACGAGCTACGCGAGCCGGGAAGGTTGGGGTGTACGTTGATTAATAAAATGCGCTCTCTCTCTCTCCCACTCTCTATCTCTCTCTCTCCATCACAACCCTTACATCCCCACCTCCTTCTCTGCCTCTCTCCTCCCTCCTCCCCCTCCGTCGGCTACTCGGTAGGTAAGCCACTCCGCAGTATAAAACCTTAAGGGGTTAGACGGAGAGGGTCGCTGCAACGCTTATTCCTCGCTGGCAAAGAAGAGCCCGGTCGCGCCAGTATATATACAGAAATCAAACGCAGCGGGGGGCAACGGTAGATTGGGGAAATAGGGAAAGAGAGAAGGGAGTTTTTTTAACCAAGGACTAGCTCAGCGGCTGTGACGCCGCGACCAGGCGATGCGGTGAGATGAAGCGAGCGTTGACACTGATTATATAAACAGAACAAGAAAGCTCAATAATTACCCTGGTTTTAGAAGATTACAACTGGATCAAATTAAGAGACAAAACAACTAAAACAAACAGGAAACCACAACAATGGATCATCTTCTTTGAATCCCTACATCGAAGCTGCTACAGGTATAGTTTATTTGTTAACCGTGCAATATCTAAATGTAGGCGAACCTACATGTGCGTGTATTGTAGGCTATGCATAAATGTGCAAATATCACGGCCTGTCTAAGCTATATATTTTAGACACAATAGTAAGCCAAGTGCACATATGCAGCCTACGTTATTGCATATAGGCTATATGCGTACGGTGGGGGTGGGGGTGGACAGGAATGGTAGGTAAACTGAATGACAGGAAACAGGTGAGAGATATCGGGTCGGTGCTGCCGCTCCGACCGCTGAACTGATCAGGAGAATAACGGTGTCAGTAAGAGGCCGACGGAGAAAGTGGAAGGTGATTTTGTACAATTGTGTGGAGAACAGTTTGTCAGTCAGTGTTCCGCATCGGTCCGCATCCTGCGAGAGAAGCGGTGATGCGAAGCGGATGGCGGTGAGATGCTGCGCTGTAAACAGTCTCTCTCTCTCTCCTAGCTCTGCAGTCTCAGCAGCTGCTGCTTTAGACGGTCGAGAACAGGGTCACTTAGGCGAGAACCAGCATTTATAATTAAATTGGTCTAGAGTCGTAGGCTAATAACGAAAAATGGACAGATGCGACGCATCGTTTCAAAAAAAGGGGGAGGCAGATTTGGAACGTGGATTGTGTGTTTAGCTATTGAAGGCAAGCGGTTATATATCGTATACATATTTATTTTCCATAACATTGACACTGTGTGCAGGCTAGTCTAATTGGTGTGGTTACCTTTGCGGCGAGATTTCTGATGTTTTTTTTTGTTACCCAACCCACCTATAACCTGTGTAGTCATAAGAGGTGATATTTTGCTACACATTCAACATGGTAGGCTATTTATTTTAATCTGTTTTTGGTTGGGCCGGGCTTCTTATATATGGGACAGTTTAGTACAATAAAATCCTGGGTTTCCAATGATGACGAACAAACAAATTATGAAATTAACCCAATTTTAAATAACGCACCCACACGCTTAACGGAGTGGACCAGGAAATGCGCGTGTGAAACTGACAAGAAACAAAAATACGGTTGTGTGTATGGAGACACGATGTCAAAATCATAAAGCTATGTAGCATAACCACAGAGGCAGTTGTCCTATACAAAAAATGTGTTGCAGTCTTATCTGTCTAAAAGCTTAGTGTGGTGTCTTGACGTTGACGTTTGATCAAGATGTTTCACATCTTCACTGAGTGTGTAGTAATGGCTATACGCAATACTGCACCCTTAAAATAGCCAGCGCATTATACAAACCGATGCGATTTGAGTACATAAGGACCCACGCATAGCACGTCACTGGAGCATGATTTGTCAGATTAAATATTCAATAAGTATGACTGTATAACGGGGACTAACGATTTACTGACCGTTATTGACAAGTCTTCGCGGCTGATGTTGTTATCCGTGTGGGAATCCCATGTCAGAGACACATATTCCTAATATACCTTTGGAGTTCCGTTGCTGTTTGGCCAACATTAACTCTTAAAGACACGATTTTGTTTGAAGTAGGCCTACCTAACAGTATATCAGGGTGTGAAATTAACACCAGCCACCAGCCAAATGCTGATAAAATGTTGATTGTGGCTGGCAAATTTTTTACTCCAGCAGCCACTTTGTCCGGCAACCAACCAGCTAGGTTGTGTCATATTGTAAAAGGTATAATGTGGCTGGTAAAATGTTGAAAATGGCTGATTTTTAGAATCCACAAGCCACTCAGGCCAGTGGGTGAAAAAAATATTTCATGCCCTGCTATATGCAAATGTGAAGCATGTTTAGAGTACATCTGAAATATATTAGTAAACAATCAAATGGAAAAACCCACACCAGATTCATATGCTTTCCGGTTTGACTGCACTATATGCAATACAAACGCCGGTTCTAAGATTGTAGTCATATTTTGATAAATGGCTGTATACTGTGTTGCAGTTGTAAGCAGGTGATTTATACTCTCCTTTAGGAAAGCAGAGTCAATTTATGGGGATAGAGGGAGCCAGGTTAACATTAGGGGGCAAGATGACACATAAATGTTATTTTTGGCTAACCTAAAATACACATAACTCCCATTGCATTTTTCCATGTATCACAAATGTAGGCTAATTATGAATGACGAGTCCTGTTTCTCATTGCCCAGGGTGCTCACTGCAAGCTTAGGTGTTTAAAAAAAAATTATACTCATCAGGAAAAACTGTTGTGCACTTGAGGTTCGCATGTCCGTGCGTGATCCGTTTGCTGCGTGAATGTCAATGAACGCTACGTTCTTTAAATTGCACGTTCTTTAAGCCTTGTCACGTCCGAATCGACTTTCTTCCATCTTGTCTTCTCTAACTACTCCTAAGGAGGCCGTTGTGGCAGATCACGTTCAAAATGCATTTCAGTCTAGCTAACACACAGATCTAGCAGAAGTGGAATACAGATCGACAGAATGACTTAGAGGCGGCAATTTGCTTTTGTCCCGTGTAGGGGGACATGGGTCTTTGGTCTTAATCTCAAGAGCCATATATTCTACTTTGCTGACACATACACTACAAGGGAAGGGACATTCCATTAAAAATAAAAAATAAAAAATAAAAAATTTGAAAAGAAATTTACTGAAACATGTTTTTGTCATCCAAGACACTTGTATTACGTAAAAAAAAATGTAATACTGAAACATTCGTTTTTCTGCTGAGTCCCAGGAGGTTCGTGAGAGAAAGACTAGCGCACTTTAGCGCATGCAGGTTACATGTAACCGTTAACAGGCTGTGAAGCTTCGGGTCTGGCAGTCAGTCTTCACAATCCACCTCAAAGACCGCCTTAGCTTACTCCTCAACGCACGTTCTGTAGGTAGACCTTTGCATCATTGAAGCTCTCTGCGGGGGCTGTGATGTTGATATTCCTCCAGACATTTGTCCTGGAGAGTTGGTCAGGCAAACAGCGGCTTCTCTGTGAAAGTTAACACACTGACCTGGTGCGAGAGCATCCCTGCTCGTTTCACTTCAGATGAACAGCGGCGAACGCTGAACAGTTTACAGCAGCCGCTCTTCTCTGCGTTCTCTTATGTACTAAAAGCGGCTTTTAATCTTTTGTGATATGCGCAGAATTCTGTTGTTTTTGGGTCATGCCCATCGTATTTGAGGTACTCCTCGCCAATGAGGTCCTTTGCTTCCAGAGCTGGGGGTCAGTTCCATTTCAATTCAGTCAATTAACTGAAATTCAACTGATGAATTTAAGAATGCTTGTGACATTCCATGGAGATTTTTCAGTTTGTGAATAGAATTTAAATGTATTTCCTGGACTGGCTGATTGGAAATGGAATCAACCCCCCAGTCATGATCATGTCTTAAGGTTTATGAGGGCGTCACTGGCTCATGCGTGCGCATGCAATCTGTTTCTTTACCTCTGTCAGTATGCTTTCCCATTGAGAGGGAGCTCTCCAGTATTCTAGTAGGGGTTTGTGCTTAACCCTTTGGAGAGTTGGTTTTTAGGAATGCTTTTTCAAAATTCTACGTCAATGTTCTAGAACTCCACTGCTTTCCTTTGCCAGCAGTGATTGTGACATCAGCATTAGAATATTCACCTAAGAACGCTATTGGTTGCTAAGGCTGAACCCACCCCCACCCCCCAGATTTGCAGGGGTTAATTACAGGTATTAGGTATTAACACACCTGGAAACCTACAGCCATGTAGGGGAGGGAGATTGATGGCAGGAGCAGTGGATAATTGTTCTTGTAAACACGAATAAAGCGGACAATTTCGGGCACGTCCTACAAGACCCGAGACAACCTTTAAATCGAGGAAAACTGTTGCGAGCTACAGTGCACCACCTTGTCTTATCCTCACAGGTCACTGTGATGCAAGAGAACGAGTGAAACGGTTTTTATGAAACGCGGTTCCCTTTCCGTCCGTTCGGGCGCTGGACCCGTCCCGTCATGGCGAGGGAGCCTCTTTCTCGCGCCAATATCGAGGGAAAGGAGGAGAGTAAAAATGGCCGTCCTCGTCTGAGAGGAGTGCTCGACTGTGTTTGTGTTTTTTTTTCCTGATGGCAGTGTGGAGCTGCGTTGTCCTTGGGGACCTGGTGCACTCGCACAGCCAGTTTTCTTTTAGAAAATGAAATGGCAGGGAGCGGTATTCAAATGAGCTCTGCAGACAGAGGTGGTTCAAAGACTTTGCGGGAGATGTGGGGAGAAACAGACGGGGAGGGGAAGCAGGAGAAACACTCTTACAGCCGAAGGGGCGTGCGGTGTGTATCATTTCAGAGAGACACTTAAACAGCCAACATGCTTATAACCTGTAACGATCTGAGCTGTTTTACCCTTCTCTACACTGTTTGTCTTTGTTATGTTTTATTTAGCTCTACTTGTATGGAGTAAAGAGCAGTGCAAGAAAAGCTCTCTACAAATAACAACGTTATTATTATTACTAATATTATGGGAACAACAATCTGATTCTGAGTATACCACAGTAAAACATTCAGTGCAAATTCAGCTCTTACCAGAGTTTACATGAGTCTAAAAAGGATTTTAAAAAGACTATCATAGTAAAATGTACACTGTCAGAGTTGGTTCAACACTGACCATGTAGGGGTGTGGATTGAATGCTTCTGATTAAGCCATGTGGAAGGGCATGTATTGTCAGGTAGAGGTCCACTTTTACATTGTTTTATGTTTGTATGGTGGATGTGTATATGCGTTGGTGATGTCATTATGGTGCTCACATTGATGACACGTGCACACACTGCTCGCACAATGATGACACGTGCACACACTGCTCGCACAATGACACGTGCACACACTGCTCGCACAATGACACGTGCACACACTGCTCGCACAATGATGACACGTGCACACACTGCTCGCACAATGATGACACGTGCACACACTGCTCGCACAATGACACGTGCACACACTGCTCGCACAATGATGACACGTGCACACACTGCTCGCACAATGACACGTGCACACACTGCTCGCACAATGATGACATGTGCACACCCTGCTCGCACAATGATGACACGTGCACACCACTGCTCGCACAATGACACGTGCACACACTGCTCGCACAATGATGACACGTGCACACACTGCTCGCACAATGATGACACGTGCACACACTGCTCGCACAATGACACGTGCACACACTGCTCGCACAATGATGACACGTGCACACACTGCTCGCACAATGACACGTGCACACACTGCTCGCACAATGATGACACGTGCACACACTGCTCACAAAATGATGACGTGTGCACACCACTGCTCACACAACTATGACATGTGCACACCCTGCTCGCACAATGATGACACGTGCACACCACTGCTCGCACAACGATGGCACGTGCACACTGCTCACACAATGACACATGCACACACTGCTCGCACAACGATGACACGTGCACACACTGCTCGCACAATGATGACACGTGCACACACTGCTCGCACAACTATGACACGAGCACAGCACTACTTGTGCAATGATGACACGTGCACACCACTGCCTGTGCACATTGATGACACGTGCACACACTGCTCGCACAATGATGACACGTGCACACACTGCTCGCACAATGACACGTGCACACACTGCTCGCACAATGACACGTGCACACACTGCTCGCACAATGATGACACGTGCACACACTGCTCGCACAATGATGACACGTGCACACACTGCTCGCACAATGATGACACGTGCACACACTGCTCACAAAATGATGACGTGTGCACACCACTGCTCACACAACTATGACATGTGCACACCCTGCTCGCACAATGATGACACGTGCACACCACTGCTCGCACAACGATGGCACGTGCACACTGCTCACACAATGACACATGCACACACTGCTCGCACAACGATGACACGTGCACACACTGCTCGCACAATGATGACACGTGCACACACTGCTCGCACAACTATGACACGAGCACAGCACTACTTGTGCAATGATGACACGTGCACACCACTGCCTGTGCACATTGATGACACGTGCACCCCATTGCTCGTGCACTGATGACACGTGCACACCACTGCTTGTGCACTGATGACACGTGCAGACCACATAATACAACACTGGTTCATGTAGCACACTCTGAAGCCCAGTACAGATCAAGTCACAACCGCAACAGCAGAAGAGACAAGATTGGCGAGTTCACATTGACACAAGCTTAGAAATCCTCTCAGAATGTTACTGGGAATAGGATTCATGGGCCACATCAAAAGAAATGAAACAACCGTTTCCATAACGACAAGTTATGAGGTGGCCGTTTTTGGATTCAAGATCTGTCGAATCTCTGAGTCCACAGCAGTCACCAGCTCACTCAGTAGTTCATGCAGAGAAAAAATTATCTTAGAAAACAGTAAAAACAGTCTGATTGGGCTGATGGATTTATGATATGAGCCAGGCTTAGTGTGGTGAGATGGCTGATATTTCCACAGCTCATTGTAGGCTCTCATATGACAAATGTGTCAAGGTGATGCTGGTTGTTAATTACTTATTAAAACAGCTGTTTTGTCCTGTCTTTTTCTATGCAGTAGATGAAACAACTGCAACCACAGAAACTTGTTTTTAAACAGATTCAAATACCAAGCACGCAGTGCACAACAATGATATGATATTGAATGTGAGAATCCCTGAGCTTGATATCTCCAGCTGTGCCTACATGCAGATGGAAACATAAAATGCTTATGTGTTGATTTTTTTATCATTTATTCCCTCCCTCCCTCCCTCCCTCTCTCTCTCCTCTGTCCATCCAGGCTTCCCACTCTTCTCTCTCTGGGCCCCTGGTCTTACCCTTCAGTGCTGGGGGAGCCCGATGAGTGACAGCTGGTTATGGCCTGCATCCACGAACCCCGGGCCCAGTCCCCCTCCCTCTCGGGATTCAGCACGCCCCTCTCGGAGCCCCCGTTCCGCCGGTTGGACGCCGACACCCCAGCCTGCACCCCTGAGATGGACCTGACCCCCACCCAGTGCGTCCTGCGCAACGTCCTCTCCATCGACACGGGCGGCGCCGCCGTGCCCGGAGGGGGCGGGGGCGGCGGCGGAGGAGGGGGCGGGGTCTGCGGCCACAGCCCCACCCCCAGCGACGAGCCGCCCGAGCACTTCGCCAACAGCGTGCTCAAGCTGCACGAGAACGAGGCCGGCCCGGGCGGGGCCGGGGCGGAGGCGGGCCAGAGCGCTGAGGGCGGGGCCGTCCGCAGCCAAGCGGACGACGTCCGGCTGCAGTGCCAGTCTGGGGGTGGTGGGTTTCTGGAAGGACTTTTTGGCTGCCTGAAGCCTGTCTGGACTATGATTGGCAAGGCCTACTCTACTGAACACAAGCACAATCATGAAGGTAAGAATGCTGGCTCCCCCTGCTGGTCGGAGGAAGGAATGGGTACAATATGATGTAGCTGGCATATTGGTACGTGTAGTATAGTTATTAGCAGTACAATTAGTGATAATGACACATCAACATGGACCAGAACTGGATCAAATACCCATCTAACTCTAGATGCCGGCAACTTTTCATAAACAGTGCATATGCCTGCATATAATTTTCGATGAAACATGTCACTAATCAATATGTAAAATCACATGAAAGAAAGACGTTTTACTGAATACTGGGAAAAAATTGATGTCCTAAAATTGTCAGTTGCCGGGATTTTACTGGTGTCTAAAGGGTTAGAATATTTCAAAGAATTATTTCATTCTGGTAGGGTTTGGACTGATTCTGAAGAATATGCACAGATATCTAAAAGGATTATGTTTCGATTTTGATAAATGCCGACATTTATGAGTTTGTTGTGGGTTTTTATTTGTTTGTAGTTCCTCCCCCATTGCAGTAAATAACCCTTCTGTCACCAAGAAATTGACCAAGGGTGAAATTACACACACAGCCAAATACAAAACAAATTCATACATCCCATCTGTCCAGAGTAATGGCTCTAGAATAGCTTTCGGGTTCCGGTTTAGTGATTTTCGTGCCGCTGCGATAGCTTTTTTTAAAAGCAGAAGTGCCGTGCTTTGTTTGAATTCGCCGTGCCTCCGACCATCCTCTCCGTTGCGATTTTTCTCTGCGTGACACGCTCCTGTTTGCCACTGCAGCCCCAGAGCTCCCCAAGGACCGCCGCCTCCACCATCCAGCTCATGCATAATTCACGGCCTCGCGCCGACCCCACGCCCCTCGTCTCTGTCAGCTCAGAACCGCCACGCGCGGCCCGGCGAGCGCCGGCTCGGGGGCCCCGCTCCGACCGGCGCGCCGACAGATGGCTCCCGACCGCTTCCGTTCCTCCCCCTTTACTTCCTCTCTGTCCCTCTTTCATCTCTCGCACCTCCTCCTGCTCCTCCTCTGCGTTTCTACGTCCTCTGTCTCGCGAGCGCTTTCTGGTGCCCCCGCCCTTCGCTTCCTGGAGTCCTGCCATTCTAACTGTCCGTTTAATCAAATGCGTGCAGGTCAGACCAAAAGGTAAAGAACAGAAACAGATAGATAGATGTAGGTCAGACCAAAAGGTAAAGAACAGAAACAGATAGATGTAGGTCAGACCAAAAGGTAAAGAACAGAAACAGATAGATAGATGCAGGTCAGACCAAAAGGTAAAGAACAGAAACAGATAGATAGATGTAGGTCAGACCAAAAGGTAAAGAACAGAAACAGATATATAGATGTAGGTCAGACCAAAAGGTAAAGAACAGAAACAGATAGATAGATGTAGGTCAGACCAAAAGGTAAAGAACAGAAACAGATAGATAGATGTAGGTCAGACCAAAAGGTAAAGAACAGAAACAGATAGATAGATGTAGGTCAGACCAAAAGGTAAAGAACAGAAACAGATAGATAGATGTAAAGCACAAGGATTGGGGCCCAGTGGTCCAGATGGCTCTCGTTTGAAAGGCTGTGTGATTGTTAGAATGTCGAGTGTTCGCCAGCTTCTGGAATCCTCCCGTTGGTTCTTAATTCCAAAGAACTCAAGGGGATCTGGAAGAAGGTCTAATTGGAGTAGTTTATCAGTTCAAATGAGACCGGCTGTGTGTGCGTGTGTCTGTGTGTACGCTTGTATGTGTATGTGTGCGTGCGTGTGTGTCTGTGTGTGTGTGGGGGGGGGGGGGGGTCATGCACTTGTGTTTGTGTATTTCAGTGCCTGCTTGCACGCTATTTGTCTATTGTTTTTGGAAGGGAGTGTATAAAATCATTTAAAAGCTCCAGGCCACATGGGCCGTCTGTTTCTAATGTCCCGTGTCCTTCCCTCAGGACTCAGACACCCCTATTCCCCTCCCCTTCTATCCCACACCCCCACCCCCACCCTTATCCCTCCCTCTCTCCCTCCCTGTCCCCATGCCTGGTAGACTGGTAGACCTGCACAATGGCCCAGAGGAGGATTTAGAGCCAAAAGCGCATTACCCACAGAAGATTAAAGCCCCTCTGTCTGTCTGGGGTTGAGACTGGGGATGAGGGGGGGGAGTTCAAGTACATTTACACTAAACTGTTGGTCAAATCCATAGCTGTTAGCCTTGAACCTAGCTAACCAGGGAAGATGCTCATACTTACGCTAATGCTAACGTCACTCTCCTTGCTAAAGAGCATCGTCCATGTTCACTCTGTAGCAGTGCTGATATAGGCCTACCTTTTTTTTGGACATGCTTTTACATTGCACATGTGTATATGTAATGGCAATGACAAGGAGGGGAATTTTTGTAAATAAAACCAGATAAACTGTGAAACGCCTCTCTTTTAGAGGAGAGATGAGCGGTGGGTTCCAGTAGGTTGTATGGCCCACTTTTCCCTAATGGATATCACCCTCAGGGGTACAGGAAGTACTGATGTGGGCGTTCACTCTTCCCTCCCCCTTCTGTAGTTTCTCCGTTGTTTTTTTTGTGGTCTGCCCCTCAGGTTTCTCCCCATGTCTCCTGCTGTTCTTCCTGACTCACCCTGAACACTTTCCCCTCATACTGCAGCCTGTGTGCTACTGACTGTGCCTCCATTTTGAATCGCACTGGTTATTTTTAACTGTTCGGTGCCCTGGGACGGCATCGCTGCCAAGAGGGGCTTTTCAAAAATAAAACTGAATTGTCTCCATGGGCCATTTCTCAGGGCCTCTCTGACACGCCTGAGTCCCTGTTCCCTGTCTAGATACACCCTGTTTGTTAGAGGGAGAGGGTTAGGCCATAGCCTGGATACTCAAATCTGCCCCTCAAGGCCAGTAGTACTGCTGCTTTTTGCTTTTATTACATTACAGGCATTTAAGAGACACTCTTATCTTTCAAATTTTGTTTCTGATTTTTCCCTGTTTCCTCCAAATTTGGTAGCCAATTGTACCCTGTTGCAATTCAATTCCCTGTTTACTGCTGATAATTCGCCGCTACACAACCCTGTAGGCGAGAGTTAGGCCGGAGGTCACCATGTCTTCTCCAAGGCGTGACTCCTTGTGCCCCTGACCGTAATTCCAGCACTACATGGGGCCGCTATGTGCGCAACAAACCTCCCCGCAGAGAGCCACCCACCCTCCCCGGGAGCGGCCGCTCCCTCAAGGCACCGGGCATACTCAGATCTGGCAGGACCCGGGCGCAAACCCAGGTGCTCTGTTTGCAACTCCATTGACTCAAAGGCCAATGCTTTTAACACTGTGCCACCGTGGCAAGAGACACTCTTATCCAGAGCAACCTACACAGCTTTTGCATGTTTACACATAGTATTCATTTACACAGCTAGATATATCCTGAAGCAATTTAGGTTAAGTATCTTGCTCAAGGGTACAATGGCAGCGTCCTACTTGGGAATCGAACCTGGAACCTTATAAGCTGAGTGTGAATGTTCTATAGACTTTAGGTACAGATGTGATTGTGAATGTTCTATAGACTTTAGGTACAGATGTGAGCTTGAATGTTCTAGACTCTTGGTACAGATGTGAGTGTGAATGTTCTATAGATGGTAGATGTGAGTGTGAATGTTCTATAGACTGTAGATGTGAGTGTGAATTATCTATAGACTGTAGATATGAGTGTGAATGCTCTATAGACTGTAGATTGAGTGTGAATTATATAGAGACTGTAGATGTGTGTGAATGTTCTATAGACTAGATGTGAGTGTGAATGCTCTATAGACTGTAGATGTGAGTGTGAATGTTCTATAGACAGTATATGAGTGTGAATGTTATATAGATTGAAGATCTGATTGTGAATGTTATAGAGTCTAGAATGTAGATGTGAGTGTGAATGTTCTATAGACAGTAGATGTGAGTGTGAATGCTCTATATAATGTAGATGTGAGTGTGATTGTTCTACAGACTGTAGGTACAGATGTGAATGTTCTATAGACTGTAGATGTGTGTGAATGTTATACAGACTGTAGATGTGATTGTGAATGCTCTACAGACTGTAGGTACAGATGTTATTGTGAATGCTCTATAGACTGAATGTACAGATGTTATTGTGAATGCTCTATAGACTGAATGTACAGATGTTATTGTGAATGCTCTATAGACTGTAGATGTGAGTGTGAATGCTGTATAGACTGTAGATATGAGTGTGAATGCTCTATAGACTGTAGATGTGAATGCTCTATAAACTATAGGTACAAATGTGTGTGAGAATGTTCTATAGACTGTAGATGTGATTGTGAATGCTCTATAAACTGTAGGTACAGATGTGATTGTGAATGATCTGTAGACTGTAGATGTGATTGTGAATGATCTGTAGACTGTAGGTTCAAATGTGTGTGTGAATGTTCTATAGACTGTAGATGTGATTGTGAATGATCTGTAGACTGTAGGTTCAAATGTGTGTGTGAATGTTCTATAGACCATAAGTACAGATGTGAGTGTGAATGGTAATGTCGGTAAGTAAATGAGGAGGGTAGATGGGCTGAAGCTGTTCTCATGTTCTGCTGTTGTTGCATCTGGTCTCTCAGTGCTGTGGGAGGTGCCATTCGAGGAGATCTCTGACCTGCAGTGGGTCGGCAGCGGGGCGCAGGGCGCGGTCTTCCTGGGGAAGTTCCACGGAGAGGAGGTGGCCGTGAAGAAAGTGCGTGACATCAAGGAGACCGACATCAAGCACCTGCGAAAGCTCAAGCACCCCAACATCATCACTTTCAAGTGAGGGTCCGCTCTCCCGCCAAACCCTGGTCCCCCAACTCTGGTCCTGGAGAGCCACAGGGTCTGCTGGGGTCCCCAACCCTGGTCCAGGAGAGCCACTGGGTCTGCTGGGGTCCCCAACCCTGGTCCTGGATAGCAACTGGGTCTGCTGGGGTCCCCAACCCTGGTCCTAAAAGGCTATATCTGTTCCTGGATTTAGTTTCTACCAGTTACGAACAGGGACAAAGCTGTTTCAGACTCTTTTGGCTTTAAGGGGCAAGGACCTCAAAGAGACTTAATTAGCTAATTTGCTATAAACCCCAATGTAATTTCACATAGATGTGACTACAGTTAAAATTTTCTTAGGGTCAGAAGAACAATCTCTGCAATGTCTTTGATTGCCTTATGAATAAATACAGCTAAAATGCCAGATCACACAGATGATTGAGCTGATTAAGCAATAAAGGACAAGCACAGGTTGGCATGAAATCCAGAAACAGATACGGCCCTCCAAGAACAGGATTCACCCTGCTTTCGAAGAGAAAACCTCCTTTTTAATGCCGGGATCTCAAACTCCAGTCCTGTTTTTTGTGTCTTGCTTTAAATCACCGGCCAAACTAGACCGTTCAAACAATATACGGAGAATATAGTTAATCAATAACTTCAAAGTACGTTTGTGCAGAAACCAGCAGACACTGCAGGGCCTAATTGGAGAATAAATATTTTTTTAAATTCAGGGGAAAAATTGTGATTCTTCTGCTCACATGCCTCTCTCTTGATCCTCATGTTTCTCTATCAAGCAAAAAAGCAGCCAGCTTGGAGTATTTGATCTGCTGTTTGAATGAAAGTATAGAAAGAAAAGTTGTTGGTTTTTCTTTTCTTCATGTCTCTCTCTGTCCCTCCTCAGGGGCATCTGCACTCAGGCGCCCTGTTACTGCATCATAATGGAGTACTGCGCCCAGGGGCAGCTGTACGAGGTGCTGCGCGCCGGCCGTAAGATCACCCCCTCCCTGCTGGTGGACTGGTCCATGGGCATCGCTGGGGGCATGAACTACCTACACCTGCACAAGATCATCCACCGGGACCTCAAGTCGCCCAAGTGAGTCCGCACGTCGCGGCTAACGCGCCTGGGGATGCACACTTTAACTGTAAACGCTTACCGAACGCTCACCTAGCCGTTACTAACCTTTTCAAAACCAGTGAGATTCTCTTTAACTGTAAACGCTTACTGAACACTCACCTAGCCGTTACTAACCCTTTCAAAACCAATGAGATTCTCTTTAACTGTAAACGCTTACTGAACACTCACCTAGCCGTTACTAACCCTTTCAAAACCAGTGAGATTCTCTTTAAAGGTTGTATCAGCGATTTTGGGTCGAAACATAAATGATCACATTCATCTGATTTTTCCTCACGATCCGCTAGCTGCCCGCCCCATAAGCAGGCCGTCAAAAAACCGCGTCTCTGTAGGCAGCCTATGCTCCGAGATCGTACACAAAAACAAATGGTACTACCAACCACTCAAAACCAAAATAAACAGTATTCCAACCAATCACCGACAAGGGGTGGGTGATACTAATACGCTAATACTCTTATCTCGCTGAAATCTTGACGGATTTACAAACGGTTTGGTTTCTTACGAATGTTATTAACGTGGTTATAATTCTGGATGCTTGAACACTATTTTTTAAAACATAACATAATTGGCTCTGAGCTGGAGCCTGGCTCTGTTTGTTTGGGATTTCGCTTCAGAAGTGACGTCACCAAAAATTGCTGATACAACCTTTAACTGTAAACGCTTACTGAACGCTCACCTAGCCATTACTAACCCTTTCAAAACCAGTGAGATTCTCTTTAACTGTAAACGCTTACTGAACACTCACCTAGCCGTTACTAACCCTTTCAAAACCAGTGAGATTCTCTTTAACTGTAAACGCTTACTGAACGCTCACCTAGCCATTACTAACCCTTTCAAAACCAGTGAGATTCTCTTTAACTGTAAACGCTTACTGAACACTCACCTAGCCGTTACTAACCCTTTCAAAACCAGTGAGATTCTCTTTAACTGTAAACGCTTACTGAACACTCACCTAGCCGTTTCTAACCCTTTCAAAACCAGTGAGTTTCTCTTTAACTGTAAACGCTTACCGAATGCTCATTTAGCCATTCCTAACTCTTTCAAAACCAGTGAGATTCTCTTTAACTGTAAACGCTTACTGAACGCTCACCTAGCCATTACTAACCCTTTCAAGACCAGTGAGATTCTCTTCAACTGTAAACGCTTACTGAACACTCACCTAGCCGTTTCTAACCCTTTCAAAACCAGTGAGATTCTCTTTAACGGTAAACGCTTACTAAACGCTCACCTAGCCATTACTAACCCTTTCATGACCAGTGAGATTATCTTTAACTGTAAACGCTTACTGAACACTCATCTAGCCATTACTAATCCTTTCAAAACCAGTGAGATTCTCTTTAACTGTAAACGCTTACTGAACACTCACCTAGCCGTTTCTAACCCTTTCAAAACCAGTGAGATTCTCTTTAACTGTAAACGCTTACTGAACGCTCACCTAGCCATTACTAACCCTTTCAGAACCAGTGAGATACTCTTTAACTGTAAATGCTTACCGAACACTCATCTAGCCATTACTAATCCTTTCAAAACCAGTGAGATTCTCTTTAACTGTAAACGCTTACTGAACACTCACCTAGCCGTTTCTAACCCTTTCAAAACCAGTGAGATTCTCTTTAACTGTAAACGCTTTGAACACTCACCTAGCCGTTACTAACCCTTTCAAAACCAGTGAGATTCTCTTTAACTGTAAACGCTTACTGAACGCTCACCTAGCCATTACTAATCCTTTCAGAACCAGTGACATACTCTTTAACTGTAAATGCTTACCGAACACTCATCTAGCCATTACTAATCCTTTCAAAACCAGTGAGATTCTCTTTAACTGTAAACGCTTACCAAACAAAGCCATTACTAACCCTTTCAAAACCAGTGGCATTCTTGACCATTTGAAAAGAATAGTCTATTTTCACCAATGTTTAGCGCATTTCTTCTTTGATCCGAACAGCTTAAGGCTTTATAACACTGGGTCAAAGACATTATAACACTCTAAAGAAAGTTATAACACTTAATAACACTCTGTAACTCTCAATAACAGTGCATATCTTGTACTTGAGTGGCACGGGCTACAATCCAGTGTGGGCCATTTGTACACAGCAGAAATGGGTCAAAAACTGTATCTGAAAAAGTTTATCAACAGCAGTAATATCCCTGCAGATTATTCACAGAAAAGAAATGTCAGGTTTCGTCAGGAGTGTTTTCAGTTTTACTAGAATCTAAAGAGTTGAAGTATTTCAAACACATCACCACCATCAACCACGGGTGCTCTTTGAAAAGGCAGAAATTAATTTGGGGTTGTAGTTAAAAAGCCTTTATTAGGCACTTGTATGTCAACTTCCTAAAGCCTTTGTCAGTGTCGATGTTAATGGATTTTTTCATTTAAAAAGAGTGGCAATATCACATGTTAGTAATTAACAATAAGAATAAACTAGGTATGTGCTAACTGAAAACAGCCACTTACCTAATTAGTCATTTATGCAGCAAAGCACAATCATGATTAAGTATTTATAATGCAATCGCAACTAAAGGCTTTATAATGCAATCGCAACTAAAGGCTTTATAATGCAATTACAACTAAAGGCTTTTTAACTACAATCCCATGCGAGTACCGTCTTTTTTAGTTCAAATAAGTATCTGACCCAGGTGGGGTTGATACTTAACTTTAAAAGAATGCTGCCCAAAAAGTAGCCACAACATCCCATTATGGAATGGACGCATCTTGATCAGCAGCTGTCCCATTTTATCCAAATATATATTTCCCTTTAGTCCGGTTGTTCTTAAACCAGTAATGGACGGCTCCCCCTGAGCAGCAGGCCACAACTGATAACATCTAAATGTTTTATCCTGAACCCTACTTTTACCATTAAATGACAACTCGGTTGGTTGGTTGAGGGTCATAGTTTTCAAATGTGGTATGAAAAGGAGCCAAGTAAAGGTTTTTCTGTTGGTCTGTTTTTGGTTTGCAAGCTAAAGGGTTAAACGAAGGCCTGCTGTACTCATTAGGCCAACTGTGAACGTGTTTGTAAATGGCAAAAACAAAGATTATGTGTTGGTCGTGTGATTTCTTGATTGACAGTTTTATTGATTTAATGATTACAATATTACTTGATGAATTGGTTGATTGTTTTGGCAGGTTTATTGGTTGTTTGATTGATTAATTGATTGATTTCTTGATTTGGTTGGCTTATTGATTGATCGACTATTTTGCTTCATTAATTGGTTGGCTGGTTGTTGGTTGATTGGTCAATTGGTCAGGTGATTTCTCTATTGATCGATTGATTCATTAACTCTTCGTTCTCTGTCTGGTTCCCCCACAGCATGCTGATCACCTATGATGACCTGGTAAAAATCTCTGACTTTGGCACTTCCAAGGAGCTGAGTGACAAGAGTACCAAGATGTCCTTCGCCGGCACCGTGGCGTGGATGGCCCCGGAAGTTATCCGGAATGAGCCGGTCTCCGAGAAGGTGGACATCTGGTGAGAGCCAGGAGGCGGGACAAGAGGGGAGGAAAAGGGAGGACTTCTTCTAAAAGCACAGGCCAGGGGTGCACAACGGGGGACAATCTGTTTCAGGATTCCGTGCCAGCTCTTAATTATCTAATTAGCTGCACCATTTCCTGAGCTGACATTTTGTTTATCGTCAGCTACAGCTGCACGTAACATCTTTGGCAGAAAGGTTTTACTGCGGTCCTAGCATTAGCATTAGCATATGCTAGCATTAGCATATGCAGCTGTTTAGACAACTAAGCCCGGGGAGTTGGTTGGGTTGGAATTAAAGCCAGCATGCACGCCAGCTCTACAAGGCTAAAGTTGTGCACCACTGCTATAGGATTTTGAAAGGATCCTGGGGATATTTCACCAATAGGAGTTAAATTTAGTTCAACTGAATGAAATTTAATAGGACAAGTCAAAATATTTATGAAAGGCTAATATTAAATATAGCTGGCTAATTACTCACTCCCACTTTGTGAAATATCCCCCTGAGTGGTTCTTTATGAAAATAGATCTCAGGGTGTCAGGTATGTTCAGATTTAAACACTTTCCCTGCAATTAACTTCCAAAAAACCTGCTTGCGATGGAAAGCACAGGTCCCTTTTGCAGGAGGCAGTCCTAGATGGTCTTTAGGAGCTTTTCATATCAGACTACTGGAGCCCAATTTGAACCCCATACTGACTCTGCTTATGGAGACAATGGGAGAGAGGGGGATCACATCCAGTTCCCCATGAGATCGAAACAAGCCGCCTAGAGCCAGCCGCTGGCATTAACACTGCCGTGTAGTCGTTTAGGCCCACAATATTGCTATAAGCAAGTGAGTGAGTTCATTCATTCAGCTGTTAAGTGGTGGGCGTGATTTATGTTGGAGCACTTCGGGGCCACAACGCCATTCTTGTTTAGGGCCACCAAACCCCTAGGGCTGGCTCTGAAGCCACTTATAACAAGCACAGGACCCAGGACTCAGGATTGTGACACCAGTAGCAAAGGAAAGAAGGTTATATTCAGGGCTGGGCAGCGGTATTTGAAATACATATTTGCATGTATGCATTTCATATCTAATAAGGAGTTCCTTGTGTCTCTTTGTATGCTTGATGCCTCTGTTTCAGCCTAAGCCTCCACCATTTTGATTGTGGTTTTTGTTCTTTAAATGCTGAAATCTTAAGAAAATAGATTTTTGCGTACAACAACATACAAATACGTTTTAGCATTCTGCCACGGAAAAGAAAGATGAATGTTGTCTGGATTGGAATCAGTGTTTACGTTACTGTTGCCTACAAGGTAAATCCTTTTTGTGGCCATAAATCTTAAGGCTAATAACCAATAATGAAACCAACAGTAATCAAGTCAGTCATCTCTTGAAAACAAAATATATATAAATATATATTTTTACATGTACATTTAGGCAATTGGCAGGTGTTCTTGTCCACCACAGGGTACATAAGTTAATACATACAGGTTTAGACAATTAACAGTGTTCATGCTATGACATCAGGGTCACAACTGATGACATATGAATGAAGAGAAAGAGAGAAAGTAACGTTATTAAGATGCAAATGGATTAGAGAATATAGCATAGATTTAGCATTTTGGTAAGGCTAGGAAGGTAATGAAATATATTCAGCACCTCCGCTGGCCTTCCAGGTGATACCTCACATCTCCTTATTAGTATCCCACTATCTTCTGCCTCTGTCACAGACTGTTTGGCTTTCTTCTGTCCCTTCTTTCTATCAAATACGGTTGACATTCCCACACTGTGTTCTTTGTTAGTGCTGCGAAGGTCTGCTCTTTTGTCAAATTTAGATTTATTGTCAATTGTTTTTGGTAGTCAAATGCGTGACTCGTTTCCATTTAATGCTGGCCTGTGTGTATTGGGGAAGATAAGGAGTGTGATGCCTGTCTAAGCTTGTCTGGTTTTACACAGCTCTGAGGTTCAAATCTCTCACATTCTACTCTGAATATAAGTCAAAACCAGCATGTATCGTAAAAACTCATGAAATCGTTAATGAAATTTTGCTTTAAATGCAAGGTATCTTCAGTAATCTGCTGCCGTACAGAGTATTGGCAGGCTCTGTGCCTGTAATTCAGCATTATAGGGGTGCTGTTTTGTGCATAAGCAGTATTTTTATATGCTTGGCAAGTTGGCATCCATCTTTGGCTTCTGCCCACTACCGCAGAAGAGTTCAACAAGCTCTTATCGGCTTCACATCTGCGACATGCAATATTTTAGATTGCAAGTTAATTATCTTTATCTAGAATTTATCTTGCGCTGGAAAACTTCCAAGATCACCATTCATGATGTGTCATGCATGGGGGCTAATGTGCTAAATTTCCAGTGTTTCCATAGGCCACCAAGCCTCAGATTGTCAAAGAAATACAAAATGAGAATCTTAACAGGGGGTGGGGCCTCTCTCTCTCTCTATCTCCCTCCCCCTCTCTCAATCTCTTCTGCTCTCACCCCTCTTGTTTCTATCTCTGTCTCCCTGCCCCTCTCTCTCTCTCTCCATTTCCCTCCCCCTCTCTTGCCTTTACCCTCTCTCTCCCCCTCTCATTTCTCTCTATCCCTCTCCCCCTCCCCCCTCCCCCCTCTCCCCCCCTCTCTCTCTCCCCCTCCCCTCTCTCTCTCTCTGTCTCTCTCTCTCTAACCCCCCCCCCCCCCCCCCCGGCTAATTCAATAATTGATTTGCCAGATACTCAGGAGAGGCAGAAACAGCCCGGAAAGTTCTGTGGTCTGGCTCTCTGCCCGCTGTACATTTGCACAGATGAGGAGAGTCTGATTTCCACTCATTTCAGCAAAAAAAAAAAAACAATAACTTTGCTGCATGGACAGCAGACCATGTATGCATTTTAATAAATGCCTCTGTATGAGAGCTCCAAGCTATTGCACCCAACAGGCTGGACCCAGAGCGTGTGATTTAAAAGAGCCACACAGAGAGCTACAATAACACAGCAGGTGTCTGTGTTCTGACCTGTGTCAGGTCTTTATAATCTGCACTTCCATTGGGCTCAAAAGCCATTTCTCCATGCAGGCCTGCTGGAATATTTCATGAGGATATTACTGCAGAATGTACTTCAGTACATTCAGTAGATTTGCAGTTTTTGTAAGCGAAAGGTCTTTCTTATAGGAACATTTCCTACTTTCATTATCATCCAGTTTCACAGAAAACTGATGAGTGTTCATATTTTTCTTGTCCTCACAAGTTCAATGTAATTTGCAACAAAGGTTACTGCCAGAAAGTGCTTATGTGCTGTGTCATTAAAATGTTGTTTTGACAAGGAAATGTTAAACGTTCAGTCACCTGCTGTGACTGAATATTGTACACAATTGAAGCACAAGAAAATCCAGATAGACACATAGCAGATAGAGGCAGTGTACATAGCATAGCTCATAGATGCAGTGCAGTGTATGTAGCATAGCTCATAGATAAAGTGCAGTGTACATAGCATAGCTTATAGATGCAGTGCAGTGTACATAGCATAGCTCATTGAGGCAGCACAGTGTACATAGCATAGCTCATAGAGGTAGTGCAGTGTACATAGCACAGCTCATAGATGCAGTGCAATGTACATAGCATAGCTCAGAGGCAGTGCAGTGTACATAGCATAGTTCATAGAGACAGTTCAGTGTACATAGCATAGCTCAGAGGCAGTGCAGTGTACATAGCACAGCTCAGAGACAGTTCAGTGTACATAGCATAGCTCATAGACAGTGTAGTGTACATAGCATTGCTAATAGAGGCATTGTAGTGTACATAGCAGGTAGAGGCAGTGCAGTGTACATAGCCCAGCTCATAGAGGCAGCTCAGTGTACATAGCATAGCTCATAGAGACAGTGTAGTGTACATAGCATAGCTCATAGAGGCATTGTAGTGTACATAGCAGGTAGAGGCAGTGCAGTGTACATAGCCCAGCTCATAGAGGCAGCGCAGTGTACATAACATAGCTCATAGAGACAGTGTAGTGTACATAGCACAGCTCATAGAGACAGTTCAGTGTACATAGCATAGCTCATAGAGGCATTGTAGTGTACATAGCAGGTAGAGGCAGTGCAGTGTACATAGCCCAGCTCAGAGGCAGCGCAGTGTACATAGCATAGCTCATAGAGACAGTGTAGTGTACATAGCATAGCATAGAGGCAGTGAAGTGTGCATAGCCCAGCTCATAGAGACAGTGTAGTGTGCATAGCCCAGCTCATAGAGACAGCGCAGTGTACATAACATAGCTCATAGAGACAGTGTAGTGTACATAGCCCAGCTCATAGAGGCAGTGGTGAGTGCAAAAGCAAACTCTTTTTTCTTAAGTCAGTCAGTAGCTGTAATTAGCCCAGGGGGTGTTGGTGTCTCCCCATAATGTGGGCTGTCAAAGCAAGGCGTGACCCTGTCTCTCTCTGGACGCACAACCCAGAGAGCTGCAGTACAACTGCCTCTACTGAACACTGTGTGTGTGTGTGCGTGTGCGTATGCACGCACGCATGAGTGTGTCTAATTGTTAGAGCTCTACCAGTGAAGAACGGATAATGTAAATAGTAGAATATGTAATGAGAGTAAGCTTTGCAGAATATATTATTGCAGAGTTAGTATATTTAAGTATAATGTATACATTCACCTCTGTCTTAAATCTCCATCATACATGAGACGTGTATGTTGAAGGACAGGCAGTTTTATAACTGTGAAGCCCAATTTAGACCAAAACTGCAAAAAATAAACAAGATTAGACTGGCAAATTTCCAAAACAAATCTGAGAATGTGACTGAATAAAGACAGTCTACAAAAAAACAATCGTTAACAAATGAAATGGCTGTTTCCAGTGAGACCAAAGCAGCCATCAGCAGATGGTCTAAAACTCACTGAACACAATTTTCTTCTCAAAACGTTCTAAAACCACGTCGCTGGCTCACTACTCCTGTGATCTTAAATGGCCTTAAGACTGTCTGCTCCATCGCACTACCGAATATGAGTCCTGTATCCAGCCTGTCTTGACCTGCACAAACAGCCAGACTTCTTCAGATTAAAAATTAGAGGACGGAATTTGATGAGGAACCAGCACGAGAGTAGGGCCCCCTCACACACTCAGATCATGGAGTCCATAAACATATTAACACCCTTTGTAGAGTAGGTTTTTTGGAATGTTCTTTTTTTCTTCAAAATTCGAAGACAATGTTCTAGAACTCCATTGCTTTCTATTACCAGCAGTGATTGTTACATCAGCATGAGAATGTTCAGTTACGAACATTCTAATGACGTATTTGTGGCCCAACATCTTACAGTTGAATGTCAATTGCACATAGCAAGGTTTTATGTTGCCGTTTGCAATTAATCGGGCATAAAGTGGGAAAATGTTGGTGGAGAAAGGACCATGGAAATATGGAATATTTTTTATGGTCATCACTGGGAGAAATCTGTATGAATGAAGTGAAGTTATTCTGTACTGCAGTGGCAGTGATTAAACAAAGAAACACAATAATGAGGAAAAATCAGATTTTAATCTGGAGATAGTGGATCCTAGATGGGCTAATTTAATGCATCAGAGATGTGGACTAATTAAATGGAGACGCGCTGTTAATGTTCTTTTAGGACTGAGTCTGAGCGCAGGACTGAGTCTGAGCGCAGGACTGAGAGCCCAGAGGCTGCCCAAATGCCGGTTAAGAGAATAACGTCCTAAGCTGTAAATATTTAATGGTTTGTTGCTTGTTTTTGTTAATTATTCACTTGTGATTAATCCACATTTTACTATTATTTTCTTCCTTCCAAACACACACAGACACACACAAGCACACAAACACACACACACAAACACTCAATTTAAATTCAACTCTAAGATTTAATTCTTGCTGCCGATTAAAAATTTATTTTCAGAATGCTCTTAATATTTAATAATTTCAACAAAAAAAAACAATGGATTTTGTCAGCACTTTCATAACAGTTCATAAATAGACTACAAAATAAAAAAAAAAACCATAAGCAGCTCACTCTTATAATAAACACGTCTCTGTTTCCAACCTGCGTGCTGTTGCCAAGCGCTGCAGTCTCCATGGCGATCCAGCACGCCATCAACAACAACCATGTCCTTGTTGCCAACGCTCCAGGGGCCCCCGGTTCTCTGGGGTCCCCTGGTTCATACCTGACAGGGGACCACGCCTCGCTGCACGCCAGCCGTCGGAGCCAGGCAGTCTGAGCAGAGGCTCATGGGTACACAGGCTCCTGTTCGATTCATAAACGGGCAGAGGAGGAGGAGAGATGTGTTTGGCGGGTGTGAAGTCTCCCCAAATGGGAAATGAACCACGCACTTACTAAAAGCGCACGGCTAACAGTGCATTCCGTTTGCATAGAATATACAGTTCTATGAAAAACCAAGCACCCCTCCCTTGCTAATGTCTTGTTTTTGGCACATTTTGAATCAAGAGGATATGTGATCATTACATGAGTCCTAGTGTGGATAAAGGGTGATGCAGCAAATAGGACAAAAAGTTACAACCTTTGTATTATCTACTCAACAAAACAAATTGGATATTTGAAAGTGCCCCCCCTAGCTTCAGTAAATGGTAAAACCACCTTTAGCAGCAGTAACTTTAACTGAATACTTCCAGTGAGTGTTGATCGGTTTCTCACATTGTGTGGGGGAAATTCAGAACCACCCTGTCTTACAGAATTGTGGCTTTCTTGCATGTAAAGTGAATATAAGGCCCGTTCCAAGCATCTCTATACGCTTTCAGCGTCGTCATGTATTCTGCCATGAGAAATGCACTGGTACAGTGTTGACTGCATGGTGGACTCAGTTTCTGACTCAATGTCCAGATCCTGAGCCAAGTTCTCAATTAGCTTGGAGGCAGCGCCACCGCCGAAGTACCGCGTTACAAAGTGAATCACGGCGGCAGAGGCCTGGTGACCTCTGACCTCCTCCTACTTCACCCGCTCACCACCTTATCTCTCTCTCTCTCTCTGCCTCTCTCTCAGGTCTTTTGGGGTGGTGCTGTGGGAGATGTTGACGGGGGAGGTGCCCTATAAGGACGTGGACTCCTCGGCCATCATCTGGGGGGTGGGGAACAACAGCCTGCAGCTGCCCGTGCCGGAGAGTTGCCCCGACGGCTTTAAGATCCTGCTGAGACAGTGCTGGTGAGGGGCCGGGGGGTGGTGGGCGGTGCGGGGGGCAGGCTGGGGGGTGGTGGGCGGTGCGGGGGGCAGGCTGGGAGGTGGTGGGTGGTGCGGGGGGCAGGCTGGGGGGTGGTGGGTAGTGCGGGGGGCATGACATGAGCGCACACCAGCAGATGAACGAAGGGCGGACAGCTGACCACAGAGTCTGGAGGAGACTCTTGCACACACAGTATACACATAGCTGTTGCAGCGCAACCCTGAGACTGATAGAACACTGCGATATTGAGGAAAAACATAAATGTCATTCACACTTGTAAATAGATGAAAGCATGCAATACATACAGACGGGAAGCCTGTAGACAGGAAGTCTAATTTCCCACGACGCCCTTCGGCTTTTCCAGGAACTGCAAACCGCGGAACAGACCGTCCTTCCGACAGATATTATTGCACCTGGACATCGCTTCAGCGGACGTGCTGTCCACCCCGCAAGAGACGTACTTCAAATCCCAGGTACCCCGCTGCGCGTAGAGCCCCGTTATCTGCGTGCAACATCTGTGATAGATGAGAAAAAAAAAAGACGCTGCTTGGAAACATAAACTCATTCAGACACTGAAGGACGAACGCCCTGACACAGTGTACACAGATACTGAGACACAGACAGACAGACTTAAACAGACAGGCAGACACCGGCAGGCCTGGCTGCTCAGAGAGGACAGGTTGTTCTCACTATGTCATATTCAAGAGGTGGAGACAGAGCTTAATTTCCTCACAAAAAGTACAATAGCTAATAAGAACACGGTACTTCTTTAAAATAAAATATATCTGCCCTGAATTAGAGACGCTCTCGGAGGTAGAGAGGCTGCCATTCCTGTTGGGGGAGAAGAGGGACTGTGTGGCTTTGGCAGCACAGTACATTGCCACTTGCCACAAAATGAGGGACAGTGACTAACATAAAACAAAATAGAGACCTTTTATGGTCCATGGCCAATTTCTTGTGTTTGTCTTTTATATTTAGAAAAAACCATAAGCAGCTCACTCTTATAATAAACACGTCTCTGTTTCCAATCTTTTTTTTTTCTTTACTGTGCATGTTTAATGTAGTTCAATTTGTTATTACTTAGCTGTTATCTGTTTGTTATGTCAGTATATGCTTTGGCAATGTAAGTGTACCATTGCCATGCCAATAAAGCTTATATAAATTTGAATAGACAGACACAGACAGACAGACAGACAGACAGAGACTCAAGCTAACAGACTCAGATAAGCAGACAGATGGACTCAAGCAGACAGACAGACGGATAGACAGACAGACTCAAGCTAACAGACTCAGATAAGCAGACAGATGGACTCAAGCAGACAGACAGACGGATAGACAGACAGACTCAAGCTAACAGACTCAGATAAGCAGACAGACAGACGGATAGACAGACAGACTCAAGCAAACAGACAGACAGACAGACAGGCCTGCTCAGGGCTCCAGTGAGTGATGCTCCAGTGAGTGATGCTGCAGTGAGTGATGCTCCAGTGAGTGATGCTCCAGTGAGTGATGCTGCAGTGAGTGATGCTCCAGTGAGTGATGCTGCAGTGAGTGATGCTGCAGTGAGTGATGCTACAGTGAGTGATGATGCTCCAGTGAGTGATGCTCCAGTGAGTGATGATGCTGCAGTGAGTGATGCTCCAGTGAGTGATGCTGCAGTGAGTGATGCTGCAGTGAGTGATGCTCCAGTGAGTGATGATGCTCCAGTGAGTGATGCTCCAGTGAGTGATGCTCCAGTGAGTGATGATGCTGCAGTGAGTGATGCTGCAGTGAGTGACGCTCCAGTGAGTGATGATGCTGCAGTGAGTGATGCTACAGTGAGTGATGATGCTCCAGTGAGTGATGATGCTGCAGTGAGTGATGCTCCAGTGAGTGATGCTGCAGTGAGTGATGCTGCAGTGAGTGATGCTCCAGTGAGTGATGATGCTCCAGTGAGTGATGCTCCAGTGAGTGATGATGCTGCAGTGACTGATGCTCCAGTGAGTGATGCTACAGTGAGTGATGATGCTGCAGTGAGTGATGCTGCAGTGAGTGATGCTCCAGTGAGTGATGCTCCAGTGAGTGATGATGCTCCAGTGAGTGATGCTGCTCCAGTGAGTGATGCTGCAGTGACTGATGATGCTCCAGTGAGTGATGATGCTGCAGTGAGTGATGCGCCAGTGAGTGATGCTGCAGTGAGTGATGCTCCAGTGAGTGATGCTCCAGTGAGTGATGATGCTCCAGTGAGTGATGATGCTCCAGTGAGTGATGCTGCAGTGAGTGATGCTCCAGTGAGTAGTGATGCTCCAGTGAATGATGCTCCAGTGAGTGATGCTCCAGTGAGTGATGCTGCAGTGAGTGATGATGCTCCAGTGAGTGATGATGCTCCAGTGAGTGATGCTCCAGTGAGTGATGCTGCAGTGAGTGATGATGCTGCAGTGAGTGATGCTCCAGTGAGTGATGCTCCAGTGAGTGATGATGCTCCAGTGAGTGATGCTCCAGTGAGTGATGCTGCAGTGAGTGATGCTCCAGTGAGTGATGCTCCAGTGAGTGATGATGCTCCAGTGAGTGATGCTCCAGTGAGTGATGATGCTGCAGTGAGTGATGCTGCAGTGAGTGATGCTGCTGCAGTGAGTGATGCTCCAGTGAGCGATGATGCTCCAGTGAGTGATGCTGCAGTGAGTGATGCTCCAGTGAGTGATGCTGCAGTGAGTGATGCTCCAGTGAGTGATGATGCTGCAGTGAGTGATGATGCTCCAGTGAGTGATGATGCTCCAGTGAGTGATGCTCCAGTGAGTGATGCTCCAGTGAGTGATGCTGCAGTGAGTGATGCTCCACTGAGTGATGCTCCACTGAGTGATGCTGCAGTGAGTGATGCTCCAGTGAGTGATGCTCCAGTGAGTGATGCTCTGCCTGTGTGCTGCAGCCTCTCCCTGTGATTAAATCTAATGACGCAGATGCTGGTTTCACTTCCCTCCCTACTCCTCTCGCATAATGTGGTTTTTTTCTGGTGACAGTTGCAAGAACTATCTGCTGGTGGAGTATATTGATCGCTTAAATGGGAGAGAGAGGGAGAGAGGGGGGAGGGAGGGAGAGAGAGAGAGAGAGAGCGAGAGAGAGACAAAGAGAGAGAGAAGAACCAGCTGGCAGAGAGGGTTATGGGAAAGGGTAAAGAGGCGTGGTCAAGAAAACTCCATTAGCTTAATACCTTGAACCACTCACTCACTCACTCACAAGCACACGCGCACACACACACATAAGCACACACACGCACACACACAGGCGCACACAATCTTGTAAATTGCTGCAGCCCTTGATGCTGTGTGGAAGAGTTGGCAGCTGCAGCAGCAATGCAGGAGGAAGAGGAAGATGTGTGTTACTCAGCTCCCGTCCTTCCCGTGTACAGAATCTTCTGCGTCCAGATGACACACCTTTAAAGAACGTTTCCCCTGTCATTGGGAGATAAGCTTATGATGACAACATTCCCCCAACAGCCTTGGAACATGTTTATTTTTCTAAACTTCTGTTGAAATAACAAAATATGTTCCAGGCATGTAAAAAAAAAATTATTTTAAAAATATGAAGAATACATGTCAATAACATGTCTAGAATGTTCCATATGTCCATACTGAAATGGCAGATTTGTTGAGCATTGTTAGCTTTTCTCAGTAAAAATTAACATTAATGACTCAAATTCAAATTTACTGAATGCCTAAAGCTCTACATTCTAACACCTGCGATGCTCCCACGTGATTTTAAAATTGCATTCAGGGGAGACTAAGGAAGCATTTGGAGCATTTTCTCTCGCTCTGTGGGAATTGTTAGCCGGGTGTCGAACACCCGCGTGACTCTCCTGCGCCCCCTACAGGCGGAGTGGCGCGAGGAGGTGAAGCAGCACTTTGAGAAGATCAAATCAGAGGGCACCTGTCTGCACCGACTGGACGAAGAGCTGATTGTCCGCCGCAGAGAAGAGCTGAGGTCAGTTATTATTATAGTTATTATTTTTACTAGAAGATGGGGGTCCAGGGGGGGAGGGGCGGGGTTGTTTAGCAAGTGGGGGGACAGTGACTGAAAGATATAAGCAGACATAACCCACGTGAGAGACCAGGGGGGTATTTCACGAAGCAGGATTACTGGATAACTGCACTGAGTAAAACCTGGAACAGCTCTTTATACTTCAGTCCAGATTTGTGAGGGTTCCGGGTTTTACCCTGTGTAGTTATCCAGCTAACTCAGTAATCCCGCTTTGTGAAATACCCCCCAGGAAATTAAAGCTGCAGGTGTGTGTGTGGGGGGGGGGGGGGGGGGGGGGGGGGGGGCTAGAGACAGCATTAAGAGAAGGAGAGATAGGATTTAAAAAAACCAAGGGACAGAATAGCACAAGGACCCTGAAAGATAAGAAACAAAATGGAGGCGCTGAGCTCAGAATAGTGAGACGTTTCCACAGGCTGTGCAGGTGTAGGAGAATGAAGCAGAACAGGATGATGTGATGATGTTCTCAGGGAAAGCTAATGGGTGACACGCTGAAGGGGTTTATTTTCACACAACTGCATGACCAAGCATTTTTCTCACTTATGCCATGGCTACAGAAATAACTCTGCACTCTAATTCAATTACACAAAATTGTTGTAGTGATGTATTTTTGTTTTTCACTTGTAAATTTTTTTTTACCATGATTTTAGTTCTATATAGAACGTTCAGTCGAACCAGAATCCTGCGTATTAATTTGGAATGGTGATGAGGCCACTTTTTTGCTGGAACTACCTCATAGCCTGTCGTGACAATGTTGTTCTGTGCACGTTATTGGAAAATAATCAATACCCTCTCAACCAATCAGACTGAAGTATTAAATCAACATGTGGTATAACTGCCTATAAGACGACTTTGACTGTGTCAGAGCTTAGAGCAGGGGTGTCATAGTCCAGTCCTGAAGGGCCGCAGTGTCTGCTGGTTTTCGATGTGTTTCAGCGTGAGTAACTAATTTAAATCACTGATTGGCTAAACAATCCACACACCTTATTCTCAAAGCCTTAATTGGCTGCTGATTGAAAGGAAACCACAAAAACCTGCAGACACTGCGGTCCTCCAGGACTGGAGTTAAACCTGCAGACACTGCGGCCCTCCAGGACTGGAGTTAAACCTGCAGACACTGCGGCCCTCCAGGACTGGAGTTAAACCTGCAGACACTGCGGCCCTTCAAGACCAGAGTTAAACCTGCAGACACTGCGGCCCTCCAGGACTGGAGTTAAACCTGCAGACACTGTGGCCCTCCAGGCCTGTAGTTTGACAACCCTGGTTTAGAGAAATGCAGGATAGTGGCACAGGGAGCCTGACTGTGCTGTTGACACCTGCACTGTGATGTCCACGCAGGCACGCTCTGGACATCCGTGAGCACTACGAGCGCAAGCTGGAGAGAGCCAACAACCTGTACATGGAGCTGAACGCTGTCATGCTACAGCTGGAGCTCAAGGAGAAGGAACTCCTCAGGTAAGAGTGCAGGAGAGACACCTGCCATAATCCCAGGCACAGCCAGTGATGCCAGTTCAAATCCTCCCATCTCCAAAGTCTCCCTTTTTGAAGGGGGTGTTCTTATATTGGGGAGTGCGGCTCATATTCCAGAGTGTGGTTCATGTTCCGGGGTGCGGCTCATATTCCAGAGTGTGGCTCATGTTCCGGGGTGTGGCTCATGTTCCGGGGTGTGGCTTTAACGTTCTGGGTACAATAATAGTCAGAGAGCCAACAATCCCAGAGTACATTGCTCCATTGTGTTTGTAAAAAAAAGTCATGTCTTCAAAACATGAATAACAAAAAAAATTATTTCTTTAAAGAATTAAAGATTTAATTATTTTAATTAAAGAAGCGCTTTAAGTAAGTTTGAAATGGGCGATGAGGGATATTCTTCATTTACCATTCTCTGAATTTTTCCCCAAGTGAAGGTTCCCTTTTACGGTTTATGACAAGATTTTATTCTTACTTTCCATCATCATTTATTAGTACTGTTCTTATTGCCTGTGTTTATTACAACTCAGCTAATTCTGTTTTATCTTATGTCTGTATATTATGACATGTAGCGGATCCAGAGTGACCCACACAGATTAAATTTTTTTACATACGGTCCATATATACAGCTGCATATTTTTATTGGAGCAATTTGGGTTAAGTACCTTGCTCAAGGGTACAGCATCAGCGCCCCCAGGCAGGAGTCAAACCTGCAACCTTTGAGTTACGGGCCCAGTTCCCCAGCCATTATACTACACTCTGCCGTTTTATTGTCAATCGGTTGTTATGTGGCAATATTGTTATACGCAGTCACGCCAATAAAGCACGACTGAATTGAAAATTGAGGCGAGGTGGGTGAAGGATGAAAGGGTCAGATGGAACAGGCTCTATGCAGACAGGAGCCAAACCAAAGCTCCCCCAGCAGAATCTATTTTGCGATCGATCGACTCGCATCGCTGTGGTTTTACAGGGCTAACGTGACGTAGTTTGGGTGCGTTTGCGATTGAAAGCGTGCAGAGAATGGGGGGGGAAAGGCCTGGTGCTTCATCCCCTTCTTTGTGGGGGCCAGACTCTTATTGCATACGGGCCAAACGTGTTCTACACGCTACATCTAAAACTATGCACAAATAAGAACCTTCGCCTTCGGAAAATATCGCTTATTGTTTTCCTTACTAGTGTGGTATTAGCTGTGCGTATGCAGACCTATATACAGTATATGTAGTTTTTGATTGATCTGAGTAACACGTCATTTTTTTCTTCTCCTCACTGAAGAAAGGGCCAAAAGGTTTGTCACTAACGTGCTGAAATTGGCCCTTGGACCACTGGTTAAATAGCCCTGGTGTAATGTGAAAATCAGCCGCGTAGGCACGGGTGGGTAGTAGTATCCTGGCCCACCCATTTGTCTTGGCTGAACCACCACACCCAACAGAGTAGTCCTGGCTCACCTAGTTCTCTGCAGGCCCAACTGTAAGAATACTTGTGTCTACGCTGCTGGCCTAACAGCTTGTTTTGGTGTCTCTGCCCCTTGTCCCAGGAGGGAACAGTCCCTGGATAAGAAGTATCCGGGTCTTTTTAAGCACCACACTTCCAGGCAAAGTGGTTCCTCCAACTCTATGGAGAAGCTCATCAAGAAACGGAACGTGCCACAGAAACTACCCTCCCACAGCAAGAGGTGAGAGAGGGAGGGAGGGGGGGGGGGGGGTATAGTATATTATATATTATGTATTTCTGTTTTAATTATACAATTCGTACTTGTATGTATTATAATGTATAATTATAATTATTGCTATTGTTACTAGTACTATTATACATTTCATATTTATGTTATATTTTAATATCTATGAATAAAGTTTTTATATTATTACTATTATTATAATTGTTATTGTTGTTCTTCTTCTTATGATTGCTTGTTACACTTTGGTAATATATTTACTTAAAAATATGTCATCCCAACAAAGCAAAACAGAGAGAGAGAGAGAGAGAGAGGGGTTGGGGGATGCAAAACCCTTTATAACCTTCCGCAGAGGCTCACTGGATCTCCTGAACCTGGGCCTTAGGATATAATGAAAAGCAGTGCTGATCTAGGATCAGCTGTCCCCAGACCATATTCTGTCTTTACGACTTGTGAGCTAAAAGGGCAAAACTGATCCTAGATCAGCTGCGCTCTGACCCTGTGCTCCCTCCACAGGCCTGACCTGCTGAAGTCAGAGGTGATCCTGCCCAAGCTGGAGTCCTCCATGACCCAGGTGACCATCCCCTCGTGTCAGAACAAAGGCTCCACCTCCCCGGGACGATCCCGCCGGGGGAAGCCGCGGTACCGCAAGGCGGGCAAGGGGAGCAGCGGCGACCTGGCGGGACTGAAGGCCAGCCTCTCCTCCTGCCGCGATAACTCCGCCCCCCCGACCAACAGCGGCCCCGCCCCCCCCGGCCGCCGCCAAGCAGCAGCAGCAGCAGCAGCACCTGGACCCCAGCGCCGCCCTCCGGGGCCTGCAGCACGACCTGCTGCTGAAGAAGCTCTCCTCGTCCAGCCCCGACCTCATCTCCACCACGCTGGAGGCCGAGGGCCGCCGCAAGGGCGACCACGCCGCCGGGCTGGAGCGCGGCGGCGGGGGCAGCCTGAGCGCCTCGGCCGGGCTGGGCGGGGGCCGGGGGCGAGGCCGAGCTGGAGGCGGGCGGAGCCGAGGACCTGACGGAGACCCCGCCGCGCAGCGACACGCCCAGCGAGGACGCCGCCTCCATCCCCTTCTCCAGCAGCCCCGATTCGCCCTGCGGGAGGGGCGGGGCGGCCGCCGGGAGGGGCTCCGTGCTCCTGGGGTCCCCGCGCTTGCCCCAGGACGGGGACGACAAGGACGACGGGCCCGGGGTCAGCTGTCGCTCGCCCAGGGGTCTGCCGGGGGCCGGCGGGAGCCAGCACCTAACCCCCGCCGCCATCCTGTACAGGGCGGCTGTCACTCGCAAGCAGGTAAAACACACGGCTTCTTACTGGCGTCCCTGTGTAACGTGTGATGTCACCTGTTCCTAGACCAAACACAACGTTTAGAATTGTATTAATATTGTATTAGGGTTCTATCCTAGAACCTCCGGGGTACTGGTACTGGAGAGCATTCTGGAACTATTTGGAACTCTGGAACTGTGGAAGGGGTGCACAAACACACAAATTTAAAGAATTTATTTGGTCTGAATTTGTGCCATTTAAGCATGTCTGGTGGTATTAAAGGGTTAGGGTTCTAACCTGCAGGTAGTGTTGTTTGAAGATTTCAAGATTTTGAATTGTCCGGTCCCATTTCAGTTTTGTGTGGCATTTCTGTTGGTTTTAACAAGAAGTAATTCTAGGAATTTCTACAGTTGTACAGCAGAAAGGCATGACAAAGAGTATTCCTGTTCACATGACTCAGTCTTAACAAAAATGGCAGATAAACACTGTGAGGAAGAATAAAAAGCCTCTTTGTACTTTAAAGGAAGATTCTAATGGCAGATTGCCTTTGATCCCGGTGTAATCTGGGGAGATGTGACGCTCACCTCGCTCTTCCGTCTCATTTCCCAAACAGAAGCGAGGTGTGTCATCGGAGGAGGAGGAAGGGGAAGTCGACAGCGAGGTGGAGTTGCCACGGAGACGGTGAGCACAGGCTGCCTCAGCAGCACTCGCACGACGATCACGATTTTCCTCCCGCCGACTCCCCCTGTCGTTCATTTACCTTCACCAATACTCATCGGAGAGTTATCAATATCAAAACCACGTTGCTTGTCCGTTTTGCGTTTACGGCTACATCCGTCTGGTAAAGCGATCACTACTAGTTGAGATCGCTTCTTCCCATCCATAACATATTTAGTCATTAATATCATTTAGCTTTTGATTGACCTTCTCCAGCAGAAAGTGTTTTTACTTTAGTCTTATATCGACTAAAATGTTACCTTTTTAGACTCTTCTCCAACACCTGTCCCTTATAATTCAAATCTATAGCTTTAGAGTCATGTTGCTCTTTTTAATGCTGATATAATGTACAGTATATTAACAATAATTACATCCATTATATTACAAGTCACATTGACCCACAGTCTATTCAACACAGTGAAATAAACCTAACAAACAAATACAAGAAGATTTTTTCTATTATTTCAATCACCATATTTAATAACAATTTATTGAATGTATTTACTGTCAAATAAATACTCAAATTTTGATAAGCTGTCAACCAAGTTGATGTAACCATATTCATTAATAAAATATACTTTTTGTATTAGGTGACAGTAAAACACTATTGACTCAAATTGACCCAAAACCTCATACTGCATCTATACACAAAGGGTGCACAGACTGTGGGTGAAAACAGTCCACATAAGTTCATGACCCAAATGGAATAAAGGCCAGAAATTTTATTAAGAATTTTAAACAAAGTTAACTAAGTTATTTAAAATTTAAATAAATAAAAACACTGAAAATAAGTAAAAGCACTTATGGAAAAGGCTTTTACTTATCGATCCTGCTTCGTTTCAGCTTAGACTGGGGAACAACCAAAAAGCCCCTGTCCCAGGATCTCAGGCCGTGCTTATGTGATTAAAAGCTAGTTTAGGCACGGATGGGCCACGGTCACTAGGCCCCAGTATGCCTTATAAGTGAACAATTACATTTTCAAATCAATCCGAATTGTACTGGCAACCAATGGAGTGAAGCTAAAATGGGTTAAATGTGTCATTTCTTTCTTGTTCATGTCAGTAGTCTGGCTGCGGCACTTTGCACTGCAATCTGGATATAATTTGTTGGCTTAGACAGGTATATATAGAATTAGAATAGTCAAGATGTGATGAAATAACAACACAAAGTACAGTACAATTTCCAATTAAGAGATAAAAATTATTTAATTTTTGAAAGTCTCCTGAGTCGCAGAAAATGGTACTATACCACCGAATTAAGAGAGTTATCTATACCAAAATGACAATGCTTGCACGTTCATATTTGCCATAGCCTTGAGACAGCTTCTTTCCATTAATTTTTTCTCTCAACTCAACTCAGTCGCCCTCCTCATGTATTTTGCCACTTTACTCAGACAGGGTGAACGAGGGGGTTACAGATGGAGACGGGTTCATAGTGCACAAAGTACCGTGGTGGGGAATCCAAGCTGTCACACACAGGGGGACGAGGAGGGGAATTATGGGTACAGATTTGGCCACACACAGGCGACGGGAATTATGGGTACAGATTTGACACCCATCTTCCTGACCTTCGGAGCATACAGGAAGCAGAAAGGGTTGCCATCTTTAAATCAAGACTGAAAACTGAAAAGTACTCAAATCACCAGGCTGACCACGCCCTATGCGTGATTGCTGTTTATGAATGGCACTATATAAAAACAAGGATTTGTTGATTGATTGATTGATTGATTAATTGATTGACTAACTTGGGCTTTCACAACGGTCTTATCTGACGCTCCTCGTTTTCCTTCCCTGCCTCTTCCTGTCCCGTCCTGTCGCCACGGCAGCCGGCCCGTCAGCATGACGAAGTGCCAGTCGCTGTCGACCTTCAGCTCAGAGAACCTCTCGGTGTCGGACGGCGAGGAGGGCAACACCAGCGACCACTCCCACAGCGGCACGCCGGACGTGGTGAGCACCAACACGGACGAGCGGCTCGACGACAAGAGCGACGACCTGCTGTCCCAGGGCTCGGAGATCCCCGCCGACACCGCCGACGCCGCCCAGGCCTCCGACGGCCTGTCCGAGAAGGAGGCCGCGCTCCGGCACGTCAAAACGCAGCTCAACGCCGAGCACAACACTTACGAGGTGAGAGCCTGCGCCTCACACAGCTTAAAGTGAACTGCCACGAGAACACAAGAGGACATAATGCAAGGGCTTCTGGGTGGATCATCCTGTTAAAGCACAACTTAACTTTGGTAGATCTTTGGGTTGTGTAGTTACCTGGCCATGATATGAGTCCAAATGGTGGCGAAATATGTTTGTTAGTTGCTCTGTGCTCCCCTGGGGTGATAATCCATAATAGGGTATTTGTCACTCTCCATTCACTTCTATAGGGCAGCAAAAACAGTCTAAAAATTACACTTCTAGCACGTATACGAACGCGAACGAAGCGGATTCTGTCAATACAAACAATAACCAGCCCTCTTATGTATTTTTTTCCATGTAATTAAAATTATTTATACAAGTACTATTTTCTTCAATGTTGTTAGCGAGCTACCAGAAAAGAATAGCAAAATATCGGCAGGTCGGTTTGTTTACAATATATAAAACATGACGAGGAATGCTTGCTTCCGTGGAAAATTGGACCAATGAGTGGTTTCTGACACATCGGCGCATTAACGCTGTTTAAGGCACTGTTCTACTGTGTGGATGGGCCCCATGGTCTGGTACGTGTTAAGGCACTGTTCTAGTGCATGTATGCCCCCCACAGTCTGGTATCTGTTAATGGACTGTTCCAGTGTGTGGATGGGCCCCACGGTCTGGACTCTGCTGTCTGTTATGGCACTGTTCCAGTGTGTGGATGGGCCCTACAGTCTGGTATCTTTTAGGGCACTGTTCCAGTATGTGCATGGGCCCTACAGTCTGGTATCTGTTAAGACCTTGTTGCAGTGTGTGGATGAACCCTATGGTCCGATATGAAATCTGCACCTTGCCAGTGGCGAATGTGGCCGGCTGCCTGGCAGGTTGATGCTCAGTTGCCTCTAGCATTACCCAGGGAAGGGAAGGTTTCAGTTGGCCAGGATGACAGCATCTCATCGCACACCAGATGCTGTCATTCCAGCCAATTGAAACTGATAAAAATATGACAGGGTACTGGGGAGAAAAATATGGTAAAAACAATTCATAAAAAAAGAATGTAATAGCAAGTAACATGCATAATGAGGAGAGCAGGGCATTCAGCCAATCCTAGCTCATAATATACCTACAGTTTAGAGCAGGGGTCTTCAATCTTATCCAGAAAGGGCCGGTGTGGGTGCAGGCTTTTGTTCCAACCAAGCAGCTACACACCTGATTCTACTAATCAAGGTCCTTAGCAAAGACTCTAGTGATTGATTTGTAGAATCAGGTGTGTAACTGCTTGGTTGGAACAAAAGCCTGCACCCACACCGGCCCTTGTGGGATAAGGTTGAAGGTAAGGTAGAGAGTACCCAGCACTGTTAAGCCTGGACTTAAAAGGGGTGGTTCACCCAAAAAGTCATTTTGATATGTTTCTACATACCCAAAGTGCTATCTTTCCATCCAGGTAGTTTTGCTGAGAACTCACTAGTTCTGTAGATATCTGCTGCAGCTCACTGTGATATCAATCTGATAGAACGGACCTCAACCGGTCCAAAGTTTGTGGCACTCAAAGCGGCAAAATGTACATTTGGAAAAATCAACAGTAAGGTCTCTTTCCAAATATAATGACATGCTCGTGAACATCCACAGACCTTGTGGTGCACGGTTTTTTCAAAAACTACTTTCTACCGAAGTACGCCAACACGCCGGTATTATGGGGCTTATGTCAACACAGTGCGCCCTAGAATACTGCCGTGCTTCGGTTGGCGTACTTCGGTAGAAAGCAGTTTTCGAAAAAACCATGCACAACAAGGTCTGTGGATGTGCGTGAACAATTATATTTGTAAAGAGACGTCGCTGTTGATTTTGTTAAATCAAAATTTTCGGTGCTTTGACCGCCACGAATTCTGGACCCATTGAGATCCGCAGCGGATATCTACAAAACTAGTGAGTTCTCAGCGAAACTAACTGGTTGGATAGATAGCACTCCGGGTACGTAAAAACACTGTATATACAAAATTGAATTTTGGGGTGAACTGCCCCTTTAAACAACTCAAAGGTGTCTGAATCTGCTCTATAACCGGGTAAGCTGTTCCACACATTGACAGCTCTTTCTATGTAACAAAAAACAACTTCATGATATCTGTGTGGAACTTGCCTTTAACTAATTTCCACCTAAGTTTCCGTTCTGTTGGTCAGAACACAACCTAGATGAGCTTGAGATAATTTCAGAAGACTTTGATTGATTGATTGATTGATTGACTGACTGATTGAACTGATTTGATATCAGTGTCTTGCAGGCAAAAGTGACAGCCCACATAGGTTTCTACATAATACACCTACAGCAGAGGGAACAAAGAAATAGTGGATATTCCCCTGATTTTTACCTACATAACTAGGCTATTCAGTGGCTTAGATGTAGAAGGTACTATCTGCAGATAGCACTGTTTTGAGATATCAAGCTTTATAATTTTCAGTTCCCTTATCAAAGCATTTTTTGTGTTAGCATTGAATCTGGGACGTGTTTAATGAGGTAATTTCAAGGGTTTAAGCTGAAAGACACTACAATGTTCCGATGTACAGAAATGTCAGAACCCTGTCCCAAAGTGGGTACCCGAAGCTCACTGAACCTTAGAACCCTTTCTTTGTAATTCAGTCTTGTATTCCAGACTGAAACAGTATTCATTTTAAATGAGTTAAGAGGACCTGAGGTTCCTGTGCGGTAAACGTGACTCACCCCCGCTGCCTGTCTCTCTCTCTCCCTCCCTCCCTCCCAGACGCAGGCCTTGTACGATGACTCGGACTGTGACAGCGCGGAGCTCGACCATTCAGGCAGCGCTGAACCCAGCCGCCCCCCGAGCACGGGGGCCTGGTGAGGACCCGGAGCCTCCACGAAAAACCGGACGGGCATCTGTACGGACGGCCGAGACCCCCTGCACCCTCCCCCCCACCGCCCCTGGCCTTGCAGAAACACCCAACCTCACCACACAAACCCCAAACCCCCCCCCCCCCACACACACACACCCTGTAAGATTACAGCGGACTGAGCATCATCACGATGGTCCTTTCATCTGAGAAATTTCTCTCCTCCTCGTTTATCCGTTATTCCTTTGACATTTTTAGACTTTTTTTGATTGTCATTGTCATTTTGCGACCAAGATGGTCTATTTTTCAAAGACCGTCAGATTGCATGATGAACCGGATCACTTCGGAAAAGGGAGTCCAGGATTATATTTTTTTTTTGCGTTTGGAAAAGGTTATCGGGTGATAAATGGACCATAAACTAGGTGACACCGTTCATCTTCAGAGCCAAGAGACACAATTATAATGAGAAGGACAAAAAAAACGGAGAGCGCTTAATTTACATTTGCTTTACCTCATTTTCTTCCACGGTCAGCATTTACTGGAAACGCTGTCGGTTTGTGCATCCGTTACTGTAGTGGCATGCAACGTGCACTGAATCTTATTTTTGTACAAACCACTAGAGGGCGATGTTTGTGGAAGAGAAACAGAAAGCTTATTACACTACGTTCTGTGTGGGAGGCAAAGACGGATTGCACAGGTGGAAAGAATTAAAATCATGTTTACATTTTTTTGTTTTTAAATTATTTTTTATTAATTTTTAATTATTTTAATGGTTTACAATATATTTTTTATATCAGGGATTATGTTGTCATTTTAAACGTTCTGTGTTTTAAATTATTATCATTTATGTAAATATCTTACATCTTTACACTGTACAAAGTGCAAATTTTAAAGAGTTATAATAATCTTGACACTGTACTATACATTGGTGCTGATGTTTTCAACTGGAAGGAAGAAATTGTACGGCCAGTACACAAGGTGCTGTTCAAGACAGGGAATTAATGATGGGAGGGGGTCGAAAGCAATGGCTTTGATCAAAGCAATACTTCAACCCCCTACCCATCACCCATCAAGTTGCAAGCTACAATCTAATACCATCAGGACAGCCAGGTTGTTTGCCAGATGGGTATATTAATGAGGTATTGTAGTGTTAACGTTTTGCTCCTGATGGCATAGGTCAGAAAAGTATCATTATTAAAAATAACTTCAATACTGCATAGCATTTCAAAAAGCAAAGAATTCACCACTTGCAACAGACTGTACAGAAAATAAAAGCATGTTTGTAATATAGTATGTGTAACTCAGATTGTATTTTGAAGACAATTTCAAGCCACTTGGGGTCACACACCAATCACCTGAGAACAATGTTAAACAAAGTTCCCCTTCAACACGCAAACGAACAAATCTTTGACCTTCCAATAAAACAAAATGAGTGCTAGATATTGGTCAAGCGTCTCACTTGTTTCCACTAAATTGGGCGATTATACAGTTAAACAATCTCCATTGTGTCTTTTGCAATGCTGAGAAAAATGCACACAGACTACCTTCCACCAAAACCTCTTCAGGTTCTATTTTATAAGCTAGACATGGCAGCTTCTGTGTTTGTTAGAAGTTTATAGACTTGTTGGTGTTCATTTTCAGAAAAGCTTAGATTTGTACATAAGAAAAAATACACTACATTTTGTCCCATTAAAAAATAATTAATTAAATGAATTGTCTCATGTCTTCAGTTTGATGAAACTGATGCACTCTCCGATCCACAAAAATCCCATTACCCGTACAGCAACACAATACTGCCCCCTGGTGACCGGAAGAAAGAGGCACTTGTAAGTTCCCAGTACTGGGAATCAGAACAGCCTCCTTTGAAAAGATTTTATACTGCATTGCGTATTGTATCTGTGTACTATAGCAAATGTATTTAAAAGACTAAATAAGAAGACAAATTAAAATGACACTGTTAAAACAATGGAAGCGTAAATGGTTTCAAATTATTTTTGGTGCAAAAGGAATGCTTAGCAGATCTAGCAGAACATTATGCAAATCCACAGTTCAACCCCGTGTGCATAAGCCAGCTGGCACTCTTCAAAAACCTCTTGACTGCTCGTGTCTCACAACTTCAGTGACGATTACCGAAAGCATCCTGTTCACACCATTAGTGTAACTGAACATCACTGTTACCTGGGAAGTTTTAGTAAATGTTCTGACATGTAGAAGACAAAGCTGAAATTCGCCCATTCTCTTCATAGGCATAAATTTGTCAATTGCACAATCAAAATCAACCTTAAAGAGATACTGCAGAGCCTTTTCTAAGGCCTTTTTTACCGCTTCAATTTGAACTGGAACTCGTGAGTAGGTGTGGTCATATGACGATGATGCCACGTAGTCATATGACGATGATGCCACGTAGTCATATTATGAATATTCATACGGTCAAGGAGTGAAAGGGTGTGTCTTGGTGAAGTCGTAAGTCGTAATATTAGCAGTAATACAAAGCAATTCGCATTTGAACTTGAACTAGCTAGTTAGCAGTACAAGGGTCTCAGTCTCAAAGAGGGGAAAAAAAAAACATTGGTCTCTGCTTTTATACCACGTGCCCAGCCGAGACCACCCCTAGGACCACCTCAACTCCACCCATTTTTATGTTAAGGATCTTGTGACGTCACAAACCCCCTGAAACCAGCGTATTGGTAAGCCTCCACAGAAACTCAGAAAACACCCATTTTGACTAAACATGAGATTTTCTGACAAAAACAATTTTGTATGATCATAATTTAAGCCAAAACATTGGTTTTCAACGGGAAAAGTCGGTTTTTGACTGCAGTATCACTTTAACTGACTGATAGCTGCTACATAAGGTCTGTTGGTGAATACTTGGGAGTACACCAATCGCCACTTTCAGTAATGGAGACACTGTGCTATAGGATGTGCCTTCTTTAGAGATGTTAAAAGGTTGAGGTTCATTGAGGTTCTGACTCACTGTGGTCATTAAATATGCCATAGCACTTAACTGGTGGTTCTGAAATGGCTTGGGTTCACTCGTCCATAGAAGGCAAGGGCGATGTTAATAATTTCTTAATGGTACAGAGTGATCATTGTAACCCTGCGGAAAATAAATTATTTCCTGCAGGGAAGGGTGTCTGTCAGGAAGACGGACATGTCTGCAAAGCTTGGACAGCTACCCAGTGACTCAATCCATCCTTTTGCAGGATTTAATTGCATTCCTTCACCTCCTTGTGAAGGCTATGGTACAGATCTATGACTACGTCTTCTGCACCAAAAAGGCATCCATTTTTGATCGACTTTCTATTGAGTTTTAAAAGGACACAACGCAGGTGTTGTACTCCAACTACATTGCCCATATTCCACACTGCAAACAATGACATCCTTCTGTGGTGACCCCCCACCCACCCACCTTAACATCATCTCTTGATCATATGAAGGGATCAAAAGGAAAATAAACTGGAAAAAAGGAGGGGAAAACAGCATTGTACAATGATTACATTTAGACTACAACTGATTTTAGATAAGGTATCAGCCCAAGCCAGAATGGTTTCCTCCTTAGCACCATGGATCCTTGCTATGGATAGTTCCATGCTAATAAAATCAAGATATGCGTCAATCCAATGAGATTTTGTGAGGGAATGTGGTGGATTCCACCTCAATGCCGGCATTTTCTTCGCTGCAGTCAAGCCTGACAAAAATGTCTGTTGAGATGGAGATGCTAGTTCCAAAGAGGAGAAGTCCTTTGGGCGCAGAACTGTCGGGAGCATACTAGTACTTCAACCGCTAATACATCAGACAATTGTGAAGAAATCTGGGTGCAAAAATGCTTTTACCTCCCTACATTCCCAGTACATATGCATAAATGAGCCCATTTGTTTTTCAGGGCATAGAGTACAGTATGGTGACTGTACAAGCTTCATGAGGGAGCATTTCCTTGGACTTAGATATGTCCTATGTATAAAATGATAGTGTATTTGTTGATGCAAGAAAGAAGAGACTTTCAGATTTGTTCCGAGTTGAGTGGTCCCTCACCAAAGAGCCGTTTATAGTCAAGAGCCCACGCCTGTTAAATGGAGAGGTTTATAGAAAGAGGGTTTAAATAATGAATATATAGCAGGCACTAAACCCCTGGTATGACCTTGTTTATGTAAAACAGAACAGGGGTTGGGTCATGAGTGAAGTATTCCAGGGAACACCATCAGGTTTTCATCGATGACCTTGGAGATATAAAACAAATTATGAGCCGGGTATATTACATGTCGTCTGTAAATCATGAAAGGAACAAAGGCCATTGTCACTCAAAATGTCCGCCAGAGTGCACATGCCTTTATCTCGCCATGTTGGACATTAAAATGGGATCCCTCCCCCAGTGAGAAGTAAATGATTATGAAAAATTTGGCGGTTGAGATACCATTTCAATGTAATTTTAGTTTAGTTTTCTGCTGCATGCCAGGCATACAGTAAGAAGGAAATGACAGGGCCTAGACATTGCTTGGCACATTAAAGAGGGCCTTCAGAGTAAATCAAATCCTCCAGCCTATATGGAGAGGCTAAAGTGTCTTCAAAGGGTTTCGAGGGGACCACTGACTGAGTCCAAAAAGGTATCGTTAAAGTAGATCCCCATCTGAAAGCTAGAAGTACAGCTAACATCATGCTGAATCTTAATACACTATCTTGTTAATAACTTAATAGTAACAATGTGTAGAATGCTTTTCTTGCATAGTGATACCATAAAGTGCGGAATACAAACAATAAACACTGAACAAAACCGTAAAGCAAGTAGTAAAACTGTTAAAATAGATGTACATGGTTGACCCTCTACAACATCAAAGATTTGACCATACCTGACCACGTACTCCACCCAACTACTTGTCCAGATCATGGTAATCTCTCGCCTAGATTACTGCAACTCCCCTCTAGCAAGCCTACCAGCCTGCGCCATTCAGCTCCAGAACGTGTCTGGCCGACTTCAACGTGTCTTCAACCTGCCGAAGTTCTCATTCTCACGTCACTCCCCTGCTGAGGTCACTCCACTGGCTGCTGGTTGCCTCCATTATCAAGTTCTGACCCTGGCCTACGCTGCAGCCGACAGGACAGGCCCATCCTACCTTCAGGACATAATCCAGCACTAATAATATTATAATCCAGAGTGGAGTGGACATAATTGTCCACTCCGCTCTGCTGCAGCAGGGCGACTCGCACGTCCGGCCCTCTGTGTGAATGGCTCTCACTCATCCCGACTGCAGAGCTTCTCCATCCTATATCCCCAGCGGTGGAACAAACTCCCCACCCTCCAAACTGCCCAATCACTGTCTGCTTTCCTTCGTGGTCTGAAGACACACCTCTTCAGACTCTACCTTGACTGACCCACCAATCCAGCACCACTTTCTTATAGCACTTGTTTCTTGTATCCTGTACCTTAATTCTTTAACTCATGTAACACTTGTGTCTTGATTGTGATGATGTAGTTTATCATGTCTTACTGACCCAGCCATACCTTACTGTGTGAAGTAGACTCAATGTTCATGTCTATAGATAGCTGCTACGATATGGAAGAAGCGTACTTTATCGGACCCATTTGTAGTTATTCCAGTGACTTTCAGTATGCACTTACCGGTACCTTCGATAGGCACTTATCTTTGGATAAAAGCATCTGCCAAGTGAATGTAACGACGAGCAAGTTTTAAAATTGATTTTTAAACAAGAAATAACAGAATACAAAATCTGAGAGATTATTCCATAAAATTTGGAGCCCTAGTCATGAATGTATTGACCCTCGTTTTAAAATGTGAAGCTGGGACAGTGATGTATTTTATTCAGGATCTAAGGGAGTGTGGTGGGATGTTTCCATTGAAGAGATCTGCAATGTATTCTGGGGCTAGAGCAAGCCTCACCTTAAAACTGATGTTAAACTTCTAAATAAATTCTAAAAGAAACTGGAATCCAGTGTAGTGAGGCAAAATCCTCCTAGTGTGAGGAGACCAACCTCCGCTGGAGGATGCCAGTCAATTTATAACAGCCAATCACAAGTCTGGGACCACAGGGACCTGTGTGCTCCAGACAAGAACCTTACGGAGTCACTAGGGAATGAACCAGCAAATTTCTTTGACACGTCAATGCACGTTATCATTTACATATTACTGTAACAAATAACTGGTGTTTTCACAGCAATATAGAATGACCCGGAATCTGCACATCCTAGTACAGAAGTGTCAAACTCCATTCCTGGAGGGCCACAGTGTCTGCAGGTTTAACTCCAGTCCTGGTGAGCCGCAGTGTCTGCAGGAAATTGTGGTTTCCTTTCAATTAGCAGCCAGTTAAGGCCTTGAGAGCAAGGTGTGTAGATGTAGTTTGTGGATCAATGACTTAAATGAATCACTGGTACAGAAACACACCAAACACCAGCAGACACTGTGGCATTAGCTGGATAACTGCACTGAGTAAAACCCGGAACCATCCCAAATCTGGAACAAGCGCAGAAGTAAAAAGAGCCGTCCCGGTTTTACACTGTGCAGTTACCCAGCCAAGTAATCCTGCTTCGTAGTATACCCCCTACCCAGGTATTGTGGTATTCTCATAGTTTTAGGTTATATTTTTGGGGTTTTATTTTTCTCTTCTGTGGGCTTGTTATGGATGTAGTATGTATGCATTTGTGCTTCGGTTCTTGGTGGTTAGCAGTTAGTCTCGCGAAGGCCAGACTTCTGGTCCAAAGTCTGGTCCATAAACTTGCTTAACGTGGTAAAGAGCCGCCCACTTTGACAAGTGGCGCATTTGATTGACATGCAAGATAACCAACCACAGACCGTCTATGTTCCGTGACGTATTGAGGCGTTACAGAGGGCGGTCGATTCAAACAGCGCTACAAGAAAAACAGACCCGCATGAAACAAATGAGATGTACTAAAATGGCAGGGCGATCTCCATTAAAACAGTCTATCACACCGAATAAAGACACAGAACCTCACCTGACCGGACCTTCTTAGACTTTTTCCATCTTTGTAAACATTATTGTAAACTAATATTAAAACCAAATGTGCACACTAGCTAGCCTACATGCAGAGCACAGAACCGGTCGTTTTACCCGTTTGCCATGTAATTAACAATTTAGGCTAATGAGTAACGTTCGCTGGCTAGCTGACTAAAACATTGTAACATATTCGAGACTGTTTCCACTGTAGTTGAAATAATAAAATTATATCTTACCATTGCACTTCATCAACTGCCATTCCGATGAGGCGTACCAGATAAACTTGTTTGTCGCACGTCTCTCCATTTCTTGATGCCCACCAAGGGGCCAAGACTGGGGCTGCGTCCCAATCCAGTTTTTGCTCCATCCCACAGAACTATATAATATCGTAGCCTATATAGTTCTGTGCTCCATCCTCGTAAACTTAATTTGCAAACTTCACTTGGGAGGATGTGACGCACATACCAATAAAACAGGAGTATACACTTGAGTTTAGCGAGTGGGAGGGAGCGAGGGCGGAGCGGGTTATTTGAATTGAGACGCACTTCACCCATAGAACTATATAGTTCTATGACTTCACCCCATCAATAGAGCTCCGTAGTCCCCGCCCCCTCCTATCCCTGGCTGGTCCCGGAAGCCATTCTTTTCCCCCACTTTGGAACAACCCCTCACCCTTATGATGATATATGACATTGTATGGACCAAAATGTTTACACAAAGTGAGCCATTTTCGCGAGCAGAGCGACCGGTAGCTACTTCTTTGCCCGGTAGCTTCCATAATAAGTCACAAGAGCAGACCGAGTGTTAGCCATTTTCGCTAGCAGAGCATTCCGCCCGGTAGCGACTTCGTTAGCTATGTACGACCGGGGATTCTGGGTAGTGTAGTTATGTTAATTATTTACGATTACATTTTGATTTAAACGCAGTGATGAGTATGTAATGGACTATGTATCACATATGTAAAAATTACGGAGCTCTATGCAGCATGTCGTACCGGAAATATGCACTCCTGTGATTGACAGTGCTACTAGCCAATGAGTGCCAACTGAGTTTTCCCACAGTCCTGTCCAGCTTATGCAAGCCTATGCATTAGACGCTGCGTACGAAGTCCGTCAAAGCGGCTAAGGCTGAGACTAGTTAGCAGTTAACTAGCACAGGTGCTTTGTTGATGTTGCATCTTTACTCGCTGGTCTGGTAATATTATAGGCCAGGGGGATATGCCACGAAACCTGATTACGGAGTTAGCAGGATAACTGCATTGAGCAAAACCCGGAACAGCTTTTTACTTTAGTCCATGTTCCAGAGTTTGGAAGGTTCCAGGTTTTACTCTGTGCAGTTATCCAGCTCACTCAGTAATCCTGCTTCGTAGTATACACCCCAGGTCTGGCATTTTGTTGATATTAATCAAGGGAATGCACTCGACTCTCCTATACTGTTAAGTTGTTGTGGATCAGTCAGTGTTAAATGAATGTACTGTAGTGACATGTATTCTGCCACCCGTCCTAGTAGTAAACCAAGCACAAAACACAAGAAACTGAAATATTTACAGAATTGAAATATATAAATTTATATGTATACAAGACTGAGGCAGGGCAGCAAGTTGTGAATGCAGGACCTCCATGTCCTGGCCATGGAAGCTATAACCCCCTCCCCCAAGCACAAGACGACCTAACGTCATGTGACACAACCCAGTGAACATCAATGGCCAAATCCTACACAACATGAATCGCACATCTCTCAAGACCAAAATTGTTCTTGATACATTTGCATGTTATTTTTTTTTTTCCTCTAAAGTTTCACTTTAACCTTCTCTACCCAAGTACCGGCATCGCTTTGAAATCCACTAAATCTACACAAATCTTACCTTGGCCAGATGGGACGTTTGTCAGACGCACTCAAATTCTAACTATAATGTACAACTTTTCTGCTGTGAAGGCCAGGATAACTCACTTTAAAAAGGATAGGGTTTAACCAGGTAATATTACATCAATTCTATTCAATAGGAGTGTTGTAGTAAATGTCCCAAACCGATAGACTGTGCAGTCCTACAACGGTGTCGGATATGAAATGTAATGGATTGAATACATATTAACAATATGGCTAGATCGATCCATCCATCCATTTTCTAACCTGCTTATTCCTGGTCAGGGTCACAGGGGGCTGGAGCCTATCCCAGCATACATTGGGTGAAAGGCAGGAATACATCCTGGAAACGTCACCGGGCCCACCATTCACTCACACATTCATACCCCAAGGACAATTTTGACTCTCCAATTGGCCTAGTTTGCATGTCTTCGGACCGTGGGGGTACCCGGAGGACATTCAAACTCCACACAGAAAGGCCCCGGGACTGGCATTCAAACCCAAGACCTTCTTGCTGTGAGGCGCCAAATTCAATCCTCACATCCTCAGGTCAGGCAGGAACCATTCAAATATTCAGCAGAACCCTGAATGGAGTTCAACTGCATGGCATTACTAGCACTGATGAATGACAGCTGACAAATGAAATTATGAACTTCTCACAGCCACTTTATTAAATAACCTCACACGGTTCATATAGATGAACAGCGATGCACTTCCGTCTACTGCCACTCTGAGGAAAAACTACTACTTTAAGCTATGACAACATTTGTCTTTATGAAGAATTCTTGCTGTTAAGTACAGTATGGCAAGTTCAGCAATCACAAAAACTCGCCAAACTGAGCTTGTGACGAAAGAGTAACTTTTAAATTCAAATTTAAAGCCACATGTTGATTAAAGCCAGGCCATAGGGCTTAAGAGTAGGTGTTCAGTTTAAAGCTACAGGACCCCCACGAGAGGTTGTACATTAATTAAGACAAAAGGGAAACTGGTATCCCGTGTCGAAATCGGCGGTTTCAACGCACTTGACACCTCAGGGAAAAAAAGCATTGCAAAAGCCATGGTTGTTTTAGCATCTCACATCTTTTTAATTCGGTATTTTTTCCCCCCAACAACTCTGTGGCACCCAGGTCTGTAAGCTTTGAAAACGTGCACAAAAAAAGGAGTTTATTTTTCCCCGCAAAGAATAAAAAATATCTGACTCCAGCAAAGAAAAGCAGGAAACTAGTGTTAATCCAATACCGGTCCTTTGTCTAGTTTCAGTTTAATGCTCAAATTTCATAGTCTCGTCACATATACAGACTTGTCAATCAGAAGTCACCCCCTTTGGTAGTTAAAAAAAAAAATATTTTCTCCATTTAAAACAAATATTCCAACTCAGTTTAGTAGTATCAGTCTTCACAAAAAAAAAAAAAAAAAAATTCCCTCTGCTTGTCTCCAAAACGAGCCCGTGAGCCCCATCCCTTCCTGCCTGCCTCCCCACCCAGTCCTGTCCCACCCCCAGCCCCCACTCCAACACTTTAAATAAAATAGGGCAAAAGGGGAAGGTGGAAAAATAGGAATGACACAGAAAAAGTGAAACAAATTAAGTGTGACATCAACCCTTACAGTTAAAATAATACCTAGAAAATTTATGTCCACTTGAAATAGTGTTAAACTTACGTCATACCCAAATGCCACCGGTTACAAGACAAATTCTACAAAATCTTTTCCCCACAGTGACTATTATATATCCACTACCACTAAAGTATGCGAGTTTGGCCATTATCAAAATTTTGATCGGTTGGTCTGCAAAACCTTCAATGGATGGGAGGGTGACGTGGTTAACCCGAAAAACGGAAATAAAAAAATAAAATAAAAAAAACGCAAGAGAGCAGTCAATCTATTTTATTTTTGTGATTTTTTTTATTTTTCTTTTTTTTTGCCTTTTTATTTTTAAAGAAAAAAAAATAATCTGACGTTACAGAACTAAACCTATGCCTATTCAGATTTTTCCACCTCTACACTTTTGATGACAAAGAAAGATGGAGCACAAGATCGTTTTTTTCCATCAAAAAAAAAAAAAAGTAATATCATTAAAACCACCAATTGGACTCAAAGGGAATTTTAAAACAAAATTCTTTAAGGAAAAAAATAAAATAAAATAAAACTTTTTTCAGCTCATCTTACTGGGGTGGGCATAATTTTAACAAAAACAACAACAAAAAAAGGAGATAAGGTAATAAAACAGTAAATTTGGAATACTGGATAGTAGCATTAACCACTCTAAAGGAGCTGACCACGGTAAAAAGTGGGGGGTGGAGTTAGTGCAGAAGGCGCAGTGATGCGATTTCAGTTGGTCGCCAGCCCGGTAGCCTCAGAGGAGAGCCTGAAATGAAACGTTGGGAGAAACCATCAAGCTATTTTGCTTCTCATTTGGAAGGATCATCATTTTCAAGAACCTCCATTTAAACAAAAGCAGTCACGACTAACAAATGTACAGTATGGTTCTCAAACTCCAGTCGTGGAGGGCAACAGAACGTCTGTGGGTTCTTTCATGGCTTCTGTTCAATCGATGGCTAATTTCGGTCTTGGAAACCGGGCGTGTGGACACTTTAGCCAATAAATTAAGGCCCAAAACCCTTTGGACATGGCAGCTCTCCAGGACAAGAGTTTGTGATTCCTGGTCTACAGTGTGAAGCTTTCTGAAAATGAGTTAAGTGACCCCATTACACAGAAAGCACATAATGGCTTAGTTTCCCTAATCTTTGCCTCTACACCTTTTGCACCACAAAAAACAAAACAAAAAATTCATCTCAAAAGCACAATGCCTCAGGGAACGCCAAGATCAACAAACAGCTGATCAATCCTGTTGTGAGAAAATAATTATTCCTTACTCACATTTTACTTGAAGCTTTTAGAACAGTAGAATTTAAAAGCCCTGATTTTTGTTGCCTGGACTTATCATAGAAAAAGCGCGAAATTAAAACACCCTGATTTCTGTTGCCTGAACTGTCTACAGACTAAAAGCGCTAAACTTGCCTTGCAGTGTGTAATATGCAATTTAGTGCTCATTATTTATGCAAACTGCTTTTAGAGCTCAAAACCAAAAGATAAAACCAGAAGCTTTTTTTAATACGTCAGTCCAAGCTGGTCACTGAAACAGAACACATTTACTATACAAGAGAATTGACTCGACTCCATCTGACAGAAAACCAAATTTAAAAGATGGAAGGCCATATTTTAGGATTTCTGGGTAAGGAGACTGTGCGGTACAAGTCCAAAAGCGTGCAAGTATACACAATGTGGAAAAACAATTACATTTTTTGTTTTTTAATTTTCTTTTCTTAATAAGGGGACAGCCTTCGCTTCTTGGACTTGGAACCCAGGTCTGAGGAAAGTTTGGGTTCGGGCGGGGCAGAGGGGGCGGAGCTACTGGCGGCAGCCCCGCCCACAACGTGGAGGGCCAGGAGGGGGAGGGGTTTGAGGCTGAGCAGGCTGGAGACGCAGGCGGGGGATTCGGGGAGCGGGGAATCGGAGGAGGAGGAGGAGGAGGAAGAGGAGGGAGGGCCTGGAGCCAACAAGGAGGACAGAGAGATGGAGGCTGGGGGGGGCACCACACAGGAGGAGGAGGAGGAGGAGGAGGAAGAGGAGGTAGCAGTAGTAGTAGTAGCGGCAGGTGGAGGAGGAGTGGTGGTGGTGGTAGTAGTAGAGAGAGGGCAGAGGCTGGTGCTGAGGGTCTGTTCGGGGTTCGAAGAGGAGGGTTTAGAGGACTCTACGCTGTAGGAAGAGAGAGAAGAGGAAGAGAGGGACACACAGTCGGGATGGGTAACAGGGCAGGGTGGGGTAGGGGTGGTGGGAGGAGGGGGTGGGAGGGGCTCAAGTTGGAAAATAGAACCACAGACTATAATAGGGAAGTGTTTAGTGCAGGTGCGTTAACCTCAACTACAATGTGCCAAAACATTTGGGGCAGGTCGTAAGGAGTTTGATGACAAAAACACTTGGAAACCCTGGGAGGGGAGTGTTTAAGTAATGTCTGAGGGCTTAAAAAAATCATTTGACCGCCTTTGGCTATTTGCAGCTCTAAGATGTCGTGGAGGAGCATGGGAAGTTTGTTTTGGAGCCCGGAACTTTGGATCAAGCTTTACGTGGGGTGTTTGAGAAAGACAGACGCGGGTCAGAAAGTCATGATAAATACTTTAACTCCGGGATCTCTAACTGGAACCCTGGAGGGTGCGGCGTCTGCTGGTGTTCAGGGCTTCATTTAAGTCACCGCTTGGCTAAAGTATCCGCACGCCGCGTTTCCATGACCTAAGCTGAACGCTGCATTGAAAACGCTCACTGATCTGCAAGCGGAGCACATTCAAAATGTACCGCAAATCTAAAGAGTTTCAGTATTTCAAACGCACGTTTGACCTCGGCCTTCTCGAGCAGACACTCAATTAAATTACGAAATGGCACATTACAGACCCCAAACATGTCTGAGTCACTAGAATTTGGCTTTATCGGCAAACATCTCCACAGCTCTCGCAGTGAGAGTGCTCGTGATATACCAGTCTCCCGTGGAGACGATTAGGGTCAGTAGTTCCAGAATAAATCGGGGGTGGCCAGGGGAAGGGGGAGATAGAAATCACACATCCCTGCATGGCTGCGGTGGAAGGTTCCGGAAGCTTAAATCACCTGGCGTTGATGAGGTACTCCGCCAGGCTGATGCTCGCCGGGGAGCCGGTGATGGTGACCTGGCGGTCGGAGGAGCCCTCGACGGGGTTGGCGATCTTGATCTGCGCCCCGGACATCTGCCTGATCTCGTTAATCTTGGCGCCTTGGCGACCGATGATGCACCCAATTAACTACAGGTGGGGGAGGAGAGAGTGAAAGGTGACAAGCAGCGACGATGCCGCCCCTCGTATACGGGACGATTCACACAAGCAATGCCTCTCAGAACCATCACATTCGCAAAAAATAAAAAAATTTAGTCCATTTTTTATGAGAATTGACAACATTATTTCATGGATATTTAAATGTATACAAATGTCATTTCACATGGCTCTCCAATCAAGTGGTTTTAATTGATACAAAATTAGCCTTTATCTCCACACACACACACACACACACACACACACACACACACACACACACACACACACACACACACACACACACACACACACACAGTATTAATTATAAACAAATTTACAAAGAGGAAAGAAGAGAGGCACTTAAATTCTGCCTTGTGTACACAAATGAGGGATGAAAGCTCCTCGGATGCAGATTTACAGTTTGAGCTGATTAGTATCCACAATTTACTGCACACAAAAAAGCAAAAAAAAAAAAAAAAAAAAACCTGTGTGATTGACAACCAACCTAACCAATTAGTGTTATTAAATAACTGCTCAGACTGGACGGACACACACACACGCGCACACACACACACACACACACACACACACACACACACACACACACACACGCGCACGTTCTAAATAGGAATGACGGTTATAACCAGGCTTTCCCACAGTACAGACGTAGCTCAATACTGAGTTTTAGTGGAATATACATGGGAAGGATGACAGGAATAACTGTGTGTAATGGAGCACCCACATCATTTGGAATGGTCATCTCATGGGATCCAGTCTGGGCTGAGGCGTCCATTCCTGGGGGGGGGGGCAAAAAACAAACCAAAAAAAACTGCATTTGTGGCAGAGCTCATATGAACAGAATAAATCCTGCCACCGAATGGATCATATTACTGAACAGAGTGGCCACGGACGGACCAATTAGCGATTTACAATCCAGGCACTCAGAAGCTCTTAGACGAAGTGAGAAACAGAAGGGCGGCTAGTAAATGGCCACTTCAGCCAAAAAGAAAATTACTTAAAAATCCTAATCCATCCTCGTTCGACAAATATAATTTCCCCATCAGCCACTAGATCAAAACCGAATTCACCCGTTTCTCAGTTCTTATATCACCGTGATAAACACAATTTTACGCTGTAAACAAATGCAAAAGCTATGAATGCTAACCTGAGGAGCATTTACATTCAAACTATGAGGCCAGGAGGCGGGAGATTCCAATTCGCTTGCCATTCCAAAAAGGTCCCATGACCAGAACTGTGCAAGAATGCAATTGGCTTACGCACCCAAGGCATTTGAGCAAAGAAACGTTCAAAAAGACGTCAGCTTACAACCGCTCTACAGTTTGGATAAAGGATGAACGTCATTTTCAAACATGGTCACGGTCTTTCCGTGACCGTGCCGGTCTGCATGAGTTAAGCGCCTGTCCTCCAATCACATACCAGTAAAGCCTTGGTTGCTGGGGGCCAGCGGGAAGGGGCTTTGCTGCATGGCCAACTGGTGAAGTTTTGTGAGCTGTGGAGAAATGGAGGCAGAGGAAGACTATGAGAGAAAGAGAGGGGAGGGGGGAGAAGAGGAAGAAAGAGAGAGAAAGATGGAGAAAAAAAAAAGAAACATGGTCAGAGTGGATTCCAGCTTAATTCACTCAAACAGAATCATACACATTTCATTTCTTTTGAAATGACTGTCAAACAACCTACAGGATCAAATATAAATGCACTGAGGTCCTGATTTACTAAGACCTTCAACGGGTATAAAAACTTTCAGCACACGCAAAACTAATAACACAAACACCTTGACCAATCATTGGTCATGTTATTGGTTTTGCGTGTGCTAAAAGGTCTTAGTAAATCAGGCCCTGATCAGAGCGCTGCAGTGAACTGGTTCTGAACTCTTAACCCCCTTGCATGCAGCTTTTATTATGAAAATAAAAGGTGTGGAAATGCCAGCCCTCCCCTCCCTCTGCTGTGGCTCCAATACCAGCATGCATTCTGGGAAACTGTACTGCTGGACAGAGCTGTGCGCCTCATAATAAGCCATCAATTCTGAATAATGTGACAGGGCTGGTCGGGAGAATGAGGCCGTCCCGGCATGGCGCCCACCCCTTGACCCCTCCCCACACTGGCCAGCCCCCACCCGAAGCCAGTCAAGGTCATAGAACAGGAGAAAAAGCGTACCAATATGCACTCGCACACCCCCAACATCTGTCACCTTAAACAAAGCAGCATTGTGTTTCAGTATTTCTACCAGGGAGAAACCAGCCGACAGAATCCTCCCAGTGTGTGTGGGGACAGAACACACAGCGCGCACAGACCCACCCAGAGACAGACAGACATAGACACGCACACACGGCCGGACAGACACACAGGCGTCTTCACAAATCAATGCCAGGACAAAACAATCTACTTGAGCGCAACATACTGAACGGACTACACTAATAATGTCACCAGTAATAAAAGTTCATTGATCAGTTTGTTCCCGGCGGAAGAGCCAGTCTTGTGTGAGAGATGGGGGGGGGGGGGCGCAAGCAAAAGAGCGGGAAATGGAGGAAAGCATTGACAGATGGAAGGAAGAAATGGGAGAGTCTGGACACACGCTAACGTTTCAGTGCGATTCTCAAATTTACAAAACACACAGTCTACTGCACGACCAGGTCTACTGCACGACCAAGTCTACTGCACGACCAGGTCTACTGCACGACCAGGTCTACTGCACGACCAGGTCTACTGCACGACCAGGTCTACTGCACGACCAGGTCTACTGCACGACCAGGACCTCCACTCGCGACTCAACGTCTGCCAGCTTCGACTGCCGGAAAACCCAGCCCCCCTCCGAACAGACATACAGGGATGACGGACTGCTGCCGATTTCTGCATTTCACCAGCGCCAATTCCCAGTTTCATGCAGATTCCATTTCTTGTTTTGGAACATTTCTGCGCTCAAATTTCACAATCGGCAGAAACCAAGCAATTACTGGCCAATGAGGTAATTTGCGCTGGTGAGCTCTGAAAATCGGGAAATCTGCGTGCCCACAAAGCAGTTTCATCCCTGGGGGGTGATGCGAGGCGCGTGTTGTGGGTGGGGGGCAAGTGATCCTAACCTACGGCCTACCAGCCCCCCCACCCACAGCTGATGGGGGAGCGACGGAGAGGACAAGAAAATAAATACTTGAGAGAACGCGACAGCACTTACATCGGGCTGTGGGATGCCGTGCTGTCCTTGAACGGCGTACGCCTGCAAATAAGAACAAAGCGTTCAGCGGAGCGCCACAAACGCGAGGCAGGGCGTTCCGAGAAACACCGCCCCGACGCAACCACCCGGAAGCTACCGGAAACACCCACTTCTGCTACATCGCCCGTTTTCGGTTGACAGCTTCTGTACCAATTAAAATGAATGAATAGCAAGTAAAAAATTTAAAAACTTAAATTCCTAATAATGAGCTTCTTTTTTTTTTTTTTTTCTTCTCGTTTTTTTGTTTGTTTTTTTTATAAACGAGGGTCTACAATACATTTGCTTCAAACGTGGTCCAAAGTCTCCACTTGTTAGAAAAACATAAAAAGAAGCTTCGTCAGATGTCTTGGAAGATTAAAGTGGTGTTGTCAGGTTTGTGGTGCACCCTGGGAAGGCTTACATGGATGAACTAGGCTTCCATTTCAGGAATTCAGTTTTATTCAACAGACAATGGGGGGTGGGGGGGGGTGTGTGTACGTGGAGCAGGAGGGGTGGGTGAGGCAGTAACCTGCTTCTGTAACAGTGAGCGACCGGAAACTTAACGGGTATTAAAAGCAGAGGGGGAGGGGGAGAGGAGGTTAGGTCCAGGCAAACCAAGCACGTGTTGACACTGGCAGCCAGCTAAATGTCGAAGCCACAACTTGAAAGGTACACATTTAAAGATTATGATTCTACATTATTATTATTGTGCTTTAGTGTATCGAATCACAATTACATGGAATCATTTTTTAATTGAGTCTACGCAATTACGATTCAATTGAATTGTGTCATTATGTACAGTGCTACAGACACACAGCTACAACCACAAGGCTCTGATGAAGCCTGACCCATCCCCCACCCCACCACGGCCACGCCCACAGCCCCGCCCTTCCCCAGGTAGGTACCTGTCCACCAGCGAAGATGACGGGGGATCCTGACGGCTTGGGTCTGTAAGGGATGGTAACTCCCTTAGGAGGAGACTGCAGAGGGAGAGAGAGAGCGGTGTTACGCACTGGTCAGCGATGAAGTGTCTCGGAGTACAGAGTGCTGATCTCGGATCAGTTCTGCCCTGTCCATACCCTCATCGTATCTATTATGAGCTAAAGGTGAAACTGATCCTGGATCAGAACTACTCGCCTACTTAAAACCCTTAATTAATATGGACACCGTCAGTCTAATCTGGCCTTACTTCTGGTGTGAGTCATTTAAACAAAAGGGAGAAACAACCAGATGAGACTGACTGACTGGTCATCTTAATACTGATTCAGACATCTTTATATTATCATTGTATTACTCGTACACTGATATTACCATAACATGTGTTCACGGACGTGAGCGTATGTGTTCTATTTTAATCATCTAAATTTAATCAATACCGGTGGACCTACCTTGAGAACTCAATTAAATTATATTTGTACAACACAGACGCTTTACAGGAAAACAGGAAACAAGATAACTGAGAATGCCCATGCAGATGTGCATTTCTTCTGTATTTCAACCCTTTGAAGTGTAGGTTTTTTTTGGAATAGACCCTTTTCACACTGCGATATGTTAACAGGAAGTGACGGGTTAACCAGGTAACAGTGAATCCAGTTAGCTGATCTTCTAGCTCAAGCAGTCGATTCATGTGAGCTGGTTCTCAGTATACAGCCTCGAAACTCCGGTGTCTCGGAAACTCGGCCTCGCTTGTCATCTTACGTTTAAAAACGTAACTATTTCTACTCTGAATTTGACGTGTATATGAAAGCAAAGAAATGTTCATGTAAAATCATGAAACCCAGTACATTAGCTTGTAGCCGCGAAAGCAGCGGATGTTTGTGCGTGCGACTAGCTAGCTACGTTAGCTTTCAAACGATGCGGAACTCCGGTGCTAGTTTGTCATCTTACTTTTAAAAACTTCAAAACTAACGTTATATTTTTACTCTGGGTTTGGCATTAAGACAGATCATGAAAGCCAAGACCTTTTTTCTAGTAAAATCACGCAAAACCCAATACATTGGCTAGCTTGTAGCTAGGAAAGCTTATGTTTGGTGGTGACAAGCTGGCTAACTAAGCTTCCAAACGATGCCAAACTCCAGTGCTAGCTTCTTATGTTTAAAAGCTTCAAAACTGTATTTTTACTCTGAGTTTGGCATTAAGACATAAAAATCATGAAAGCCAAGACGTTTTACAAGTAAAATCAGGTAAATAACGTTAGCTTGTAGTCGCAAAAGCAGCCGATGTTTGGTGACAAGCTGGCTAACTTCCAAACAATGTGAAACTCTGGTGCTAGCTTGTCATCTTACTTTTAAAAGCTTACTAACATAATATTTTTACTCCGAAAGTGGCATTAAGACATAGCTACAGATTATGAAAGACAAGACATTTTTCGAGTGCGGGGGAGAATGTTCCCACAAACCATTAGCGTATTCACTGATGAAAATGTATTATTGTTGAGTGGTATGAGCACATCAAATTACTGAAATTATCGCGGAAGCTAAACCAAATGAAATGTCGCAGAACCGACAGAGACAGAGCTCTCCTTTGGTGTGCCGATTGGGGGGGGGGGGGGGTGGATGGGGAGAGATCCCCGGCAGGAGAAAGGACGGCCCACCTGACCCACCTCCAGCATGACCACGCAGATCTGCTTGACGCACTCGATGATGGACTGGGGGGTGCCGGCGATGGTAATGGCGCGCTCGGTGGAGTTGGGGAGCATGTCCCCGGCAACCTGCACCTGTGCACCTGTCGACTGGGGGGGAAAGAGGGGAGACTTGGAGTCATGATTTGTAAAGCGCCTTCAGAGCACTGATCTAGGACCAGGTTCCCCTGTCCGTATCCTAATCTCATCAATTATGAGCCAAACCGCCCAGTTGATCTTAGATCAGGGCCTGTATTCATAAAGCATTTGGAGGAGGGCTGATCTAGGATCAGGTCTCCCTTTTCCATATGCCAACCTCTCCCATTATGAACGAAAAGGAAGAGCTTATCCAGGATCAGCACTGCTACTATGAAGTTTTATCAACACAGGCCCGGTTTTAACTCATCGGGATGTACGTGTGAGGACCAGAGTAGGGGAGAACAATCTAATTTAAATTCAATCAATTCACGAAATGAACCGAAATCTCAATTCAATGAAAAAAATATATATATAAAATAAAATAAACCCAATTCACAAACAGAATGCATTTCCTGAAAGGGACCCCAATCCTGCTGTGCACTAAAATTCTAAATGTCACCGTAAAGACCCCATGCAGACTGTGCACCATCTCTGTGCCACCCTGAACACCACCCTCACATAAACCCTGCAGGCACAAGGGGGGGGGGGGGGTATTACCGCGCGCGGCTTCAAAGGTTATAGCACACTTCTCCAGTTACACGCAGTGCCATTGTTGGCGTAGCTGACAGGTTGGCTATATTTCTTTCGCTTTCTGCGATTGGAAACGGGACCAGAGACGCGTCCTCACTGGACACGCGACGGGTGCCCCGTTGCACAAATACAGAAGAGGATCCGTGTAGAACTGCTGTCATGGAAACGGGCTCGTGACCACGTTCGAGTGCCAGGTAGGACTGGAGGTGAACAGCGTTTCAAACTTATCAAACAAGCCTTAAACCATCACTCTGCTGCCAGAAATACAGTAGATATGGATTGATAGCTTGAAGGGTTTCTTCTCCCAACTTATTTTTCCAGAGTTCAATCAGAAAATTTGTCAGGAGAAACAACCCTTAAAGTGATCCATCCATATCTACTGCATATCTGGCAGCAGTGTGATGGTTTGAGGCTCATTTGATACCTCAGACCCCTGATGACTTACAGCCATTTCACCAACCATGTATTCCATACTGTTCCAGCATAATTCACAGTTAAATCTAGTCCCACCTCCCAATTCCCATAGAGATCCATTCAAATGCAGAGAAGTTATAGTATCGCATGTAAGAGTACCAGAAAATAAGATACAAGTCTTTTGATGTTGTTGTGTCACAGACATCAGGAAGTCATGGCATGCAAAGGATATGTGACCAAATATAAAAAAACACGATAAGTTTATTCTACATTATGTTAAACTGTCCAATATTTTTTGATGCCTGAATCATGTACAAAAGGTTCTATCATTTCTAAACGGTTCATCGATATGGATAATACCACCCTCAAATTAAAGCTGACAGTCCGCACTTCAACCTCATTGTCCTTGTATCCTTTCAAACTCAGTGCTAGAGTACAGAACCAAAATAACTGTCACTGTTCAATGACTTATGGTGCTCACTGTATGTATACATCAGTTGTATCTTTCCTATTAGTTTTCTACACCTACGTATAGATTCTTTTTTTGAAGAGTATACATTAAAAAACATTCAAATCAGGGTGGCTACCTCACATCCAATTTTCACTGAAGTCCCCCGTGCTTAAGCGAGGACCAATCTCACTTTAAAGAATAGGATTTGTTTCAGCGATACATGACTGCTTCACAGCGCTGAGAGAATGGGCCCATTGTAATCAGCCATCAAATAGCATCAAGTCAACCTTCACAGATCATAAATCCCCTGGATTGTGAAGGGTGTGAATGCGGTGTAAAAAAAATACATAAATAAATAAAAAAAGGCTTAGGTTCTCTTGCTATTTTAACATGTACACCATGAAGCAGCTGTTAGAAAACACTCAATTCAGTAGTAAACACAAACTAACACAGGGAAGCGATATTCCCTGATTAATTGGAGAAATATGATTTCCAGACCGTGGCTATCTCTGGGGCCGCTAGCATTCCACTTTATTGCTCAACATTCCTTCCCGACATCAGGCGTCAGAGAGCGTAAAAGCTCTTGATACGTGTGCGTGCTTGTGAAATACCCTCTCACTCATCCCCCCGCCTCTGGCCGACACATTTACAGCCTGAGGAAAACGAAACGTGCCGATTAATCGGACTCTGGAGAATACAGGCGACGGCCGTTTCCGCGGCGACCAAAAGGCCACGCCCCCCCCTCATCCCAGACCACGCCCACCTCCCGGATCTCCTTGATCTTGCAGCCGCCCTTGCCGATGAGGGATCCGCATTGGCTGGCGGGGACCACGATGCGCAGCGTCACCGGAGGCTTGCTGGTAGCCGTGCTGTTGGTCATGGAGCTGCTGATGTCCTGTGAGAACACACCACGAGCCCAACCCAAAGTGCAATTAAGTCTGGACTCTCTGGCTGGTTCCTGTTCATAGTTCTAACGTAGGCACTTTTGGGCCACCTGTGACATATTCATATTCCAGGATATGGACGCTTTACACGCTCAGAATAATCAAACTAAATAGACTCAAATGGGTGAAAGGAGAGGTCGATGGGCCCAGGGAACCAAAATGGAAATAAGCTGTTTTTTTGTCTCAGTAGCTTTAATGCTAAAGGTGGTGCAGCATTTATTGTGCGGGATAATGAATGTACGCATGCTCAAAATCATTAAGTAAAAGAGTTGAAAAGGGAGGGGTGACCTCAGGTATGAAACTGCAAAAGGAAGGGTACCAAACCACAGGAGACCATGAGGGGGTGTGTATATGCCAGGGATACTCAAATGTGGCCCTCCAGACAAGTAGGGCTGCTGGTTTTCCCTCTTCCCCCTCTAATCAGGACTGGTTTAACCCTGGGACACCAGGCGAGTCAAATCTCTGGCCAATCAGTGGCTTTAATTGATCAATTAACTCGGGTACAAAAGAAAACTACCGGCCAGGAGGGCCAGATGTGTGTATCCCTGGCATATACACATCCCCTCATGGGCTCATTGAGTATCCCTGGTATATTCCCCGAGGCAGCCCAGTACGAGACAAGGCCAGAACGGGCAAAGCGAGGCAAGGCCAGGCGTACCTCCTCCAGCTTCTCGATGATCATGGAGAAAGCCTTGAAGATGGCGGTGGTTGGGCCAGCCAGGGTGATGATCCTTTCTGGGCAGTTCCCCTCGGAAATGTTGATGCGAGCGCCGCTCTGGTGGGGAGAAATGCGTTACGCCACGTTCGAGTGATCTCGTCTCCAAGCAACTGCCAGGCAGACCCCGGGAGGGGCAGCCTCCCTCTATGAAGGCAGAACGGCTGCAGTTTCACCTCAGGGACCACCCATATCTCAGATATGCTAATTCAGTAATCACTACAAAGCAGCTCTGTTGAAATGGTGTTGTCACTTAAAATCTCCCAGCATGCTTTGTGTCATGTTGTACTGTACTGCTCGAGAAGCAAAGTGAACGATACGGACTGTGTACCCACACAATCTGAAACGCCACAGAATTCACGATTAGATACTGTGAACCTGGGAATTCAGTAAGCAGATTCAATACACAACACAAATGACCATAAACATTTTATATATATATATATATATACACACACACACACACACACACACACACACACACACACACACACACACACACACACACACACACATATAAACTAACACATACCTCTTCTCTCATTTTCTTCACCGATTCACCTTTCTACAGAGGAAATAAAATGTGACATGAATCAAAACAATTTATCAGAGCGGATTAGATTAACTGATTAAGAGCAAGTTCCAAAAAATTTTTTAAAAGTTACACAAACCTTGCCAATAATGCTTCCAACTTCCTAGAAAAAGAAGAAAAAAAAAGTATGTAAAATGACGATTTGGTCTGCCATTTTTTTGTTAATTTTGTTAATCTCCAGCCATGTATTGATTTAGTAAAGATTAATCTGTTTTATCAAGTCCTGACCAGTGTTTACTAACTAAAAGGACACTTGTTGCAATTCAAACAATGCAGTAAGACTAAAAAAATATTAGCAAACCTCCAATCATCTTAGAATTTCCATAAAACAAAGCAGGCTCCTCTGACTGCACCAATGGCATCTGCCATTCAAATTCAGTACATTAACCTTTGAAACATATGATCTGCTAAAGATTTCACATATGGCCATTCCTCTATAAAACGTGACTGCCATATTTATTGTTTTTAAGACGCTAGGATGAGGATGCGTCAGGCAGCCTGGATGCGAAGCGGGTGGTGTGAGCAGTCCTTACCTTCCCATGCATGAGCAGTCTAATGGTCAGGGTGACATTGAGCCCTCCTTCAATCACACCGGAGTCCATAACTGCAGCGTCTAGGGACAGTGGCTGGTGAGTCCAAAAAGCTGGGGTCTTTGGTCACAAAAATAATGGAATCTGGGAAGAGGAGGAGAAAGCAAGGTGATAATGTACAGCAATGCCAGGTGGAAGTGTAGGGATAGGGCCACCGGTCGACTCCATGCATCAAGACAACAGAACCAGGGGAGAGCTAAAACCATATCGTTTTAACAAATATAGATCTCAAATCACCCTTTGAACAATAAAAGGAGTGGCAGGGAGCAGGGTTTCGGAAGAAATTAAGATTTGGATGGAAAGTTACAGAGGGGAACCTTGAATACACTCGTGGATTAGCAATTTTGGGGGATGAAAAATAACGGTTAGATTAAAAAATAAATTAAATTAAGTGGAAAACTAAAGCGAAAGCTAAATTATTTGGTCCCATTTTGTGAATTACTTACAGGCCATAACCGCACAGGTCCAGTTAACGAACGAGAGATGGCTTCTAGTTAGGCCCAACTGGCTATGTGCCATTTAAACGTTATTTCTTGAATTGTATATAACCAGCATCATAGCGAACATGGGTTTGTTTGGATAATAGTCATAGCCGAACGGTGCCAGTCTTTCAAACAGCTTCCTAAATAACCTCAAACTAAGGCGTTTGCTCGACACAGCTAGCTAGCTAGCTAGTTAGCTAACTACAGATTCACAATGGAGAAGCGTGCGAGGTTATTGTGCACCATCGATATGAGTTGTGATGTGTTCGGTTCATTATTGATAAGACAAAATAAAGCAATTGGTAATAACGAACTCAAACACAATGCTCAGATGGGGCCTTCTTGCCGACACAGTTTAATACACGTCGCCTCGCTCCAATTCGGAGGAAACAACGTGGAAATAACGCAACTCGGAGGCGTCAAGTTAATTCAAATTATTTAACCAGTAATCGGCCGGCGCATTACATAAACAAACCGGTGACCTCGATGGCATTTAAGCAGTTAACGTTAGCTACACGATTCATGGTTTACAAAAAAGCTACTACGACAGCACTGGCTAACTAGCCACGAGCCCTGAATGCCTGGTTAGCAAAGCTCACCATACTAGTAGTAGCCAGCTCGCTAGCTAGCTAAATGGCTAGCTAACACACAATTACTGATCCATTAACTTAATATATTTGTAAAAAATAATCGTTTAAAAGAGTAGGTAGATGAAATGTGCATTCAGACAGTAAAGAAAAAAGACAGGAGAAAAATATTTAAGTAGCATTAGCGAGTTTAAAATATGTGCACGCAATGCCTACTGTAATGCGCATTGTGTGCTGCGTGCTCGCGCGGCCTAACACCTCCAGCACAGCCTGAACGAGGAAACTGCGCGCGTTTGTCAAGGCTTTGCCCCTTAAACATTAAAAATAAAAATATATTCTTACCTGATCCGTGCCTTGAGATGTATTCAGGGGGAGGGTGGGGTTTTAAGGGTAGAAGGGGAGAGGTTTGGGGGGGTATACACCCAGGGGGAGAGTTTTAAAAGGATTCGGGGGAAGAGGGAAGAGTGATACTGCGAGATCGAGCTCCACTCTTTTACACAAAGACAACAAAACTAGCGCCTCTCAACTTTCACCTTTCACCCACGCTTTCTCCCCGCCCAGGGCACATTTTTGGTTCTATTAAAAAAACTGTATACGAATCCAGGGGAAAACAGCAGGTATTTACTAGAAACAAGACGCATACATGTAGATATTTACCGATCGATAAATTTTGTTAGAATATTTTCAGAAAAACGAACATATTTTTGGAGTGGAATTTCACAGAGCTGCCCTGTCCTGCCAATGGAAATACGTCACTGTTACGTCACATCTTTCTTGAGCGCGGGACTGGCGTAAATCAGTGGCGTCACTGGCGTGGGTAATGTAGCGAGCAACCCACTTTGCGAGATCACACGTGGCTTGGATTCGCTAGCTACAGGCTAAGCTACCCATTTCCCAAATCTTAAGTGTGGGAAACTACCACCGCTAGCTAAATTAATTAGAAGCTACATTTCATATATAATCACTGCCAAATCACCATGCCGAAAGACAGGCAATGCAAAAACATTTGAAGGTGCTGTCTTGTGTGTTTATTCGGAAATTGTATAAAAAGGCTATCTCCATTCGTGAATATGCATGTAATATGTCCATTCAGAAAAGAAGCAATAACAACCTTACCAGTGGATATCAGTTGATTTTTATTGGAACTTTTCATGTTGCCCCTTCAGAATATGACAAAGTAAAATAAACACAATGTAACGTACAGAGGAAACGAACATATTGATATAACTTTCGTCATATAAAGCGCAATTGTATACGTAATACCAAGTATGCTTACAGTAGTGTGAATTTCTCCAGACCTTTATACATGACAGGTAGAATGAACTCGGAGTAGCACTAAATTGTGCTTTAGTATTAATAGAGTGACATTTATTTTTAAGCAATCTTATATTTATGCAAGGCACATGCTTATAAAATATAACATCCCTGGAGTAGTGCTATCACAGATGGCAATGTAAATTGCCATATTAGAGCCTTCTTTATCTGTCTTTTGGTCAGTGGCTAAGACACATGATATTTGGATTTTTAAACATTAAATGATGCTAATTAAATAGTATTTCAATGTCGTTTTCTGATATACAATGAATTTGGCAATAGCTATGTGATTAGTTAAATTCTGACAGCTAGTTCTTAACCATATCAGCTGCATTTCAGTTTGGTATCATCTACATCTTAACAACCATCACAAACAGAAAGAAATATCACATTCTTTAAACATGGTCCCTAAAATGAATTATACATTTCAATATTAATTATTAGTAGCAAAAATATAAGTGAGCAAGACTTTGCAAGCTATCAGTGTATTTAGTGTTGCTCTTTTCACAAGTCAATCATATTTTCCTTTTAATGAAAGTCGTGCTCCGATGTCGCACTTCCTGCAGATGTGACAGGCAACCGTTTTAACTGGTGCCATCATTTTCAAAATTATTGACTGCAGTACAGTATTGCTAATTTAGCATTTCATAAAAAAATCAACAGTCATTACATTTCCTTTAATTAATCTGAAACACAAACAAGAACAGCGAACACAATGTGATTATTTTAATTCAAGAGGCAAATGTTACCGTCACACATTGATGCACCCTCCTCAGGTTTGAGAGAATTTGACAGGCCGCACATCAGTAACTTACTTCCTTATCGTTTTTGTTTTATCAAATGTGCAGGCTTTCGGCAGCCAATCACTGATAAGGCGAGCTGTCATTGGTCTGCCTGGGGTTCCGTTGCTTTAGTCGCTGCTGCTGCTGCTGCTGCTACTGCTACTGGAGGAGGAATGCTGGGGGAAAAAAAGCATGCATTAAATGTTTAAAGCAGAGAATTTGCTGTTGCTAGAGGATAATCCAATATGAGTTAGAGATACTGACTCAGGCACTTGTATTGGTGCAACAGTCTACACATTCAAAGAGGGACAGTGGTAAGACATGGGGTACAAAAGGGTTCTCTCGCAGTCCTGTATCAGCCCAGATATCCCCTGTCAGTCAAAAATGGGCATGTCCCCATACGGGACATCCTCTGTCCACCAATTCTCGGTGTCCTGCTATAGTACCTGCTGTTGACTGAATTACTAAAGGCACACAAAGAAAACAAATGGACGCAGCTGAAAAGCTAGACAGCCTATCAAATTTGGGTTGCTATATGGTTACCGTGTGCCGAACTTGTAATTAATTTGGGAAATAACCACAACCACCACCCTCCCTACCCCCTCACGGGGATATGTTTTGTCCCATATGTAAGCAAGGGACTGTTGGCAACCATAGGCCTTGGGTACAATAACGCAACATGCAACTCAACCAGATCCAACATTCAATAACCCCGGTTCTCTCTGAGCCGTTTCAGTTCTGAAATGACCTTATTGACCTATTGGCTGTGACAATTTCCACACACTGCATATGAGAAGAATGCATATTGTGTAGATTTCCATTCTGGACAGGACAGGGCAGGGCAGGGCTCTGACAAAGCGCACATTAACAGGGTTCATTAATCAGTGAACCGAGCATTTTTCAGAGATGATAACACCGGGGCCACAAGGGGCGTGTCTGAGTGGTTGTGTCTGACGTCACTCAAAGTCCACAGCACGCACCTCTTTACTCCCTGATGGTTTCTCACTCACCTTGCCATGTTTGCCATGTTTGTGGGCCTTCTTCCCCTTCTTCATCTTCTTCATCTTCTTGTGCGCTTTGTGGCCCGCCATGCCCATCCCTGCGCCCGCCAGCCCGCCTGCCAGCATGCCCCCCATAGGGTGCAAGCCACCGTGGGGCATACGAGGAGAGTGGCCCCCAGGGAATCCGGGGACAGCGGGCCCAGTGGGGTACGGGTACTGTCCCGGGACCGGGTAGGCTGTGCCCCCTGGGGGGAGGGCGGGGTTCACACCAGGGGGATAGACAGGATTGTGGCCTGGAGGATATGCAGGATTTGGGCCAGGGGGGAAGGCTGGCATCTGGCCAGGGGGGTACACTGGGTTGGGTGCAGGAGGAGCTGTGGGATAGCCCATTTGAGGACCTGTGGGATAGCCCGTTGGAGGAACTGTAGGGTAGCCAGTTGGAGGAACTGTAGGGTAGCCAGTTGGAGGAACTGTAGGGTAGCCAGTTGGAGGAACTGTAGGGTAGCCAGTTGGAGGACCTGTGTAGTCAAAAATATAACTCATCAGAATAACAGATACATTAGTCCAACATAATTTCAGAAAGTAATGTATTCTTCAAAATCATTTCCAATTATTGACTTGCGTACTTGCGCAAGGGGGGGGGGGGGGGGGGCAACTTTATATTTTCTCAACTTAAATTGTCTTCATTATATTTCACCATGATTTACAACATTCTGTAGCTACTTTTACACAATGGATCAATTTTTTGTGTTGTTTTAAATAATCAGTTTACAAATATCTACCTTGGTTAGGCCACATTGCTGATCCTTTCACCAGTCAGAAATTGGGAAACGCAGACCTATTGTAGCTAGCCTACCTGAGCTGGAAAAAACAAGTGAAAATGATTTATGATTGCTACACACCCATCGTGGGACAGACAAGATCAAGGTCTAACAGCTTGTTTTAAAAAAAATAATAATAATCAACTGTTCAGTTTCAAATAAGCATATTGGTTCCGACATAAAACTGTCGCAGCTAGGCTACATCGAACAACCACCAACTGTCAGGGTTCCGCAAAATATCGGTGAAGGCGATACTTTGTTTACCATCTTATTAAGCATAGACTACATAACCAAAATATGGGGGGGGGGAAACATTCTGCTGAATCACAGCCTTGTTTTTGCTAGTTTGGAATAAAGTTAACAACTCAGAAGTGTAGCCTATAGCATTTAGTCCAATGCGCACTGGTTGTTATCCATTTGGCATAAGTAGTTACACACACAATGGCGAATGCTAACTAAAGTTATTTTGTTGACAGTTACTTTTCTGAAAGCTGCGTATGTTTGAGAAAGAACCATTTACACTAACAACAACTCACGGGTATCCTTTGGCTAGGTCGTATTTTCCAGATTTCTCCCAAACGAGGCCCAAAATATCACCTTTGGAGGAATGTACGACTTCTTTTAAAAGTGATAAGCTGTAGCCAGAAGGCGTGTCATGTTGTTCTTCCGCATCCTACGCTCGAAATGTATTTACGTCATCCCATTCAAGGGCGGGATAGGCGGGCCTAGCAATGAATAACAACTTCCGCAAATTGTGTTCGTGTTTATTTCTAGGCGCTTGAAAAGACGTGTTCCACGGACACATCGTTAGGCCGGCCATGTTGTAGGTTACGCAAAATATAAAGCTATCATTCATATCTGTTCAATTATTCCTGTCATAGATATAAGAAGAAGCAAATCCGTTCCCTTTTCACATAGCCTAACATATAATCACAAGATGTCTAAAAAGCACAAAACGACACAGTAGAATAAGACGTTTAAAAAATTGTCCTTATTTTTTATATTGCTTACGACGAGAACATTTTTTTCCGAGGGAGGCGCCGTTTTATGAGTAAACAGTTTCCGTTGTATGACTTCCACTAGGGGGCTGGATCTCAGGGACGTGCTGTAAAAAGTGCACATAATGTTCCCTTATGGCACATTGCATAACATTTGACTTTCTGCAGCCTACCAGCGGGTTTAGATATTATTGATCCAAGATGTGGTAATAAACTAATCAGCGAGGTTTTTCATAAACAAAAGAGGATCACACCTGGAGGGAAATTTTTTTGGAATAATTTGATTAATTGGAATAAAACTTGGTTATTACCCTACAAATTCTATCTAATAAAGTGAGGGAGATACATCTAAAAATTTAACATAACATGTAACCCCTCCAATGTATTTATCTCACGTTTTGCTGATGTGAATAAAACTTGTAGCCTACATTTTGTAAAGATGAAATTGAAACACTACCTCATCTTTTTTTTTGACTGCAGATTAATCTTGAATTTCTGGTCTGACTTCACAAATCTCTCTAAAAACTACAAACATAATGTGAAATTATCTCTTAAAGAAGTTATTACATATTATGAATGTAAAGACAGAAAAGTAGAATTTATTGCTAATATAATGATATTAATGGGTACATTCTTTATTCCTAAGTGTCGTTTCTCTTAAAAGATGCCTCGATTTATTATTTACTTCCAGAAATTCACATATTTGTTGAAATCTTTTAAATTGCATAAAAACAAAAAAAGTGCTTATACTTTGGATTGGTATAACTTGATATTTGACCACTTGTATTTCAATCTGCCTCTCTACTATCCTTTTTTTTCTTTTCTTTAATGTTACATATTTCTTATGTTGTGACTCTGCATATTTACTGATAATAATGATCAAACACAACTTTGTATAATTGCTGATAGTAGGAAGTGTATATGCTGTATCATGTGATTTGATTAAAAAGAAGAAAAAAAACTTTATGCAGCCTACCAATAGCGTAGTGGAGGAATATAATCACCCCGGTTGTCATGTCTTGGTGAGTACAATGGCCCAATGCCGCATCAAAAGAAGCCCAAAGTCCTGCCATCGCTGTAAATTAGTAGAATATTGTAGGCTATCATAAAATGTCCACATTATTCCCCCATAATTCAACAATGTTTAAAATAGCCTCAATAGATAGTTATACAAAAGATGTTTTGTAAATACTCTCCTTGTTTTAGACACCAGGCTGCATGATGTTGTTATTTTTTTTCTTAATTATGATATTATTCTTTATAAATGTATTAGGTGGCCTACAGTAGGCTTCAGGCGTGCAAGAGCACAGGCAAGCTCAACCCACAAACAAAAAGTAGCCTAGAGCCACAGACAACATTGTAGATATTAAGCCCAACAGGGTGCGAAAACCAAGGACTTCAGGGGCCTGTATCACAAAGCAGGATTACAGAGTTAGCTGGATAACTGCACTGAGTAAAACCCGGAACAGCTCTGTTCACTATGTTCCAGATTTGGGAGGGTTCAACTTCCGGGTTTTACTCAGTGCACTTATCCAGCTAACTCCGTAGGCTATACCCCCCACCAGGTCGGCTACATTTGTAAACATTTATAGCCTCTTTGTCTCATTGGCCCTCTCACCATGGCTTCCTCTGATTTGATGTTTAAGTCTCTCCAGAAGTGAGTTTCCTCCGTCTGCTGGTTTAATCTCCTTTAACATCTTTGAGTTCAGCCTCGCCCTGCTGAATGAGGCAGCAGGTTTGGGGGGGGGGGGGGGGGGGGGGGGCTTGGAGAAGGATGCTCGGAGCAGGCATCCCTGTTCAACCACAAAGGAAAGAATAAAAGCCTTGACAACAATGAAGTTCGACAGCACCCCAAGACCCAAATCTGGATCCAGTTCAGCTCTTTTACTAATTATTTGGAGTAAAGTATGAAGCAGCTGATTTCTCCTCTGTAGTTCACTGAGCCACCAGCTCTAAGTATATCACCTCTTCAAGGCTAAATGTGCATCACTTTCTGCTAGCGCCAATGAGATTTACAGATATACTAAAAATCGCTGCACAATTGTTACGGAGCATGTTAAGTACACTAGGGGCCTGATTTACTAAGACATTTAGCATGTGTAAAACCTTTTAACACACGCAAAACTAATAACACAACCAATTATTGGTGCAAAACAAATACCACGACCAATCATTGGTCATATTGGTTTTGCCTGCGCTAAAAGGTTTTGCACATTCTAAAGATCTTAGTAAATCAGAAATTTGCTGTTCATGATTACATGGCCTGACAGCAGAACTATTCAACTGCCAACCCAAGGGCCAAATTGGACCCACTATAGAAGTATCCAAGACCCTTTAAGAATTGGATGTGGAAAATGTTCAGTCCTATATGCGCCATTTCTGGCCCCCTAGAAGTAGCAGCTAGTTGAAAAACAGAAACATACAGGGCCTTCATCAGAGAACGATGGGAATAGGAGGGAGAAAATGTTAAACAGAGTTTATATGAAACATAAACCGTAAACCATACGTAGGCCTACTGTCGTGTCTGAAATGAACAAATGCATCTCTAGTATCGACTTTCCATCATGTGGATTCATGTCATATCCATTGTAACAATAGGAGGTGCGGTTCACCATATAATTGCAAGCGAGTACGCTGTGAGTTGCAGTCACTGACAACAGAATAGCATCTTACCTTGATGTGATATTTTCGCGGTGGGCTAATCGGCGAAATCCACCTCTTCTGTCCTCATTGTGCAACCGCAACATTATGCAGGAAAGGACGTGTAGGCTAAGTCTCGGCTACAGCTCATATCTACTTTAGCCTATAGCGTCCGTGTAGAATGCCGTGGTCAATCAACATGAATTTAGCAACAAACTCAAAAAGTCGCCTACAGCAGACGTTGGTGGAATAGTTTCTAAAAGTACGAATGTACCTTAAATGCATGAAAGGGAATATGGGTATACGCAACAGCGCAGCTGAGTTCACCACGTGGTGACAATTTAATTAAAAAAACCCTGTGCATTAATCCAATAAAAGGCCTGGAAAGAAGTAATTGGGAAGGCTGTTTCAAAGCTAAAGGAGCAACTGTGAGCTTTGGGCAAGAACACGATCATGGAAAAGGTAACGTTTATTTTGCCCCACTATGAAAGTAGTATACTTTATCACCGACAGGGTAGCCTATTTATAGAGCAATTGTATATTTACACTTGGCATCCATACAATTTCGTTTTTTCCAGGAAGGTCACATGGAGCTGTCATCACTTTCGAGACAGCTGTCTGATATTTTCGCTGAAGATTCAGATGAAAACGATCGAACTTTTCACGGATTTTGCGACGATGAAATTGGTGATCTCGTCAACGATAAAGTTGAGTATGAAGTTTTCCCATCCCGTTACTCTGCGAGTTTCATGATATTTGTTGTAGCACACCGCTGATAGGGCCTTGCTTTAGCTACAAGAAACGCAAACACTGGAGAGCGCGCGCAGGTTTCGCTGTTACCCAACACTTGGGATATCTATTGAAATATTTGATTGCACTTTTTACTCGGGTGTCTGTGTGTTCTGTTAATGCTATTATTATTTTCCTCAGTGCTTGGACAGTGACGACTGCTCCGACCACTGGTCTCCAAAAACGCCACCGCCACCCACCCAGCGTTTCGCGCTCAGGGTAGCCCTTCGCCCTCGAACCCGTGCCAGCCAGCAAGTGGAGCCTGCACTCAGAGACGTTAAAAAGGAGATCAAATCGGAAGGAGGAGGAAATTCCGTACCGCTAATCCGACCAACACTGCAATCCAACTCCGACTCTGAGACTGACTCCTCCCAATCGTTTCTGGAGAAGAGGGCGCTGAACATCAAATCAAACAAAGCCATGGTGAGAGGGCCAATGAGACCAAAAAGGGCACGGGCATGGTCTCGCATGGAGAAAAGCTATATGGACTGTTTTTGCAGAATGTCCTGGATTGAGCCAGTGTTTCGGAGTTATATATTGTGTACTTTAATTCCATAAACTACATGTACCCTATAGCAGTGGTTCTCAACCTCAGTCCAGGGCCCCCCCCCTGTGTACGCTGGTTTTCATTCTGACCACAGTTGCAATCCCGGAATTTTAACAAGCTGTTCATTTTTCTTAATTGCACTTCATGTTTTGATGCATTATTTAAACACGAAAAGCACCTTATAAAGAAATTGACAGCTTGTCAAAAATTCTGGGATTGCAACTGTGGTACAAAAACCAGCATATACAGGAGGGGTGTATAACCAGGACCGAACTTGAGAACCACTGCCCTATAGCATAGGGTCATGAGTTTTTCCTGAACCTAACCTAGGAAATATTTAAACTGTACTTCAGTGCTTGTCCTCAAGGTGTCACTGCTGGTGCTCCAATTGCAATTAATCAGTGGGAAGCAGAGGTTGACACAGGCGGACACCCACACCAGCCTTTTTTCACACGTTTGCATGCCCCTGTGGTAATGGAATGATTGAGATGATTACAATTCTAAAATGTACTGATTGCTTGACAAGCAGATTTGGAGTCGTTTCTCCGTCTTGGTGTTGGAGGATGGATTTTTACATTTATTTTAAAAAAAAAAATTATTATTTTAACTACAGGTTTAAAAAAAGTCAGGGGGGAAAAAAAAAAAAAACTCATGTCCCTGTCTACAGCTCTAGACATAGAAATGATTCAGCTAAGATTGGGAACATTTATGCAGATGTGAAGAAAGCTGTGGTGGTCGTTTTGCAATATTTTTGAAAGCGGCATTTGTACAGTCTATATGTTTGTGTGTAAGTTTTGTTTATCACATTTGTATTACTGTCCAGTAGTGTAAAGTGTGTGTTTCTGGGATTTTCTTTAGTTGGCACAGCTAATGGCAGACCTGCAGAAGATGCCTGATGCATTACTGAAGACCCAAGAGAGCCAGCAGAAACGTCCACCGGCTGTGAGCTCATCGCATGCTTTAAAAAATAATAATAATAATAAAAATAATAATAATAATAAATTTGCACTTTCAGTTGAGCATTCTTGCTGAGTATGAAAATTCCATCTCATTGCCCAATAACTGCCTGATCAGATCCTTTTGAGGATTATGTAATGCGTTTTACCATTGTTGCAGTACCTGTATCATGTTCGCAGGCTGTATGCAGTCTTTAGGGAGATTTACTGTGGCCTAGCCTTCTGAACCAGAGGTAACCATAAGGGGCTGGCTCATTTAAGTTCATTGGTAAGGGGTTACCTCATTAATAAGTTTAGTGTTATTTGTAAGATGTTGGTTCATTAAATGGGCAATTCACCCCAAAATTACATTGATATGTTTCTACATATCCAGAGTGCTATCTATCCATCGAATGACGCGTTTACTCACAAACCTACTCTACAGACCTTGTTATGTGCATTTTTTTTTTTAGAAAGCCACTTTATACCGAAGTATGCCAACAGTGAATATACGTGCAAAATCTTAACCAAAGCACGCCAGTGTTTGGGGGCTTATGTCAACACAGTGCGTCATAGAATACTGACGTGCTTTGGTTGATGCTTTGCAGGGATGCACACCGTTGGCGTACTTCAGTATAAAAGCTTTTGAAGAAACCGAGCACGGCTTCTATAGAAGCCCATCTCATGCTGCTCGTTGACTGCAACATGTTTCCTCCCTTCAGCGAGTTCCTCGCGCCTCCCTGGCTCCCAGCGAGGGTCGGCGGTACCCTGAGCGGACTTCGCAGAGACGCACCCGCTCCATGGGGGGATGTGCGGAGTCCTCCCTCAAAGACGACAAGGAAATGGAGATGAGCTTGGAGGAGGAACTGCTGGAGGTTTGGGGCGGGAAATTGGGAGGGGGCACTTCCTTTCACTTCCAGGGCACCGCCCATATTCATGACCATCAGAGTAGAAGTGTTGATCTAGGGTAAGTGCTTTTTTAGCTCATAATGGGTGCGGTTAGGATATGGCCAGGGTAAAACTGATCCTAGATCAGCTCTCCAAGAGGTGCTTTATGAATATGGGCGCTGGATCCTCTTACTCCCAGATTTGGGGCCTGTATCTCAAGGCAGGATTACGGAGCATGAACTGTGTGACGCACGTGACTCGTGATCTGCGCCGCGTCTAACCTTTCTCCCAGGTGAGGCGGCCCGCCCGTCGCCGTGCCAGCCCACGGCCCAATCCGAGCAAGCCCCACGTGGTGCGGCCCGTTGAGGACATCACCCAGGATGAGCTGGAGCTGGTGGCCGACAGCCTGGTGGGCAAGGTCTACAACCGGGCGACGGTGAGTCCGGTCCGGACTCCGCACCTGTGTTTCTGGGGATCAGGGGTGCAGAGTGAGCGCTGGTTTGAGGATCGCTCTTAATTGTTTAAATCGACCCAATGATTTATACCAGGGATCTCAAACTCCAGTCCTGGAGGGCCGCTGTGTCTGCTGGTTTTTGTGATTTCCTTTCAATCAGCAGCCAATTTAGGCCTTGGAAACAAGGTGTGCAGACTCTTTAGCCAATCAATGACTTAAATTAAACACTTAAGTGCAGGAACACATCGAAAACCAGCAGACACAGCGGCCCTCCAGGATTTGAGTTTGAGATCCCTGATTTGTACCATGGATACTGAAATCACGGTCCACGAGGGCCACTGCTGGTTTTCCACCCTCCCTTTGCATGGGAGTCGGGTGTGAAGACGGTCTGGCCGATCAGTAGCACTAATTGTTCAGTTAATTACCTGGGAGAAAAGAGAACCAGGGCCAGATTTAGATGGAAGGCTGGGTTTCAGTATTCATGATTTGCACTCAAGCCAAGTTCAGTACAGGGTTATTTGCAGAATTTTGAAGTTCCTTTTTTAAAACCAATATCAGTGGCAGCTAGTTGGCCGGCTTGCTTTTGGAAATGTGTTTAATTGGACAAAACCTCTTTGGATGAGTTGCTTCAAGTGTTGGATGGATGTGAAATTTCCCTCATGCTTGAATCAAATGCATTTGTGACTGACTTTCAAATGCAGTGCTGGGGGGGTAGTTTAAAGTACTTCAGTACATTGCCGACGGAACTGTCACTTTAATTTGAACTCCTACAAATGCAAATATTTTTCTTCAAATGCCTGGAGTTCCACTTAAAGGTAAAGCGGTGAAATCTTCTGGCATCGCCCTTGCCTTCCACAATTGGTTGCTTGTGGGCATGTTCTATTTTTAAAACGCTGTCAAATTATATCGATCGGATTGTAGGGGAAATCCTCACAGCAATAATTAACAGGTTCTCCATGACAGAACTAGGAGTGGGGAAATATAAATTGTTCCCCTTTTCAATTTGTCGGATCTTTAATCTGATTGGTTATTGCGCCACATTCCCCGTCTTGTCGCATCGCAAGCAAATCCCAGCATGCCTTGCAGACACAAGGAATTTCCTCATTGAAAATTAATGGAGGCGACGTAATCGCACGAGAAATTCGCTCCACACCGATTTGTGTGGCTTTAGGGTAAGCGACCGGCCATCCACAGGGCTCCACCTGCCATCAATGCCGCCAGAAAACCGTGGATACGAAGACGTGTTGCCGTAACGAGGGTTGCCGTGGGGTCCAGGGCCAGTTCTGTGGACCCTGCCTGAGGAACCGATATGGCGAGGACGTCCGGACCGCCCTGCTCGACCCTGTGAGATGCCGATCGCCGCCGTCTCTGAACGCAAACCTCCATCTGTCCACCCTATTTCTTTCACCCCAAATCGGCATGGTAACCACCAGAGGTGTAAAGTCCAGGGGTCAGAAAGTAAAAGTCCTGCCATGTGTTTCTTCCACCCATTTCACTGATTGGTTCTACCACCTGGCTGAATAATTGTGGCAAATTGGCAAATCCAGGTGATTAGAACAAAATACTGGGGAGGACGGCTGCTTTCTGAACCCGGATTTTACACCTCTGGAAACCTTCACTTTTCATAAGTATGTTTCTTCTCCCTGGATTAATGAGGAAATTATTTTCAGACTTTGAGCATCTGTGGGGGTCACTAGTATTTGGCTTTATTGCTGAACATGTTCTCCTGCTCTCTTAACATGGTGCAAAAACTCCTTAATGTATGAGAACTTGTAGGCCTGTTCATACCTGTTGTATCACTGATCTACTGCACCTCCATGTAATCCAGGGGGTTTGTCCGTGCCAATGTCACCCTAGACTTACAATTCACTGTAAAATGTGCACTATAAATTGATTGTTTGTTGTTTTTCGTCCCGGCAGGAATGGCGGTGTCCCCCCTGTCGAGGAATCTGTAACTGCAGCTTCTGTCGCCAGCGGGACGGACGGTGCCCAACAGGCATTTTGTTTCCCCTGGCACAGTACCAAGGGTTCTCCGACGTCCACTCCTACCTCAGCAGGTGCAGTTTGCATGGATGTGATATTCCCCATTTAATCTGGAAATTATATTGTTTTTTCAGTCCCTAAATATCACACAAAAAAATAATAATAATAATTAGTCGCCCTGTTCTGACGACAAGCATCAGGATGGAATATTTGCTAATTAAACCAAGTACTAGTGGCCCCCAGAGACATTTGGGGTATTGGTATTGGTATATTCTGATTTGATCAGGAAAAATGGCATCCATATGTTTGGGCTGATTCGGAAAGTGAGGCGTTTGATTGGCCTGGGGTGTGGGGGTGTGACTAAGGCTAGGGTGGGGGGAATATGGGTAGCAATCTGCTTGCTGTTCATGTTTTTCGCAGTATCGTATTAAACTTTAATCTACTGCTGAATTTCTTTGCCAGTCTTCGTGAAAAACTGAAAACTGAAGAAGAGGATTCATAACTGGAGCCAAAGAATCTGCACTTTGACTTTCTGACCAGCTGGTGGCATTGTTCTGTTTTGTTAATATACCTGATTTCAACCTTTTTAAATAATAAACATGACTTAATTAACATGTGGCTCTAGTGTTTGGCTCTTCAAAGCAAAACATCCTGTGGACGATTAATAATTGAACGCTTTCACCTCAACACTACACTGGCCCAAGATCCGTTAAATGGCCCTACTCCACCAGGGTCTTCAGGTCTCAAGAAGCCATTATATCTTGCTATTCCCAGACTTCTAAGACATGTTGTGATGTGTGTATATATATATATATATATATATACACTACTCACAAAAAGTTAGGGATATTCGGCTTTCGGGTGAAATTTCAGGATGAACCTAAAATGCACTATAACCTTTACAGGTGAAATTAATTTGACCTTCTCTAAACTTTTGAATGCACATGTCCAACTATTCAATGTTTCAGTACTTTTTGCACAACTTGCTGTTCTCTAACAAGGAGCTGAACGGCAAAATTCACAACAGGTGTTTGATCCATGAATCAACCAATAAATTTCCTGGTTCAATTAGAATTGGTATTTAAACAGTCCTCTTCATCATGCTGTTCACATTTTGACATCATGAGACCAAGACGACACCTAACAATTGATCAACAGTACCTCGCCATTGCGAGGCTTCAAACAGGATGTTCTCAGAGGGAAGTGGCCACTGAGCTTAGAGTGTCACAGAGTGTCATCAGCAGGTTGCAACAGAGATACAGAGAGACTGGAAGAGTCACAGAAAGGCATAGAAGTGGACGTCCTTTGGCCACATCCCACACTGATGACCGCTTCATTGTGAACAGTGCCCTGCGGAACCGGATGATGAATGCCACTCAACTCCAGGCACATTTAAGGGAGGTGAGAGGCACCCAAGTGTCACGTCAGACCATTCGAAACCGTTTACATCAGCGTGGTCTGCGTGCTAGACGACCTGCAAGGGTACCTGACCACACCACCAGGCACAGGCGTCATCGTCTTGCATGGGCCAGGGAGCATTTATGCTGGACGAGGGACCAGTGGGCCTCAGTGCTGTTCTCTGATGAAAGTCGATTCACGTTGAGCAGAAATGATGGCCGCCAACGATGTTGGAGACGTCAAGGAGAGCGCTATGCATCAGCCACTGTTGTCACCAGACGACCCTTTGGTGGTGGCGGTGTTACAGTGTGGGCAGGTGTGTCTAGTCAATACAGAACTGCCCTACACTTTGTGAATGGTACAGTGAGAAGCCCATACTACCTGAATAACATCATTAATCCAGTCATTGTGCCCCTGCATGAACAACACAGGCCTAATTTCATCTTCATGGACGACAATGCTCCAGCTCATCGAGGTCGCATCATTAGGGAAAGGCTGCTGGAGACTGGGGTACCTCAAATGGAGTGGCCTGCACTTTCTCCAGACCTGAATCCCATAGAAAACCTATGGGATCAGCTGACTCACCGTGTAGAGGCTCGTAACTCTGTACCCCAGAACCTCAATGACCTGAGGGCCGCCCTTCAAGAAGAGTGGGATGCCATGCCTCAGCAGACAATAAGTCGACTTGTGAACAGCATGAGAAGTCGTTGTCAAGCTGTAATTGATGCTCAAGGGCACATGACAAGTTATTGAGACATTGACATTTTTGTTGTGGTATACCCACCACTGTTGTTGGCTTTTGTTTCAATAAATTGTTTGAGATGAGGAAATCACCATTGCATGCTTCTACTTAAATGCCCTACTTTCATGATACGTATAATATCACTGTAGCGTGAACTTACATTTTCCATAAATTTCACCCGAAAGCCAAATATCCCTAACTTTTTGTGAGTAGTGTATATATATATTCACAATTGTGTACATTTGTTTCCCTTTAGGGGACCAAAGACTCCTAAAAGGTTATTTGGAGTGGTCTGTGTGCGTAGTGTTGGGCGGATCACTTGGAAGATGTAATCCAGCACTGATTACAAATTAAATTGGTAACGTGATCTGTTGTAATCGGATTCCTTTCAGTTTCACTTGCTAAATTTTTGGCAAAATGCATTCATTTGTATGTTTCTCACAAGAAAACATTTCTTTTTGTTTGAACGTGTAGCTAAAATACATATTCCCTTCCTGCTCATCCTTGTGCGTGTGCACGTTGTACATTGAGGAAATAAATGTAATCCCATTATACTCGTTTAAAAAAAATATATATATCCGGGGATTGCATCATTTTTGTAATCTCTCAGGACAGTCTCACATTTTGCAGGCAAAATGCTAAATTTGTATTCACACTTGTCTATTTAACATTCAAATCTCTCATGCTCAAACGGAAAAGGCAAAATTGGTCATGTCACCAAATGTTTGAAAGAATAACACTGAAATATGATGCATAAGTATTCATACCCGTCACATTAAGGCAGAAGCAGGTTTCCCTGCCATTAACAGCTTTAAGGCTCTACCATCATTGTGCACTGTCTGGGGGTGATTTTATTTTTTCCATCTTGGCAGGTTTGATCCTACTCGAGTTCGTTGGATGCTGCATGTGAATAGGGACACCAGTTTATCTAGGGCAGTGGTTCTCAAGTTTGGTCCTGGGGGCCCCCCTGTGTATGCCGGTTTTTGTTCCAACAGACTGCAATTGTAATCCCAGAATTTTAACAAGCTGTTCATTTTTCTGAAGTGCAATTCTCATGTGTTAATGGATTATTTACCCTCTTAAGCCAAATGATGTCAGAAAATAGCTACGCATGCCATGTAGAATAAATGTCCCATGTTCACATTTTGCTTATTGTGCTATATTGCAAACGATTTCATTAAAAGGGGTAACAAAACTGATCAAATGAAAGGGCGATGTGAAATCAATAGGCTCCTAATTGCTGAAAGTGTGGACACATGGCCATTAAAACTAACCATTTGGTTGATAATTCAGAGACGAAGCAAACACAAACTGATAACGAGCCGAACCTACGTTGTGTTAAGTTTAAGGGAAAAACATAATGAAAACTTCAACGCGTGTTCAGCAACCTAATTAGTAGCATATTGATTCAACTTTTAAATATATGTAGTTTGCAATCGAGCACAATGTGAATATGGGATGTTTATTCTGAATGGCATGCATAGCTACAGTGAGCAGAGCACCATAAATCATTGGACAGTGACACTTTTTATTTAGGTTCTATACTCTAGCACTGAGTTTGAAAGAATAAAATGAAAATGAGGTTGAAGTGCAGACTGTCAGCTTTAATTTGAGGGTATTTACATCCATATTGGATGAACCGTTTTGAAATTATAGAGCCTTTTGTACTCCTAAAACTCAATGTCATGAAAAGCACCTAATTAAAAAATTTTTTTTAAAACTGCTTGTTCAAATTCTGGTATTGCAACAGTGGTTGGTACGAGAACCAGCATACACAGGGAGGCCCCAGGACCAAACATGAGAACCAGTGATCTAAAATGATTTCAACTTTCATTACTATACAAATCCCCATGGGGTCACAATTGTTGGGATTGTTGAATTCACCTGACTAATTATACAATTGGTGACCAACTGTGGCCCTCACAAAAGCAGTTAGTTGATGTAAAAGGCTATACCGGGTGAGAGGAACGTGACATGGACCGAATGTCAAATACAAAAAACAACCAGGTGCAACAGTACCCTCCTGGTACACTGCACACTGATGGAGCCTATTTATTTAGCAGTTTGCAACAAATCCAGAGGCACCAAAACAACGATGGGCTGGCATTTCGACAAAAACATGAATCATGGTCTGAAAATAAACAATGAGAGGCTCTTTCAGTAAAAAAATTATAAATAGAACTGGGAAGCAGAAAAGTTCCACTTTGGGGAGAATATATACGCGTGTCAGAAATGGCGGATATATTCCCTCTGCGGAAAAAAAACTTTGGCAGAATTCTGTGCTGCAGGCTGCTGATTGGCTTTCAGAGAAGATGAAGGTGCTGGTCAAACCATAGGCTGTAAAACCAGCCGACAGCATGTCTATTGCTAACAGATGGCACAGATAATGATCTTTTTTCACATTTTAATTGTTTTGCAAGGAAAATTAATTACATCCAATGTAAAAGTTACCTTGAGGCTGTAAATTAGAGATCGTTCACAGATTTTTTTTAAATTTTTTTTTTTTTACTGTTTACTAGAACTTTGTGGTTCATTTCAACAATGTAACTGCGTTTGTCTCTGATAATTCAAGGTACATGTTGAAAGCGTACAATGAAAGCCTCGAAGGCTTGGTGCCAAATGCAGTTTGTTAGCATGCAATGATCACATTGTGGCACTCATGAGTAACATTTGGACAAGCAATTTTACAAAAGTTGACAGATTTGTACGGGCAGTCAAAAAGATTTTCAAGCAATTGTCCAAACAAAAAGTTATGCTCGAAGGCACTTCTAAGGAGCGTCAAAACTAGCTGATTACAACTGATTAGCTCGCAAACAAGGCACTGCACTCACAGATCTGGGACAGAGGCAGAACATAATGGTAGATGGTGAGCGACTTATGCCGAGGGTGGGGTGGTCACGCGGCTCCGCCTAAGCACCAGGACAGAGGAGAGCAGCGGGTGGAGGATGATGGTGATCTGCAATGGCTGAACGGGGTTTCTGAGCCGGAATGGCTGAACGGGGTGGCAACCCCATCCTCTGAGTGACGCGATCGCCAACTGCGCGTCGCCCTGTGGAGCTACCAGCCCTGGCACGGCTTGGTCCGGATTCAGGAGAGAGCAGACCTGTTCATTGGTGGAATCTAATGTGATCTGCAACGGGAGCCAATGATGTGTGAGAAGCAGGGGAGGCTGAAGACCAGCGCAGTCCCTGACGAAGAGATGCGTCTCCATATCATGACACTGCCATGCGATGCTTCACTGTAGGCAGTGCAGTGTTGGGTCTACGCCAGACTTCCATTTTGCATTTTGACCAAATGGCTCTATTTTCTTCTCATCTGACCACAAAATCTTTTCTCACGTTTTAGCCAGTTCAGTCTGGTATTCCTGTTGCAGTCACTCCAGGTGGGGTATAAGAGGAGTGTGCTCTCTCTCAGACCTCTACCTCTCACAGTAACCGTCCCACCCTGGGTCACTGGCCTTTCCCACGTAGGGTCTAGCTGGTACAACCTACCTTCAACTTCCTCATTATTAAAGGCCAATTCATAGTCGCCAAACAAAAGTATGCGTACGGACGTCTTCGGGGTCTGTGCGTAACCAAATGACATCATAGCGGACCCGAAACGGATGTCTGTCTATAGGCAAGTCCACACAGCAGTCGTTTTTTATGTCTGGGCAGGCCTGTCCGTACAGACCTGTCTTTTCACCTACAAGCGTACCTTCTGCATACCCGTAATCTTCTTTCATGAAGGACGCCATTGTTGTTTGCAATTTGCGATCAAAAATTATGGGAACTGTAGTCTACAAAGGGGGGTTGGTACACTGGACTACGAAAGGCAAAACGCGCACGTGTGCTCTGTTTTAAACACCCTGGAACCACCCTGAGCACCCAACAGCATTAGAATAACCAAACATTTTGATGTTTGTGCCCTTATCCTAAATTTTTGCCTTTTGATGACTCCTTGGTCTTAATTTGTCCTTCAAATTCACTAGCATATTTTAATGGCAGACTGGTGCCAATCAACCTATTGCATGACTTGTTAATGGGATAATTCACTTTCGATATTTCAGTTACAGTGTACGATTTCAATTGTCCAGCTGAGTTTTGTGTGTTAGGAATAATTTACCTGTTCTGGAGTTACTCCCTGAACAGAATGCCCCTATACCTGTCGCTGTTAAGCCAAATACATAAAATATCCTTCATCTCACAAAAAACAGTTTGTACCAATTGAAAACATAATATGAAAAGTTGCAGTGGACCTGCAAGGCACTGTGTGTGTGTGTGTGTGTGTGTACATGGTAGTTCAGTTACCCCACAAACACAGAGAAATTTGCATGCTACTAATCCCATGCTAGCTGTCTAGATGCATAACGCACCTTACCAACAGCAGAAGTGCTCCTGTTGTCTGATGCGTACAAATTTACTGCATTTTTCCACATACTCTGTAGCGATGTCTACAGTCTACATTCCACACAACAGCCCATACTACCACTTTCAGAACGCATATATTCATAACCAGGCCTTGTCATTACAAGTGAAAATGTGATTTAAAGTGCTTCAAATCTTACAAAAACAGATAATGATGTATGCATACTGAAACATTCTACGCTATTAATATGCTGTAATCAGCAAGGCTCCACATTAAATGTACATTACAGCTGTTCCAATAATAATTTTTGGACATTATTGCCGATTACTGAGGATGAAATTAGCGGAATCCACCACAAGCAAACCAAACCACTTAATTTGGTGTAAATATCTCAAATTTAACTGGAACAAAAGAATCCCACTGGAGTAAATCCCAGGTGGGTAAATGTCCAGCTGGCTGTAAGTTTAGAAGGGGGGGGGGGGGGGGGGGGGGGGCTGAGCCAAACGAACCCCGTAGCAGAACCCATCATTTCCCCCGTTCCCGTTCCCTTCCTCCTGGAGGTGTTAATTGGGTTCTGTGAAGCCGGGAACATGAAGGAAGTTCAGGACTAACGATATCTCTCCCACACAATGCACACGCCACACACTGACAAAGGCACTGAAGACCCCTTTTACGTATGATTTTAATCCAGCTGTTGGCATTTGTAGTAGTATTCAGAAATACAAGCCCACCCCCTCCCCTCCCCTCCCCCATATAAAATAAAAAGATTAATAAACAATCTGTGGCGTTTACGGGCACACAGCTTAAACTGTGAAAAGAAAAGCGTTCATACCAAGCACTGTCCCTGGCTTTAATATTCAAATAATTGACTTTTTCCAAAGAACCTAAAAATGTTACGCTCCAATTAGATACTTCAAATGATAATGGTAATATACAGCGCTTTATTTTAGACCTTCACCCTTTTTAAATGTTTCAAACACCACCCCCCTCCCCCCTCCAATTTGATAGCCCTTATTACAATATACACATCCTCCTGTTGAGACAGCTGAATCACAATAAAAAGTGTATAAAAAAGGTACATTTTAAATGTTACGTTAAAAGTTTGCATACCAACAGATCTTTTGAGAAATAACAGAAACACCAACCAACATGTGGTGCCACTCTGGTCAATTCCAGAATACATACATATACATTTAAACAAAGGCCCTGGAAAAAGAAATTATTATATAAGAAAACCCACCCAGTTCTTCAGTGAAACAGGAAAATCCAAAGTGGTATAAAGTAGTGCTCCGTAAACGTGGGATTAACCAGCGTTGGGCCGCCATCTTGGCTCATACTGTTCTAGAACTTTGGACAATACCGTCCATTCTGGCTCCTCAGTTCTGAGTGAATTCCCAGTGGTTTTGTAAAACGAGCAAACAAAACATTGGGTCCCAGTTGACCTTTTTCGACCGAATACAGACCTTTGGTTGGAGCCAACTTCACATATGAAACATTGATATATGTAAAGAATAGAAAACCTTTAAAATACTTGATACAACAATGTTAACTGCTTTTTAATTATGTATTTTTGAGAATTTGATTGATACTGAACCCAACAGTATGTTGAAGAGGCAGAAAAATAGTTTCTGGCTCGATGTGCAGAAAGAGAAAATAGATAAACTGGACCAAGGTGATCTGGACTGTACTGTACAAACATAGTTCTAGGCCAAGCACTAGGCCGAGTCCAGTTTACAAACTTGGTGTCACAAGAAAATCTGTATTTGTATAAAAAAAAAATTATAGCAAGGTTTAAGATTGTTCATGTATTGAGGCACACGCACAAAAGAAAGGCAAGATCCGGTGACCATAAGTTGATCCTTTCTATGATAATTTTTGTATTATTCCATATTTAGAAAATATATATTTACAAAAATCAAACTATCAAAAAAAAAAAAAAGATTCGCCATGATAATTTTATCAAAGCGTGATGGCTTAAATGTGTACCTATAATATTAATAATATAAAAGGCAAAAAAAAAAAAGATTTCAGTGCCCGTTTCAGGCTCTCCACTGCTGCTCCCCGGCCCAGGTGGTTCTGTATCTCAGGTGAGAATGGACCGGTCCCAGGTGGTTCTCAGGTGAGAATGGACCGGTCCCAGGTGGTTCTCAGGTGAGAATGGACCGGTCTCAGGTGGTTCTCAGGTGAGAATGGACCGGTCTCAGGTGGTTCTGTATCTCAGGTGAGAATGGACCGGTCTCAGGTGGTTCTGTATCTCAGGTGAGAATGGACCGGCACAGGTGGTTCTCAGGTGAGAATGGACCGGTCTCAGGTGGTTCTGTATCTCAGGTGAGAATGGACCGGTCTCAGGTGGTTCTGTATCTCAGGTGAGAATGGACCGGCACAGGTGGTTCTCAGGTGAGAATGGACCGGTCTCAGGTGGTTCTGTATCTCAGGTGAGAATGGACCGGTCTCAGGTGGTTCTGTATCTCAGGTGAGAATGGACCGGTCTCAGGTGGTTCTCAGGTGAGAATGGACCGGTCCCAGGTGGTTCTCAGGTGAGAATGGACCGGTCCCAGGTGGTTCTGTATCTCAGGTGAGAATGGACTGTTCTCAGGTGGTTCTGTATCTCAGGTGAGAATGGACTGTTCTCAGGTGGTTCTGTATCTCAGGTGAGAATGGACCGGTCTCAGGTGGTTCTGTATCTCAGGTGAGAATGGACCGGTCTCAGGTGGTTCTCAGGTGAGAATAGACCGGTCTCAGGTGGTTCTGTATCTCAGGTGAGAATGGACCGGTCTCAGGTGGTTCTCAGGTGAGAATGGACCGGTCTCAGGTGGTTCTCAGGTGAGAATGGACCGGTCTGAGGTGGTTCTTAGGTGAGAATGGACCGGTCTCAGGTGGTTCTTAGGTGAGAATGGACCGGTCCCAGGTGGTTCTTAGATGAGAATGGACCGGTCTCAGGTGATTCTGTGTCTCAGGTGAGAATGGACCGGTTCTAGGTGGCTTCTTCTCAGCACGACAGTGGAATGTCACTACGGGCTGGAGTACTCTCTGAATAAAGGGGCGGGCCTGATAGGGGGCGGGATCTGAGATGGAGGGGGAGGTGCCAGCCGTGAAGGCCAGCGAGTGTAGTGTTTGTTATGGGGCAAAGCCAGGAGGGCAGGACCCAAACCCAAATTCATGCTCCTCCATCTTATGACTCCCATCTGTGCAGTTTGATTGGGAGGGTGCGGGGTGGGGTAGGGTAGGAGAGGCAAGTAGATCACTTCTCCCCCAATTTAGACAGGTTTTTTAAAACCAAAACCAATCTCTTCTGCCACCCTTCACTTATATCAGGGTCATCTCTGACCTGCTCTGGTCTAATCTCTCCCCCACTTCCGTGCTCTGATTCCTTACCCCCATAACCCTGCGCCTACAAGTCCCATCATGCCTTTCTTCTCATTCTTCTTCTTCTTCCCTCATCGGACTGTGCCCCCTCCCCCCCGCCTCCCCTCAGTAGCCATTGCTGTTCATGTTAATGGAGTGGAGGTCTGTGACCTGCATGACGTTGATGCCGCTGCTGGCCAGCCGCGCAATGCCCTCCGGGGATAGTGTTTCCATGGTGATGAGGGCGTGCTGGTCAGAGGGTGCGGCGCTGGTGTCCGCGGCGGCGGGGGCGGAGTCGGTGGCGCCGCCCACCCCTTTCTTGTTCAGGTGGGTCTTTATGTGCTTGGACAGGTGGTCACTCCTCATGAAGCGTTTGGGACACTCTGAGCAGGAGAACTTCTTCTCTCCTGAGGGCCGGATAGAAGAAGTCAAATTTAGCCCTTTCACCTATCACCCCTGATGCAACACCATGTGTAGCCACCCTTTGACCAAAACCCAACCTAATCCCAACCAAAACCCAACACAAACCAAAACCAAAACCAAAACCAAAACCAAAACCAAAACCAAAACCAAAACCAAAACCCAACCTAATCCCAACCAAAACCTAACACAAAACCCAACACAAAACCCAACACAAACCAAAGCCAAACAAATCCAACCAACACCCAACCGAAGCCCCGCCCCCTCACCGGTGTGTGTGCGCTTGTGCCGCTGAAGCTCGTCGGAGCGGGTGAAGCGCTTGCCGCAGAAGGACCAGGAGCAGACGAAGGGACGCTCGCCCGTGTGCCAGCGCAGATGTGCCCTCAGGTGAGAAGTTTTGCCGTACACCTTTCCGCAGCCCGGGATGTGGCAGATGTGCTGCTTCTTCTTGCCGGGGTCACTGCTATTGAGGGGCGAGAGCAAGTGAAACGATTAACCAAACGGCAAAATGAGACAGACAGACAGACAGACAGACAGACAGACAGACAGACAGACAGACAGACACACAGACACACAGACACACAGACACACAGACACACCGTCCCTCTCCCTCCTTGCAGTATGGGCAGGTGCAGGCCTCCCTGCGGGTGCGACGGCTGGGCGGCTGGGGGCTGGTGTCTCCGCACTCGTCCATCGCTGTGCTGTCATCCAGGCTGTCCCCGCCAACTCCACCCTGCAACCCCTGGTCTCCTGGACAACCAGACAGAACAGCCAATCAGGAAACTGATCCTGCACAAATAGCCAGGTCCCTGGAATATACAGTGATCACCCATTCGTAGTGTGACCACACGTCATACGATTCTCTTTCAGGCAGCAGGGGGGTTGACCACACATTCCCCGGACCCCTCCCCTCTCTAGACAGACGCAAATGGCAAAAATTACATCTACATAGCCGCTACAACTTTGTGTCGCAACATAAAAAACTAGCTTAAAACAGGCTCACTTTTCAGACTCTAAAACTTGCGGTACTATGAGCCTGACCCGGTAGACTTACGGACACTGGTACACAGTGTCACCGTCACACATCCATCACGGCACGCACTTATACAAAAGCTCCAAAATGTCCCAGAGGTGTACGTTGCGAACATTAGTGCTGTTGAGATTAACTTTTTCTTCATTGGCAAGCCAGGCTACTTAACGTCAGCTAGCTCCTTGGCTTGCAAGTAGGCCGAAGTGAACTAAATCGCACCTCGCCGGGACCGTAATCGTCTTTATTATGCTCTTGCAAAACCTCCATCCCAGCGTTAGCCAGTTTTTCAACATTTGATAGCCGCTTGTTCAGACGATTACCATCATCATCATCATAATGACACGTTAAAATAACGGACAGTCACTGGTTGCGTGAATAGAGAAAACTCTGGCGTTTCCACCGGGGAAGTTAACCTTAAAAAAAGAAAGGTTGCACACCATTTACTCCAATATAATTGATATCACCAAAGTTTTGGCGGCAAGCTGCCTTTGTCAGGGCAGCAATTATCTCACACATACATATGCAGTACTGTGCAAAAGTCTCAGGCACCCTAGATTGTTTTTTTTTTTTACATGCCTAAGACTTCTGCACAGTACTGTAGGTTACTGAACGCACCTGTGAGATGTAGACAATCAAGATGACGTGGTGTTGCATACAAACACGAATCTACATATAGTTTAGAAAAAGGACAGGGGAAGTTAACACGGCATTGTTATGTGAGAGTAGCCAGAGAGAGAAAAGCCACACCCATCTTTCACGTCGAGTCTACCCAAACCTTTGAACCCTCCTCACCCTTCATCCTCCCCCCATTTCAACTTTCAGCGGCGCAATTATACTTCTGATAATTACCCAAAGCCTCAAGCGCAACCTGAAGGACCGTGTAATTACAGTACACATCACAAATGCCAACACCAAAATAAATACGGGTGAGAGGCTGATCTGGGCCAGTCTTCATGAAGTATCTGAAAGCGGGGAGTGCTGATCTAGGATCAGGTTTCCCCTGCGCATATGCTACCATGTATCCATTATGAGTGAAAAGGGCCAAGCTGATCCCAGATCAGCAGCTCGGTCTCTGAGGCTCTTTATGGACACAGGCCCGGGTCTGTTACAGCAGCTTCTGCTCTGAGCCAATTCCACAGTAATTTGCTCACACAGACAGAGACAGGAAACAGGAAGAGTAGAGGAGGAGAAGGAGGGGGGAAGGAAATTATCAGTGCACCCCGCCCTTGAGCTCTTTGGAACAGCAGCGCAGAGGTTGGTTAATCGCCCCGGTCCCCAACTCTCTCTGTCCCTCTGTCTCTCTCTCTCTCTCTCTCTCTCTGTCTCTCTCTCTCTCTCTCTCTCTCTCTCTCTCTCTCTCTCTGTCCCTCTGTCCCTCTGTCTCTCTCTCTCTCTCCATCTCTCCATCTCTCTTAGTTTTTTCGCTGTTTGTTCTTCACGGGCGGACGGAAAAATAACGACAGCCCGCCAGAGCTGGAGATAAACACAGACGCAAGCACGTAAAGGCCCGGGGCCCGGGCGTAGATGCCGGCCTGCCCCCCCCTGATAAGCCCACCCAGGGTGGGCGGTGTCCGGACACACCCCTCCGCTGTAAAAAGGCTGGCCGGCAAGCCAAAGTGACTCGTCACGCACGCAAAGCCTCTCTCGCACACACCCTCAACCTGGATAAACCAGCTGAGCCGGTGCTTTAGGCAGAACCAAACAGGAAGCTGTTCTATCCTGCTCAACACGCAGATCATTTACATGATAAGTGTCCACTTCACCTACAGCACGCACACACGAACACACACACGCGTGTGCGCACACACACACACATCAAGGCGTAAAAGGCTCACACACAACTCAGCAACTCCATAGTTTGGCACTTAAAACACTGCTCGGGAGTCGGGACAAATAAAATGAATGCCGGTCCTTGGTTACGCCAGCCACAGGGACCTGCAATTTTACTTAACAAATTAAACCACAGGAGAGAAATATTTTAAATTCCTTTGACTCCACAAGATATTCTCACCCCTGGAAGCTTGAGTGGGACCGTACCCCCGGATATTCCCGGCCATCTGTGGACATTTTGTTCCCAAGGAACTGAGAAAATGAGACACAGTCTCAAGTGATAAGCTTGCAACAGAGGAAGGCCATCCCGCTACACTACAACTACACAACCCCTTTCTCAGTCGCACAAGCAAGCCTACAACTACACAACCCCTTTCTGAAACGCACAAGCAAGCCTACACCATACAACCAAGGCTTACAGACAAACCTATTTTCATGTGCAAGAGGTTTTTTGGTTATGTTTATTCTAGTCTGAAGACTACTGAGACGCAAACCTTAGCCATTCTTAGTATGCTGTGCAACACAAAGCCAACTGAATCTGTGTCGACAAAACACATTCAGATACAATTACAATGACTGACAAGGCACGTCCACAAAGGCATTCATCAATAATATATGGGAGGTTGCCAAGTGTCATTTAATGTCATAACATCACCGTTTGCATCAGACAATATATCCTGTCAATATAGGGAATCAATATTGCCAATTTAGTCCTTACATTGACATCACAATCAGTCCAATGGAACTTGTATATCAGGTAGACATTTAATATATAGCTGTAATATGTATTTGCATAAAGCAATAACTTTTACATGGCTTTTCTACAGGAGAGACTGGCCAAGCACATGCACTACTATAGACAGACTGTTCAGGTGGATTCTTTCCATTTTAAAGGGATACCATTAGTGCTCGTACTTTCAATAAATAAACAAGGGGGGAAAATTAACTAAATTTGTTTAAAATCTCAAAGATGCATCGGCCCTCCACTACCGCGAGTAACAAAGAGCAATGCATTAGTATACCACAGAATAATCTGTTTATTACAGAGCTACGCTAATACTAAATTTATACTTTTTATTAAACAGCTATACTAATGCGAAAACTATATTGACTATTACACAGTTACGCTAATGCTAAATCTATACGGTTCATTTTATGGCTTCGGTAATTCTAAATCTATACTGTTTATAACAGATACACTAATGCTAGATCTATATTTTATTCCACAAATATATGACTAGAATGTCCTTAACTTAACATTCTAATGTTGATGTAACAATCACTACTGGTAACTGAAAGCAATAGAGTTCTAGAACACAGACTTAGAACTTTGACAAAAAAATTCCAAAAAGCCTACTCTTCAAAGGGTTAATCAGTCCAACTTGCGGCTTTCAAAAAATGCACAAACACTTATAAAACACACAAATGCTCTGACAGCAAGTGTATCGAGTCAACACTGTTCCGGAGACGAACAAACCTGCTGCAATCCATCATCCAATCCAAGTATTTTCAGTCAGTTCCATTTCACCGCTGTCAACTGATAGCCCAAATTGTATACTGGCCATAATGTTAATTGAGGATTTTCCAATTTAATCAAAGTAATTAATAAAAGTTCAATTCACTTGCTGAATTAATTGAAGTGAACTGGCAATGGTTAACCCCCACCCACCTCCCTTCACGGGACACTGACCTGTGGGGTTGGCGATCGCGATGGGGAGCCCCTGGAGCTGGTGCATCTGTAGGCCGGAGTTGGCGAGCGCGTTGAGGTTGACGGTCTGCAGGCCGGGGATCTGCGTCTGGCCCAGCTGCTGCAGCGGCGCAAGGGTGATCTGGGCGCCGGCCGCGCCCTGAAGCTGCAGGGTCTGCCAGCTCACCTGGCCGTTGGGCCCCACGGTCCGCACCAGGATGGGCCCCCCGCTGGGTATGGTCTGGATCTGAAGGTTCTGCAGGGCGTCCTGAGGGAGGGTCTGGGTGGCGAACACCTGACCCCCCGCCTGGATGGCCTGGAGGGACTGGCCACCCTGGAGGAGGTGCTGGGGCTGGATTAGGATCTGCTGCTGCTGCTGCTGGCTGTCCCGGTTATCGGGCTGGATGGGGACTCCGCCCCCTGAGTTCTGGAACCCAACCCCGCTCTGGGCCTGCGTCACCACGCACCCTCCGAAGGACGCGGTGGTGGTGGTGGAGCCGCTGTAGTACCCTGCCCCGCCGGCGGAGGACGCCGGCAGGAGCAGCTGCTGGGACGAGGAGCCGCCGGTGGCCCCGCCCCCTCCGGCGTCCGCCCCTCCGGCCGTGCTGACGGGGAGCAGGGCGATGTTGCCGTTGAGCGACACCGGCATGTTGGCCAGGAACTGGGTCTGGTTCTGCAGCACGCCGTTTCCCAGGCCCAGGTTCTGGAGAGGGATGGCCTGCTGGAGGATTCGATTCGTGGCAATCAGCTGCTGCCCGCCCCCGGGGGAGGTGACCAGCTGGAACTGCCCCGCGCCCTGTGGGTCCTGCTGGGCCGAGGCGAACTGCAGCTGCTGTCCGTCAACCGTCTGGAACTGCGGGATGACCTGGTACTGGATGTTGGGCATGACCCCGGACAGCGTCGTGAGGACCTGCTGGCCCTGTAGCCCCTGGGTAGGAGCCACCACGTACTGCTGCTGCCCCTGAGCCTGCTGGAGCCCCAACCGGCCCTTACTCGCCTCCGTGGTGACGGTGCTTGTGGTGACGGGCGACTGAACGCTGACCGGGATGAGCTGCCAGCCATTGGCGGTGTGGGTTAACTGGGCCTGGCTCAGGTCCAGCTGCTGCTCAGACACGCCGTCGTTCTCCCCGGGCGTGTCGATCCGGCTGCACGTCGCGGCCAGGAGAGCCAGAGGCGACGGCTGCTGAGAGTCCTGTGGGAACTGCAAACATTATACTTTCATACCTTCCCCCTCCTTTCCGCCCCTCAAAATGTCCCTCTCCTTTTATTTTAGCCATCCCTGGCGATTTCGCGTCGGGCAGTGGCATCTCCTGCCTTCTCTTTTTTAAGCTTTTGCCACATCGTAATAATTTGCATACGATCCAGATTTTGTAACGAGACGAAATAAATACTCCCTCTTCCGCACGAACCTCAAAAACTAAAAAAAAATAAAATAAAAATAAGCAGCGTCGAAAAAATCCCAGCGATAGGCTGGGTGCACGTTTACTGAATAGCTACACCCGATGGCGTGGTCAAAAAAATACTGTTTAAAATACGGTTTAAAAAATACTGTTGCAGGCATACAACGTTATAAAACGCCCTCGTAGTCTCCTGCATTGCTTTTGAACTCCGGAGGGAGAGAGCGGCAAACTACCAAATGGGTGGGATTCAAATAGTGATCTTTCCTACGCCAAAGGCTGGCCACACTTCCCCTCCCCTCCACTCCCCTCCCCCACCCCACCCCTCTCCCTCCCACCGCTCTTTTTACCCTATAAACTGTCTCACTCGCTGCCTGGTAGCCACCCCCTCCAAGGACAGCCAAAGTGGGCCGTGCGGACCGCTCTCAAAGTGCGGGGCTTGTGTCAGGAACACCCCGTGTAGCCTCATTTACCTCCGTAGTATCTGTCTTTCCCCACCCCAACATGTGCTCAAGAGAAAAGTCAACAACAAACTCAACCAGGCAGACCACACAACCGGCCGCTTCGCCCGTTTCCCCCGAGTTTCCCCTTAAATTACCATTCGTACATTCCTATTACAATACAAGAATTTTTTTTTGAAAAATAACCATATATACTGCTAACATTTGCTAAACATAGTTGCCAAAAAGACCTTACCTGTCCGGTATTTGAATTTCGCTTTTGAAGGAATCCTCCGCCGCCCTCCACCAACGCGGCCATTTCATCTTGCTGTTGTTCTGTTAAAAAATGTAGCGAGTGTTGTTGGCAAGTTACAGCTAAGCTGGCTACATTTTAACCATCGTTTCATTCACGAATACACCCGCGGACAGTCAGACGCGCATAATAGTCAGCGCTACACACAACTTGACAGAAGTTGAGTACTGTGTTAGCTAACCAGCCGAAGACTAAAAAATATCAGCTAACGTTAGCTAACTAAAAACAAGCTACCGAAAGAAAGTATTTGCTAGCCAGTTAGCGACACTGTATAGCAATCTAGTGAACACGTCGAATGTAGCAACCTAGCAAGCTAATACAAAAGTCACCCTGTTGCAGTTAGCTACTTGTAAACGCTTTTCTGTGGCGATGGCTTATATATTGAATTATTGTAACTTAATGCCTAACCAGCTAGCAAGCGATGTCGCATTTAAATTCCGCTGTTATGCTAAAACTTTGGCTTGTTAACACAAGCACTAGCGCGTTAGCCATTAGCTAGGTCTAGCGAACTTTGCTGGCCAGAGCGACACAGTCCCAGCAAGCTGGCAAAGTTAGCTGGCTAGCGCTAGCTATCATGGATAGCAAACCAATTCAGCGCTTAAATAAGAAACAAATTCGTTCTTGTTTTCATAGATAAATATAACTGTCGGTGGAAATGTATCCGCATTGTCTACGACCGGTCGAATTTTATTTTATTTTTATTGTTAAGTCCATGAAGCTACTTTAGCCAAAGTACTCTACTACTTAAAAAGAGTTCACTTACCACTCATAATTTTGAGACGGGAGGAGTTTCTCAGCCTTCTTTTGGGCTGACATCAACTTAGAAGCGATGCAACCAAACTTGAGAGGTGCCACAACGGAGGAGATGCAAAGGCAAACCTTGCTGCCAATCGAGGCACAACCGTCTTGCCTGGAACCAATCAAAGGTCTTTAGGGGAGGGGCTTACATGAATTGGGTTCTCCGCCGCGTTTGTGCAGGGGGGGTGGTATGGAATGTTTAGCGTGAGCGACGCAGAGTATGGCCCAGTGGGCAATGTATTATTGCAGTCGATGCGCTGGAGATATCCAATGGAAATGTACATTGGCTGGTTAGTAGGGTGGGGTCAGCTTGAGGTAGGTTGTCCCACTGGGTCTAACTGATGACGTCGGCCGGAGGGAGAATGTTTTTTTTTTTGGCGGAAAAAGCGCCATTGATGGATCTGTCTTGGATTAAATATTGTTTGGCAGAGCAACTGTTACAGTGATGACATGTTTCCCTTCCTACGTGCGATTAGTTTGGTCAAAGTGCAATTTCGTAATAGGACATTGATGAGCTAGAAAGCTAAATAACTTTTGCAACGATGTAGCCTATCGTTGCAACAAATCAAGATGCAGAAAGATTGTTAGGTAGCAGCAACCGCTAATTTGTATGCCGTATTTAAAAATTAAATGACTGTACTAAACCTTTTATTCCGATGATGACAACACCCTCAGGTTCAGACAGGTCTCTACTTGACAAAATATTATTTTGAAACACTTCAGTCAGTCCTGCTGTAGGCTACCATATTCTTGTGCGATATGTTTCCACAATATATTGATTTGGTAGCTTGCAGATACTTCCATGTGTCATGTTAATTTCTCTTAACACAATTAAGACCTAGCTATATGTGTAGCGAACCAGTATACAGGGATTTCCCTCGCGCATGCCAGCACTTCAGAACTAGTCTACCACTGATAATAGGCTACTGTTTCAATAATGAAACGGCATTTGCGCATGTAGCTAGCTTATCCATTTAATGTCGCCACACTTATACATTTCCATTTGGAAAAAAGCTTTAAGTGAAGACCATCGACCAATGTTAGATGCAGCCTAATGTAGATGTAATGTTAACCCTTGATAGGCTACAGCTGAGGCTACTTCACAATACAAACGTCATGCCCTGAGTTCAGATGAAAGGATCGACTTTGAATTGAGTAGGCTACAAAGCGACACAAACATAGCCTAGGCCTACCTGTAACACATTACGCGTTTACAGCGCAGCAACGTCGTCAACAGAGCATGCACATCCTAGAAAAAAAAACCTGTCACTCGTTGTACAGAAATTGAACTTTATTTAGCTGTGCATATAGCTTCTGTGCAGCAGATTGAATGCATCTCAGAGTGAGTCTTGCCGTCTGGCGATTTCTTCGCGTTTCTCTATGTGGTCTCTATAGCAACGATCGTTTCCGCAGGTCCACGCGAAGAACTGGCACAGACAGAGCTTTAAAATAGTGTGAGGGAGCGGGGGCGGGCAATCTCAGGGAGGGAGAAACAAACTGTTATGGCCACTCCCTGCCGGAGTGAAACCCAGGATAATTATGGGTGGGTGTATCAGAGAATGGCCATTGAGTGAAAATAGGGGTGGGGGTTGGGTGGTGTCTGGTCTGGTGAGTGTGGAGGGGCGGGGGTAACTGCAGCACATGCCAGTCGCTTGCATGTAAACACTGAATTCTAAGTAAGAGTGGAGTTGGTACGCCAGAGACTGCAAGCCCACCCCCTTAACTCTCACATCTGTACCCCAGCCTTTTATTTAGCCCCATAGACCTTAGGCTACTTCAAACAGCTGGAAGGTGTTCTCTCAGGTCTGTCTACTGACACAAACTCCGTCAGTCCACCAATACCCACAACCATGCTCTAAAGCGCATGTTTTTATGGCCGATAAACAGGTTCCTTTTTTATTGCTTGAAAGGTCAGTGAGAGATAAACGTTTTTAAAAATGTCCCAGTCCCCAACTGAACCGTCAACAGTCTCATTCATTTGTTAAACAAGAGCAGAAAAAATTCTTATGCTTTATTATAGTTATTTTTCAAACATTAATATTATGATTGATTTATGAAATTAATCAAAGTAGCTATGTCATCCAGTGGACAGATGTGCACATGGAAATCATAATTCACAGATAATGTAAATGTAATGTAGTTACTGACTATGTTTGTTTGTTGTCTTAGGATTCTAGTTAATTAAAAATGTATATTGTGTATGCAATACTGATCTATAGCCTACATGAAGGAGTAGGTTGAAAGGCCACCACTTCAGCCTCGTTTTCCTTTAGAACTTGGACCAGTCCCATTCACAGTAACAGTGGAACCACAATTTAGAATGACATAAATGTCTCTGTTTTGTAATATTATTGATTATTACTAAGAAAGCCACCTCAAATGTTTGTACCCAAGTATTGTTTTTTTTTGCTTATTTATTGTAAAAGTTCTTTTCTACTCTCTTCTGGTTCTTGCAGTCAAGTTGATTATGTACACGTGGTGTTATTTGGACAAAGTGCCTAATGAATACATGTAAGTGTAAATAACTGCATAGTCATTGGACGGGAGTTACAGAATGTGTGTAATTTCTGATAAAGTCAAGTAACTCACACTCACTCACTTTATTTCACACTCACTTTAAATAATGGATAAAATATTGACAAATAAAATTATGACTGAATAAACTATTTCATGAAATTAACCAAAGCATTCCGTTGCATCAGTCCTTCGGCTCATGAATCGACAGATCGGTCAAGACATTAATTGTGTGCATTTGTTTCGGCTGCCATCTTGTGGCCGTAATATGCATGTACAGTATATACATTTAAGGGTAAAAAAAACGCCTCCTCATAACTCAGCATCCCAAATTCCTCAGCTTTCTTTGAAGTCAGATCTATATTAAGTGGAACTACGGGAAACTCGCTCTGAATTGGGCAACTCCTGTCCTTAAGCGCCAGCGTCAGTGCATTTTGATGAGTCAATCGGTAGCAGTTCGTCGTAATCACAAGCCTGAGCATTCAAAGTAGCCTAATATTAACTTTCATAGGCTGAAGTTAGACATAATGAGCCACAGTCAATGTTAACGGAGTTAGTATACTTTTGTATGAATCACCGATAGTGGAGCCATTTTCAAAAAGTCGCTTACAGTGTGCCAACACTGTTCTCCAGGCGCTCATTTGTTTAAAATTATATTGATATCATAAAATGCAAACCGGCTTCCTCTGAACATTCACAATATCTGGGCGGTGAAGTAGAGCATAAATGTATATTTATAACTATCTGGAGCAGCATTGTGGCTAAGACATTAATATCGATCGTCCCAGTCCGTCTTTTATCATAAAATTTTGAAGAGCTGAGAGCAAATATTAATCACCATGCTTGGCACACCGCTCTGCTTGCCTTCATTGCCATTTTCAATTGCCACTCATTTTCCTATTGAACTCTTTGGAAAAATAAATCAGGGGAAACAACCCTTAAAGTGATCCATCCATATCTACTGCATATCTGGCAGCAGAGTGATGGTTTAAGGCTCGTTTGATACCTCAGACCCTTGATGATTTACAGCCATTTAGCCAACCATGCGTTCCATACTATTACCGTGTAATTTACAGCTTAATCTAGTCCCACCTCCCAATTCCCATAGAGATCCATTCAAATGCAGAGAGGTTGTCGTATCGCTTGTAAGAGCACCAGAAAATAAGATATCAAGAGTCTTTTAATGTTTTTGGGTCATAGACATCAGGAAGTGATGGAATGCAAAGGATATGCAACAAAATATTAAATATGATGACCTTATTTAACTTTATGTCCATTTGTCCAATTACATTTCGTCCATTAAAATGGGGGTAGCTACTGTGTATAAAAATGGCTACAATGGCTACACGGTTCACCCGATATGGATGTAAAAACCCTCAAATTAAAGCTGAAAACCTGCACTTTAACCTCATAGTCACTGTTCCATTTCAAATCCAATGTTCTGTTCACAGAGCCAAAACAATTCACTGCCAGAATACTTTCCGTCACCACTGTATACTTCTAAAGGTATAAAATAATTAATTATATTAGGCTACTAGGCTATCCCTGGTTTTGCCTATTATTACATGCTATGTCAGAGGCAGGTTTAAAGCGACAAAGCAATAGCCTACTTCTGCAAACTTCAAAGACCAACAAGCGTCGACTGATTACTTCGATGGGAAATCTGGCCAGTTGGATGTGTTTAAGTAGGCTATATATTAAATAAAATACAGCTGAATGACAAAAAAGATATCCTCCGCAAGATTGGGCGCCATGAGATGCCACAGCGCTTCATCTCGCGCACACTTCCTTTTTCTTCTTCCTTGCTTAGGTTAAGCCTGTTATCGCGTCATTTGTCACAAGTGCGCATTCTTGACAGTTTGGGTTGGCGGGGAAGCTAATGTCCAAATGGATGCGTGTTTCGTTTGCAGAGAAGGAATTTAGCTACTGTAAATGTCAGCGAGAGCGGACTACAGTTTATCGTGTACAATGAAGAATTCGGGGAGTAATTTGAGACCTACCTGAATCAACGCGGCCAAAGGTAATCTACAGATCTGATTCGAATATTAAGCTATATCCTTTTCCGCCCGGTAAGGAAGGCTACGCTTTTGCCCTTACACTTAAAACATACTCATATGTGTAGCCTACCCGTGCAACTAATAAGTTGCCTGATATTTCCAGTTTAAGTAACAAGTTAGGTAGCCTAAAGTGGGTTTGCGAGCTTGTTCGGTTCTCAGTTCAACGGCAGCAGGATCTGTCAAAGCCTTTTTTTAATGATTCTGTGCTTTTCTGCGCAGTGTGATGGCTACCGCAGAATGGAGTATGACAATATCCTTTCATAGCATAAATATTTTCTGAAAGCCTAAAAGTCTACATAATTATTAAATGTAAAATTGAGATTTCCTCACAACCTGCATTCGGCTATTGAATAATTGCATTTTGTCCAGAATATTTCTTATTTATTTCTTTGACAATTAGTGCCTCGTCCACTTCTCATGAATTAAACATCCGCCACTGTATTATGTCAAGGCACCTAAGATATTGCATTGAAGTTAACTTTATTCTCCGTATTTGCTTCCTGCGTCTCCGTCAGGCTGCTCTGTTACGGCCCCGATGGAGAACCCATCCCCAACGGACCGGCGGCAGGCCTGGGTGCGCAGCAGCCGGCACTGGCTCACCTTGGAGGACACGGACCCCCAGGAGCCCCACCTGCCCACCACCTCCGACACCCTGCCAGATGATGACGTATTCTCGGAAGGTCAGAAGGGCGGGCGTTCATACCTGTTCTAGGTGTCCCGAGAGAACAAACACTGCATTGTTTTGGGAAAATAACCACAACACGATTGATGTTACTATGTCGCTTAAAAAAGAAAAAAAAACAGTTGGAAATAGTGGAACTCGAACAAAACCATGATAGCTGCAGTTTATATTTATATCTCCAAAAGGTGCCGCCTACGGACGTATAGGCTACCCAGGCACCAGAACTTGACAGAAAGAGAGAAAACAAAGTGTCAAGTGACACCAGCGAATGCGCATCTCAGAGACACAAAGCTCCTTCTTCACAGCATGTTTTTAAGCCTATGTGTGTTTCCACAGGATGCTGCGCAGGAAAGATCGAGAACTGGCTCCAAGGCTGTGGGTGAGCGCGCACGCAAACGTCTCCGATACACGCTAGTTATCCTCTGCAGTAGCCAGAGCGATAAAACCCCAACACCGAACATTGTTTAGACGCTGTCAATAGAATGCAGGTGGTTGCGCGTCTTAAGCCACACACATAATTTGTAGCGATGGGTCGTGCTGTGCAAATGCGATATACGCTGAATTATAGGCTAATTGGGCATATTCACTTGACATTTGCTTTCAAAGTAACCGAACTTTGTTTTCAGTTCACTCCTTTTTTTCTGTAGGCTACACAGCCTACTGCTACAGTATAGACTGCGACAGCATTTTCAAATTTAGGATTCTATTTATAACCCATTACAAAGGTTAGCAGCAGGAAATCGACTGTATAGCTATGTTACCTACCCGTAAAAACAATGTCTCTATAGATTTCCACTTTCTATTTTAAGTTACGCCTCAAGCAGACAGGAAGGCCTTCTGGGAGGTTAGAACAGAAATAAAAACAACGGTGAACCACATTTGTGGGTTATTTACTGGAAATGGGTATCTGTGCCGTTTGTTCCATATAGCATGCGGCTTGCCTTTTATGTCATCACGTGTCTATTAGCGTTTTATTCTCCTGACAGTGTATCCTTCGCCTGCCCTGCATCCCTGCCTTCCATTATAATCAGGTTCTTGCTGATTGGTTAATCATGTACCTCATTGTCAACGTCCTGTCTGCTGTAAAAATGTTATTGTCTACATTTACAGGTAGTATAAAACATTTAAATTAACAGCAGTTTCAATGGGGTCATTTTATGCATCATAACAACTTCCTTTAAATTACAAAAATCTTTGAAAACATTTCCATAATACCATATACACACAATTAAAGTGTCAATGCTTTTCATATTTTTACACAAACCTATTTGAACATGTATCAAAACATATTTTATATTTGTAAAGATTTTAATACCAGCATATGGCATATTTATCATAGGAATGTGTACCATGTATGATAAGTGAACAATGTCTTGCAAGTATAAAACCTCAACACACTTAATGCTGATTGGCTCTGACATTTCACAGAGTGCACATTGGCTAATGCCTTTGTTATAATACGTTGAGTTTCGCACACCAACCTATTACAGAGAGTGTGTAACCCGTTGCCGTTAAGCATGATGGTTTGATCACCGGACTCTTGTCGGTCTTGTTAATTTCCAGAGAAAACACCAGATGGTTTCAACAACATTAGGCAACAAAAAAAACAAAAACATCTTGGTTTAACTGTAATTTGGCTGTAAGATAACATTATGATAACATTCACTAGACAGCCTTAGAGCATATTTGTTTTTACAAACAAGTTATGTCAGCCACAGACAAAATATTCCAGGCATTTTGCATGGAAACTTACTGCCAAAGGCCCCTGATGGTTATCTTTTAGTCATAAAAAACCTCATGGAGAATGTCTCTCAAATACATTTTAAGAATGTTCCAAATGGGTACTGAAATTAGAGATCTGTTTGATGAATATGAATGATCATCAAATTCTTTTTTTTACTGAAACAGTAAAACTGTTTCACATTCTAAGCCTGTTCCTGCGGTGTTCCTGAAGACTTTAAGAGAACGTTAAAGGGACATCCAGGGAACTGGACAGCAAACCTTATAGGTCACTCTGGACAGTGTTAAATCAACTCTAAACAGTGTTAAACAAACTCTGTACTCTATTAGAGTTTAAAGTACTGTTTCAGAGTCGATTTTACCCAGAACATATTTCTGTGTGAACGAGCGTACATGCCGTGATCATTTAGCCTTACTTTCCTCATGTTTTGGGAAAAGTTGTTCGTTGGGTCGCACCTCTGAATCTAATAAAGGCTGAGCCTAAGACAGTGGCTGCTGTAATGAAACTGCTTTGTCACATCGCGTGGCATGCCTGCAGTCCACCCGCTTGGGAAGAGCTGGTTTTGTGGGTGTTGTGAAAGGTGCTGTTGGTTTAATTTCTCCTGTTCTGATGCTGTGCCTCACCCCCCTCCTCTCACCAGGCCAGAGCAGGGCTCAGAAGACCCCGGTCACATGACTGTAGGTAAGCCTTACGCAATTCACTGCTCCTCCGTACGCTAGTGAATACACACACACACACACTCTAATGTTCACTTAGAATTAGAGAATGAAGATTTGTATTGTTACACAATAAACGTTCAGTTTTTAATCAAACACTGATAGAATACTTTTTACTTTGTCCTGTATGGACTGATATAAACTCTGCTGGAGCTAAATTTACGCTAAGCGTTTTTTTATGGAAGTCACACTATGTCAGACTATGGACTATTGTTGGTTCACTATCGCTTAAATTCTGTGCCCTGTTCCTTAGAACCAGTGGTCCATATTTTTCACATATATTTCTGAGCTCTAAATCCTAGAATTATCTGCAGTGGCTAATTTGCCAATGGTCGTTGAGGTGACTGGTTGTGCCAAATGAGGTGCTTTGGTCACCTGACTGTCATACAGAACTCCTAAGAGCGAATGTGATTTGTCCAGCTTCTTAGGGGCGGAGTCTGTAGAGATGTGACATCAGGCCTTATCTCAGGGAGAGCATTCACGGCTGATTGACTGTCAATAATATCTAGAGTGGTTACTATTACTATACTTTGGGAGATTATACAGTATCCATGTAGTCGTATCAGCCTATTACACAGGGGCTTATATATTTAATGGGAATACTGCAAGGTAATTGCAGATGTATTCAAAATATGTCTTACAGGTATGTAAACGCAAACATATACAGTGCACTCCAAAAGTGTTAGGACAGTGACACATTTTTTGTTGTTTTGGCTCTGCACTCCAGCACATCGGATTTGAAATGGAACAGTGACTATGAGGTTAAAGCGCAGACTTTCAGCTTTAATTTGAGGGTTTTTACATCCATATCAGGTGAACCGTGTAGCAATTAAGCGATTGAGTCATCAAGGGTCTGAGGTATCAAACGAACATCAAACCATCACTCATCAGATATGCAGTAGATATGGATGGATCACTTTAAGGGTTGTTTCTCCTGACTGACTTTCCTATTGAACTCTATGGAAAAATCAGTCAGGAGAAACAACCCTTAAAGTGATCCATCCATATCTACTGCGTATCTGGCAGCAGAGTGATGATTTAAGGCTTGTTCGATACCTCAGACCCTTGATGACTTACAGCCATTTAGCAAACCATGTGTTCCATACTATTCCTGTGTAATTTGCAACTTTATCTAGTCCCATCTCAATGCATTTTAATGGCTCTTAATGGGATTTTAGGAAGTACAATGGATGTTACATAGCAATACTCAAACACAGTATATGTGATATTGTTCACTCATGGATGGCATTTGAGACCAGTGCCTGGGGGTTCAAGAACATAGAAATGATCACCTCCCCATCACTATATGCGAATGTGTAGAACGTGCAAGTTCAGTAACTTTTTCCAGTCAGATTTTTCCATTGACCTACATAGTGAAACCAGACAGGATAAAGTTAATGAAATTTCACCTTCTGCATTTTCGCATATCGTGATGGAGAGGTGATCATTTCTATTTCTTTATATCCATTTTTATCAAATGTTCATACACAACAAAATATGAAGAAGTCTAAGGGGGCTGAATACTTTTCCAACCCACTGTATATCCAGCTGTATAAATGGATACTTTGTGGAAAAAGTTGTAAGTTGCTCTAGATAAGAGTGTCTGCTAAAAGGCAGTTGTGTAACTTGAACGGCACAAGATGGCTGCAAACGGCCGTCTCATTATCTCTCATGATAATGAATGGGTGATTGTGCCTGAGGCGTCACCAGAGCGTGCCATCACAAGCCTTTGGGGAAGAGGGTGTAGCGGAGAACGCTATCTCTCTCTCTCGGCAGTAGGCCGTGAATGGCCAAAATTTGCTAAGTCACATTTATCAACACAGAGGGGGGTGTGTCTACCGGGCAGGAAATAAAAAAATAAAAAACACTGTTCTGAAACAAACGTCTGCTTTTGAGGCAAGTGCTATATGGTACATTTTATCTTTGACGTATCTATTTGTCTGCTGTGCAAACGCCTGGCTAGCGTTGTATAACAGCTGTTCCTGAAATAACTAGTTGTAGATCATGTAGGACTCAATCTCAGCCCTGTGTGTGCTGGTTTTAGTTTCAACCACAGCTGCAATCCCAGAATTATAACAAGATGTTAAATGTTCTTAAATTTTTCATGTTTTGAGGGATTATTTACCATCTTCAGCTACGTTATGTCAGAAATAGCAATGCATGCCATGAAGAATAAAGGTTCCGTATTCACATTGTGCTATATTGCAAACGATTACATAAAGAGAGGTAAAAATAAATATCTAACTGATCAACTTAAAAACTTAAACGTGAATCAACAGACTTGTAAGTGGTGAAAGTGTGGACACATGGCCACTAAAACGAACCCATTTGTTTCATAATTAAGAATTCAAAGACAAAAAGCAAATAACGACCGAACCTGCATTGTGTCCACAAATTTAAGGGGGAAATTATAAAAGAACTTAAACACATGCGTTCAACAACCTTTATTGAACGAGAGATTGGCTGGAATGAAAAACCAGCATACACAGGGGTCCTCCAGAACCCAGTTTGAGACCCACTGATGCAGGAGAAATAGAGTACTGTCAATACAAAATGGTCTGTCAGTCACAGTCAGGATAATTCATTACATTACTGCTGTTTACCCAGAGGAACTTACATAGCTTACATAATGATCCATTTATACAGCTAGATGTTTTCATGGACAACCATTTCCCGTTAAGTACCTTTGTTCAATAGTACAGCAGCCGGCGTGTGAAATTAACACCCGCCACCAGCCAAATGCTGGTTAAGGTTTGATTGTGGCTGGTAAGAGTTTCTTCTCGAGCAGCCACTTTGGCAGGTAACCAACCAGGTTCTGTTATATTGTAAAGGTAATGTGGCTGGTAAAATGTTAAACAGGAATATAGAGCAGTCTATATAGAGCAGTCTTAGATTGAGGTCATGTATTTAGCTTTGCAAATACTTTTATGTAAATTGGACACTTAAAACTGTAAGTGCTATATTTGCTGTTCCAGAGCCTGTGCTGAGAGCCAGCTGCAGTTTTGAAGATGACCTGAGTCTTGGTGCAGAAGGTGAGTAAAACTGAAATGGACTCAGTGTTGATCTGGCTTCTGTGTAAAAGCTGAGTGTGTTGATCTGGGTTCTGTGTAAAAGCTGAGTGTGTTGATCTGGGTTCTGTGTAAAAGCTGAGAGTGTTGATCTGGGTTCTGTGTAAAAGCTGATGGTGTTGATCTGGATTCTGTGTAAAAGCTGAGAGTGTTGAACTGGGTTCTGTGTAAAAGCTGAGTGTGTTGATCTGGGTTCTGTGTAAAAGCTGAGTGTGTTGATCTGGGTTCTGTGTAAAAGCTGAGAGTGTTGATCTGGGTTCTGTGTAAAAGCTGAGAGTGTTGATCTGGGTTCTGTGTAAAAGCTGAGTGTGTTGATCTGGGTTCTGTGTAAAAGCTGAGTGTGTTGATCTGGGTTCTGTGTAAAAGCTGAGTGTGTTGATCTGGGTTCTGTGTAAAAGCTGAGAGTGTTGATCTGGGTTCTGTGTAAAAGCTGAGAGTGTTGATCTGGGTTCTGTGTAAAAGCTGAGTGTGTTGATCTGGGTTCTGTGTAAAAGCTGAGTGTGTTGATCTGGGTTCTGTGTAAAAGCTGAGTGTGTTGATCTGGGTTCTGTGTAAAAGCTGAGAGTGTTGATCTGGGTTCTGTGTAAAAGCTGAGAGTGTTGATCTGGGTTCTGTGTAAAAGCTGAGTGTGTTGATCTGGGTTCTGTGTAAAAGCTGAGAGTGTTGATCTGGGTTCTGTGTAAAAGCTGAGTGTGTTGATCTGGGTTCTGTGTAAAAACTGATGGTGTTCATCTGGGTTCTGTGTAAAAGCTGAGTGTGTTGATCTGGGTTCTGTGTAAAAGCTGAGAGTGTTGATCTGGGTTCTGTGTAAAAGCTGATGGTGTTGATCTGGGTTCTGTGTAAAATCTGATGGTGTTTATCTGGGTTCTGTGTAAAATCTGATGGTGTTTATCTGGGTTCTGTGTTAGTGTTGATTTGGGTTCCTCCTCCATTTTGCACTGCTTTCTGTGAGATGTGAGTGGGGCTGTTGGTCTACTGCAGAGTTAAAATGCAAAACTATGCCAATTATGGGCTAATGACAGGTCATCCAGGGGCCAAAAATCTGTCTCTCTTTCTCTGCCTCTCTTTTTAATTTTGAAACACGTTGATTTACCTTGGAAATAGTCACCGTTCCAGTTTGTTTGCATTACTGCATGTCCTATGGAGGTATTTTTGTCGCGAAAGTCTCACAAATCTGTAAACGCGAGCGGGTTTTCCTTAAGCTGAGCCTTGAAGCTAAACGCTATGCGTCCGGGTCCTGAATCTCGTGTCTCCTCACCTCCCTCACGTCCATGCCGTTGTGCATTTACCGCATTGCCCCACCGCAGCACAGCTGCGCCAGGCCTAGCGCCGCCTCCCCGACGGCCGCACGCGCGCGCAATTCCTGCGACGAGCAGCGGCCCTTTGTCCCGTGAAACGCCGCGGCGCTTTACTTGAGTGACGACTGTGGGTGTGAACGGAGCCAGGCTCAGGTGCCTTCAGGGCAGGCAGGCAGGGAAGGAATGTAATCGGCCCTGATCAGATCTCCTCAGGCCAGTGGCGCCTAAGTCCTCATACTTACCACATACACTCAGCTTCACGCTGCAGCTCTATCCCCCTGCCAATGAATGCACATTCATGTGCTCTTTGGATGTCAGTAGTTGACATTGTCGGTAGTTGTCAGTAGATGTCCTGGTTGCCAGAAACACACACACATGCACACTCCCATGTTCATGCACACATTCATACAAACTGAAAACTCATTCATGCGCACGTTCATACAAGCACACAGACACACGCATCCGACACACTTCCAGTGAATACCCACACACACACACTAAGCAGCACTAATGGTCTCCCCTGTCTGTGTTTGCGTGTGTGAGTGTGTATGTGTCCCTGTGTGGTGTCCCTGTGTTTGCGTGTGTGAGTGTGTATGTGTCCCTGTGTGTGTGTGTGTGTGTGTGTGTGTGTGTGTGTGTGTCCCTGTGTGTGTGTGTGTCCCTGTGTGTGTGTGTGTGTGTCCCTGTGTGTGTGTGGTGTCCCTGTGTGTGTGTGTGTGTGTGTGTGTGTGTGTGTGTGTGTGTGTGTGTGTGTGTGTGTGTGTGTGTGTGTGTGTGTGTGTTTGTGTGCTCATCAGCTCCTGCTTCAGGTGATCCTACAGGTGCTTGCTTGCCTTCCTGAATAAATGAATGCACAGTGTTGATATTTTACACTATTGCTCTCATCTAACTGTGTGTAATTCTCATATTTCTCAGCGACTGTACTAAATATTGCAGAGGATGGACCACAGACAGGGTAAGACATATTGATATGTCCTTCATCCTTCTGAACATTTTTTTTGCCCTTTTTGGAACGTGTTGCAGACATCAAATTCGGAATTAGCATATATTTACAAAAATCAGTAAAGTTGATATGGTAAAACATTAAAAATCTTTTCTTTGTACTGTTTTCAAGTAAATATATATGTAAAAGAGAATTTACAAATCACTGCTTTCTGCTTGTATGTGCATTTTACATACTGTCCCAACTTTTTTGTAATTGGGGTTATACAAACTGTCTACGGTAGTGTATTTGTTGGCATACACCACAGAGGGATCTGTCACTGTCGGTCTATTCTAAGGTTGTTCTATTGCATTGTCCTTGGGACTAGTTTACAATCAAGTCACTTGGTTATGAAATGTGTCTACTTTCTATGTGTGGCTTCTCAGTAAAATTAAAATAGTATTTCCAGTTGAGATGTGATAAGATCTATTGGGGCTTTGGTGGTCTCTGTGCTGGTCTTCCCTGTTTCTCACCTCTCCTTTGTGTGAATTCTGCTTTAGAACCTGCCCTCTACTGCTGCCCCCACCTAGACCCCGTCAAAAAGGCCCAGACGCCAGGTAAGTGTTCCCCACCTCCTGCAGGTAGGACTCAACACCGCATGTTAATCTTCCTATGAATATTGTTCAGACCTTGATCAAACACTTTATCAAAAATGCTAACAATTTAGACACCAGAAAAATTCCTGCAGACACTGGGAAGACTAAGGCTGTGTCTGAATCAGTGCAGTGCACTGGCAGAAGTGTGCACTGTTTAGCACGCGACGTGCAGCACGTGAAAAATATACTATTTTCCAACCATACTGTGGAAGTGTCGTAAGATGTCCCACCCTTGCGCGGCCATGTCGTCACGTGTTGTTTTTGTTGTATTTGAAGGAAAACGTCAGCGAAGCTGCGCCTCATTTTTTAAAACGAAGCTGCACGTCATATTTATGCGACCAAAATGTTTGTGTACTTCTTGAAAAGTATGCTCCCGAATATACTCAGCGAAACCCCGGAAGTAAGTGTATCATACGGGGGTTTAAAGTATACTATATTTAGAGAAAATTTAGCCTACTGAACGACTTTTTCGTCCTACCTACTCAACAAGCCTACCTAATAGTATGGAAGGGTGCTGTGTCCGAATCAGATCGCTATATACTGCGTCCTGTGTACTGTTTATTAGCGTACTGCTTACTGCATACTGTTTTGTGACATGCAGTATGCAAAAAATAGCCTCCATACTATTATAAGCGAAAACCCAGGAAATAAGTATATCATCCAAGGATTTTAAGTACACTGCATTTAGAGAACATTTTGCCTACTTAACAACTTTCTCATCCAGTGTACTCAACCAGCATACTCAATAGTATAGAAGGGCATTGATTTGGACACAGAATTCAGTAGTGATAGAGTACGGATGGATTTGAGTTAAAGCAACGGGCAGAGCGCAGTTTTCAGGGAGGGCCATGGGTGCGGATGGCATGCCTTTCGCTGTGTGTCGCTCCAAACCCTCCACACGTGTCTTCTTAGTGTTTAATGTGCGGGCCTTATCTCGACAGGCCGAGTCTATCCATGTCTCATCATGTCTGTCTGTCTGTCTGTCTGTCTGTCTGCAGCAGCCTCCAGCAGAAACTCAGCCTGCCGTTTGTCAACCTGGGCAACAGCATGGCGTCCAGCGGACTTTCGTCTGACACCAGCAAGACTGCCTCCAGGTGCAGGTTCCCCTGGGTTTACCCTTCTCTTATGGACAATGTGCATTCGGGCAGGGGTGCCTGGCTCTGGTCCTGGAGAGCCACAGGGTCTGCTGCGGTTTTTACTTTTTACCTTAAATCCAGGAGTTATTTCAGACCCAAGACACCAAGGTGTGCTGAGTAACAACAATAACTCCAGGAGTAGGGTTGGAGACCCCTGCAGGCACTCTAATGTACACCTCGAACCCTCTTCCCTTCCATCCCTCTCTTCCCCTCCCTCTCGCTCCCTCCTTCTCTCTGTCTCCCACTCTCCCTCCCTCTGTCAGTTCAATTCAATTCAAAATTATTTATTGGCATGACCTATTTGTATAAAATGTATAAAATACATATTGCCAAAGCATAATAATCATAACAACAACAATAAATATAAAGATTAAAATAAAACAGATGTAAATTGTATACTACTACTATCAGTATTAACAATCCTTGTCTCTCCCTCCTCCCCCCTCTCCCCTCATTCTCTCTCCCCCTCTCTCTCTCTCTCTCTCTCTCTCAGTGTGACGGAGGTGCTGCAGCTCTGCTCAGAGGACGCAGAGGAGACGCTGTACCAGCTGGGCTTCGGCTGCGACGAGCCCCAGGTCCCCGCCCGCATCCCCGCCCGCTTCTTCAGCTTCCCCTCCCAGCTGCAGGGCATCAACTTCCGCGTCTTCCTGGAGTCCCAGCTGCGCCGGCTGCGAGAAGAGGACCCATGTCTCACCCTCGCCAGTAAGACCCCCAGAAGCCCACTGCCGCTGGAATAGCATTGCGTGACTCGGCCATCAGGCTCGTTACTTAACTACGATTCTATGGGCCGGATTCAGAGATGGCCAACTGAAGTCAAGTGCTTAAGAGCCTCTTCTGCACGGCTTTTACGCCGGGTGATCTACACCGTATTCAAACTTATGCTCTGCGGGTGCTTTTCTCAAAATGTGGGTGGCACAGGGCACGATATTCTGATGACCTGTTTCTTGTACCTGCCCCCTGAGTTGCCAGGTTTCCACTAAAAAAATGTTTGTGGGGTATGCATTTTCAGCATGTCAGTGACAGTGCCTTTAATAACCACATTTGCCTTTGTAAAATCCTTCCTTTGTGCATCGTAGTTGCTCTTGGGTGGTGGGGAAGGCAATGAACATATTGACACATTGCAACATGGCCTTGATGAAATTATCATAACTCCTAGACATCGACAACTGGCATATATCCATCACATACTCCAAAAAAAATTATCATGGGCAATGGTTGTAGGATTTACTTTAAAAAAAAAAAAAAATTTTAATCTTTTTTTAAATATTTAATTTAAATTTACAGAGAAAACAGTAACCAGTTTAGTTTCCTCCATTCACTAAAAATCATGAGCAGGATCACGACATCGAAATCGTCAAAATTCAGGTCACACTCATGTTATATGACATCATTTTTCTCATCATCTTCATCATTTATGTAGCATAGGTTGTAAGGCTTGCAGTCTTATTCATGAAAAGACCTGAGAATGTGAATTTGTCTGTGAGACAGCAGCTGCTCATTGGCTGTGCGAGACGGCAGCTGCTTATTGGCTGTGCGAGATGGCAGCTGCTTATTGGCTGTGTGAAACGGCAGCTGCTCATTGGCTGTGTGAGACGGCAGAGGCTCATTCGGCTGTTTTCCTGTTTCCCAGGTCGTTTTCGGCAGGTGGAGGTGCTGACGGCGATGGCCAACGCCTTCTACTCCCTGTACTCGCACGTGTCACGGACGCCGCTCCAGAAACTGGCCCCGCCGGAGCTCAGCTTGTCACCCGCAGAGTCCAAGATCGGGCAGCGCTTCTTCGGCAGCGTCCGCAGCGAGCCACGCTCGCCCGTCGAGCGTTTCAAAGACACCGTCTCCAAGATGTGCCTCTACACAGGCTCCTCCCGCGGCTCGGACCCCGCCTCCCCGCGCAAGCGCAACAGCCTCCCCGATGTGGTCGGCATGGTGATAGGGGGCGTGACGTCAGAGGGCTCCCGGGACCAGGAAGCTGGGGACCAGGCCCAGGGGATGGGTGGAGACGAAGAGGGAAGGAGGGAACCCGGGAAAGAGGAAGGTGCAGGTGGAGGTGTGGAAAGGGGCGTGGTCAGGGAGACGGACAGCAAAAGAGCCACCAGTCCAGACTTGGACAGGATTCGGTACCTGGCAGCAGTGCGTCAACGCTGGTCCAATTCTGCCGACTTTCGGCTCTGTTCGAAGCCCAGCCCTGGCTCTGACCCGGCCAGGCCAACAGTACCTCTTACCTCACGCATCGAACCCCGTGCCGGCTTTTCCCCCATTCCCAAGATCACCCAGGACATCATCTGCCCTCAGATCACGGAGACCGTCCGATTGGCACCCTTCAGCTGTCTCCAACAAGCACCCCCCCTGGTGGGGGATCACAGACGGGACACGCCCACAGACCCCTCAGACTGCCGGGGTGGGTCTGCGACAGAGCAGGCCGTCCCAAAAACAGGCGCAGAGATGAGTGGTGAGATAAATAAAAGGGCTCGGGACGAGCCCTGTTCAACCGGAATCGGACCGTTGGACCCCGCGCCGGTTTCTGTCTCCCTTCTCGCCGCAGAGCCGTCGCCTTGCATCACTGTGACCGGATGGGAGGGGGACGTCGCCGTTGGTTATGCGGACACGCCCGGTTACGTCGCCACTGCGGCCAATCAGCCAGCCCCTACCTCAGACTCCGGGGGCAGCCAAAATCACCTGAGCCCCACCAAAGCACCATACCTGGGGCAGGTACACAGTCCCAGCGATCAGCAGGCAAACTCCTTTGAGCTGGAGGAGGTATGGACACATCTTCACCACACCTGGCCCAAATAATACATATGAAACACTTAAGACCTTTTTAAACACTGGTAAAATTCCGTTAGATTACTAACAATATTCACCAGTATTCAGAACAAAACTTTTTTTTTTTTTAAATGACATTTTGGTTAGTAGCGAACCCTTTTTGTAGAAAATTCTCAGGGATCTGCAGCTTTTTCCTGCATCTAAAGAAGTATTTTAAAGACATATTTGACCCAGGCCTGATCTTTACCCTATTAATACCCCACCAGCTGCAAAAGTGTAGCCCCTCCCTGCTTTACCCATGACTATTAAAGCACACCCCTCCATACCTGGTGTCTTAAGTCCCATTGTGGACCTGGACCCCAAATGAGTGAAAGTCAATCAGATGAGAGAGCATGTAAGAAAGTCATCTCTACATGATCTCACGTGCCACAAATACAGGAAGTGACATAACTGCAACTGCAACCACTATAGCATGCTGCAAATGATTAGCAACTGTTCCCTCTCTTCTTTGCCGTTAGGATGAGGTGAACGATTAAAGGCTGTTCCCAATCTTTTGTGCCGTTAGCATGCTGCTAACGATTAAAGACTGTTCCCACTCTTCTGTGCCGTTAGCATGCTGCTAACAATTAAAGGCTGTTCCCTCCATTCTGTGCTCTTAGCATGCTGCTAACGATTAGGGCTGTTCACACTCTTCTGTGCCGTTAGTACGCTGCTAACGATTAAAGGCTGTTCCCAGTCTTCTGTGCCATTAGCAGCTGCTAACGATTAAAGGCTGTTCCCACCCTTCTGTGCCGTTAGCACGCTGCTAACGATTAAAGGCTGTTCCCTCTCTTTGTGCTGTTAACACGCTGCTAACAATTAAAGTCTGTTCCCACTCTTTTGTGCCTTTGGAAGCTGCTAATAATTAAAGGCTGTTCCCACTCTTCTGTGCCGTTAGCACGCTGCTAACGAATGAATGCTGTTCCCATCCTTCTGTGCCTTTAGCACGCTGCTAACGATCAAAGGCTGTTCCCACTCTTCTGTGCCGTTAGCACGCTGCTCACGATTAAAGGCTGTTCCCACCCTTCTGTGCCGTTAGCACGCTGCTAACGATTAAAGGCTGTTCCCACTCTTCTGTGCCGTTAGCACACTGCTAACGATTAAAGGCTGTTCCCACTCTTCTGTGCCGTTAGCACACTGCTAACGATTAAAGGCTGTTCCCACCCTTCTGTGCCGTTAGCACGCTGCTAACGATTAAAGGCTGTTCCCACTCTTCTGTGTCTTTAGCACGCTGCTAACGATCAAAGGCTGTTCCCACTCTTCTGTGCCGTTAGCACACTGCTAACGATTAAAGGCTGTTCCCACCCTTCTGTGCCGTTAGCACGCTGCTAACGATTAAAGGCTGTTCCCACTCTTCTGTGCCGTTAGCACGCTGCTAACGATCAAAGGCTGTTCCCACTCTTCTGTGCCGTTAGCACACTGCTAACGATTAAAGGCTGTTCCCACCCTTCTGTGCCAGGTTCACAGTGCAGGAGAAGAGGACGCTGGACTGACAGACAGGCAGACTGTAATGACTTCAACTCCACTGTCTGCAGTCAAAAGACACAGGGGTAAGTCACTCCAACAGCAGGCTCGATCCCAATCTCTGGAGCAGTCCTTACAGAAATACAATATACTGCAATATACTGTATATATATATGGACTTTTTGAAAATACTATAAATATATTTCACAGGAAAGGTATATGTAAATAAAAGTGTGTGTGAAAGTGGTAACAATTTGGATATTTGCCCATTTATTGTGAAGTGTTGCATTATCTTGGTGATTATATTTAGTTTCAGTATATTGTGGTATATTGCACTTCTTACAGTTTGTAAGATTAATTTCCTGCAGTCTGATTGGTCCTTGCAAGTTTTAGCCAGTGTTATTGCTGGCCTGTAGGTCAGTGGGAGGACCCAAACCTACAGAAGGTCATGATTCTTCAGCAAAAGAAACTGACCATTTAATTATAACGACCATTTGCTACGAAACTATGACCAGGGAGCTGACCACTGGTTTATTATAAAAACATGTCCATCCATCTAGTTGGGCATACATATCTCTCATCAGATTCAAACTATTGGATTAGACAAAGTAGCGAGCCTGACAAATCAGACTGCGACAACAGCTGAACCTACATCGACATCCTGTCCTACCCACTGGTATTTCAGAGATATGTTCTTACTGAAAAGCACCAGACAAGCTATTTTTCAACCCACATTAGAGGTTAGTCACGGAAGTACGGTTTCAACCAATCATGGTCATTTATTTTTGTTGCTTGGGGAAAACAGGTTTTTGAAGGACAATAGTTATACTAGTGGGGAAAAAAATGTGCCGTTTCTGATAATTAAAAAGAACCTTCCGCTCGCACAATTCAATGCAACTGAAATCCCCAAGTGACAAGTGATCAATGTACTTCCTAAGTGGCTCATTTTTCACAATGTAACGGTGGTAAGAAGTGTGTGTGCGCGTGTGCGCGCACGTGTGGGTGTGCAAGAGCAAGGTGTTGATGAGTTTCCTTTCCCTCGCTTTGCCTGTCGTGTGAAGTGGCCTCTTTCCCTCCATAAATGATTATCACACTTTTTTATTTTTCTTGCACAAGTCTGGGAAGTCAGCTGACAGGAAATTTGAAGTTATGTAAAGTAGTAAATTCAGTCACTCACTTTCTTTAAGAGCAAAACTTCTCTCCCTTGCTGCCCAAAATGAAATTGCCCCTACACAGATGAATAAAGTATGTATGAATTCTAGTTTATCTAATAAAATTTATTTGGGAAAAAAAATACATATTTAAAGATAAATGTATACACTACTCACAAAAAGTTAGGGATATTTGGCTTTCGGGTGAAATTTATGGAAAATGTAAGTTCACGCTACAGTGATATTATACGTATCATGAAAGTAGGGCATTTAAGTAGAAGCATGCAATGGTGATTTCCTCATCTCAAACAATTTATTGAAACAAAAGCCAACAACAGTGGTGGGTATACCACAACAAAAATGTCAATGTCTCAATAACTTGTCATGTGCCCTTGAGCATCAATTACAGCTTGACAACGATGTCTCATGCTGTTCACAAGTCGACTTATTGTCTGCTGAGGCATGGCATCCCACTCTTCTTGAAGGGCGGCCCTCAGGTCATTGAGGTTCTGGGGTACAGAGTTACGAGCCTCTACACGGTGAGTCAGCTGATCCCATAGGTTTTCTATGGGATTCAGGTCTGGAGAAAGTGCAGGCCACTCCATTTGAGGTACCCCAGTCTCCAGCAGCCTTTCCCTAATGATGCGACCTCGATGAGCTGGAGCATTGTCGTCCATGAAGATGAAATTAGGCCTGTGTTGTTCATGCAGGGGCACAATGACTGGATTAATGATGTTATTCAGGTAGTATGGGCTTGTCACTGTACCATTCACAAAGTGTAGGGCAGTTCTGTATTGACTAGACACACCTGCCCACACTGTAACACCGCCACCACCAAAGGGTCGTCTGGTGACAACAGTGGCTGATGCATAGCGCTCTCCTTGACGTCTCCAACATCGTTGGCGGCCATCATTTCTGCTCAACGTGAATCGACTTTCATCAGAGAACAGCACTGAAGCCCACTGGTCCCTCTTCCAGTGTAAATGCTCCCTGGCCCATGCAAGACGATGACGCCTGTGCCTGGTGTGGTCAGGTACCCTTGCAGGTCGTCTAGCACGCAGACCACGCTGATGTAAACGGTTTCGAATGGTCTGACGTGACACTTGGGTGCCTCTCACCTCCCTTAAATGTGCCTGGAGTTGAGTGGCATTCATCATCCGGTTCCGCAGGGCACTGTTCACAATGAAGCGGTCATCAGTGTGGGATGTGGCCAAAGGACGTCCACTTCTATGCCTTTCTGTGACTCTTCCAGTCTCTCTGTATCTCTGTTGCAACCTGCTGATGACACTCTGTGACACTCTAAGCTCAGTGGCCACTTCCCTCTGAGAACATCCTGTTTGAAGCCTCGCAATGGCGAGGTACTGTTGATCAATTGTTAGGTGTCGTCTTGGTCTCATGATGTCAAAATGTGAACAGCATGATGAAGAGGACTGTTTAAATACCAATTCTAATTGAACCAGGAAATGTATTGGTCGATTCATGGATCAAACACCTGTTGTGAATTTTGCCGTTCAGCTCCTTGTTAGAGAACAGCAAGTTGTGCAAAAAGTACTGAAACATTGAATAGTTGGACATGTGCATTCAAAAGTTTAGAGAAGGTCAAATTAATTTCACCTGTAAAGGTTATAGTGCATTTTAGGTTCATCCTGAAATTTCACCCGAAAGCCGAATATCCCTAACTTTTTGTGAGTAGTGTATATCAGGCCTGCTTTAAAATACATATTTGAAAGTTTTTAGATGCAGGAAAAATATGAAACAGTCCAGTAGACCCAAGAGAATTTTAAACGGTACTAGCAGAAATGTGCAATGATATGAAAAAACCTTGTCCTCAGTGGGAATTGATGTTTGTTTTTAAAATGTCAGTAATATTCAGGAATTTTGGAAGTATTTCAAATAATTCTTTCAACCCAAGACTTTTGTGCTTTGTGTGTTTCCAGACGTTATTCTGAAAGGGGACAGCCTGCAGTCGGACAGCAGCGGCTACGCTGAGGAAGACGGTAACCCTTCCTCTCCCTGAGAGTTAGAACACCATACTCCTGCTACTCATGTCAGCCACTTCCAGGATGGAACAAAATCTAGAAGTACTTGCTATCGCTTCTCAAGGATGGACTTGCAATCAGGAAGGGCCCTTGCCTTTGTGTGGCTCGAGTACCTTACGCAGCGTGCAGTCGGCTGCACTGCGGGCCATTTCTCAAGACGGAACATGGCCAACCCTGTGTTTTAAAAACCTTCAGCTATGGCTTAAAAAATCGCGATTATGACTTCAAACATCCAGAGAAAACGATACATTCCTCTTCCACAGATGCCTCCACTCACTAAAAATGATAAGAGGAGTTATACCCCAATGACATCATCATTTGCCTGTAGAGATTTGGTTTTCACTGATGAAATGCAGGTCACTCCATAAGATGAGACTTTGGGATGGAGTTCATCTGTATATGATAGTAGAGTGTGTCTCCCATCAAGGTCCAGCACACACAGCATGTGTCTCACCGTTTCTGACCGAAAGTCACTCTTTTTCCGTGTGGTCCTGCTCCTTTCTTTATTTATGAATGAGAATTATAAATTGTGTAATTTATTAAAAACCAACCCCTCTTCTACATTTTTTAAAATAAGTTTGATTTTATTTCTAGAGACAAAGCAGACCTGGGTTCGATGACAAAAGAAAATTTTATTTTAAAAAAGGAAAACACGTACACACAAAACAAACAGAATTAAAATAAAACATAATAGAAAACTCTAGGCTCTTGTTCCACACAAGCCTTATTCAATTTTATATTTGGAAATAAATGAAATAAGAGCCAATGAGAGTTAGCCGCAGTACATAGTGCTCTAGTACAGAGCCAATTGGGGTTAGCCTTAGCACAGAGTGCTCTAGTACAGAGCCAATTAGGGTTAGCCTTAGCAGAGAGTGCTCTAGTACAGAGCCAATTAGGGTTATCCTTAGCAGAGAGTGCTCTAGTACAGAGCAAATGGGGTTTAGCCTTCGTACATAGTGCTCCAGTACAGAGCCAATGGGGTTTAGCCTTAGTACAGAGTGCTCCAGTACAGAGACAATGGGGTTTAGCCTTAGTAAAGAGTGCTCCAGTAGAGCCAATGGGGTTTAGCCTTAGTACAGAGTACTGCAGTACATAGCCAATGGGGGGTAGCCTTAGTACAGAGTGCTCCAGTACAGAGCCAATTAGGGTTAGCCTTAGCAGAGAGTGCTCTAGTACAGAGCAAATGGGGTTTAGCCTTAGTACAGAGTGCTCCAGTACAGAGCCAATGGGGGTTAGCCTTAGTACAAAGTGCTCCAGTACAGAGCCAATGAGGGGTAGCCTTAGTACAGAGTGCTCCAGTACAGAGCCAATGGGGTTTAGCCTTAGTACAGAGTGCTCCAGTACAGAGCCAATTAGGGTTAGCCTTAGTACAGAGTACTGCAGTACAGACTGCTCCAGTACAGAGCCAATGGGGTTTAGCCTTAGTACAGCGTGCTCCAGTACAGAGCCAGTGGGGTTTAGCCTTAGTACAGAGTGCTCCAGTACAGAGCCAATGGGGTTTAGCCTTAGTACAGAGTGCTCCAGTAGAGCCAATGGGGTTTAGCCTTAGTACAGAGTACTGCGGTACATAACCAATGGGGGGTAGCCTTAGTACAGAGTGCTCCAGTACAGAGCCAATGGGGTTTCGCCTTAGTTCAGAGTGCTCCAGTACAGAGCCAATGGGGTTTAGCCTTAGTACAGAGTACTGCGGTACATAGCCAATGGGGGGTAGCCTTAGTACAGAGTGCTCCAGTACAGAGCCAATGGGGTTTAACCTTAGTACAGAGTGTTCCAGTACAGAGCCAATGGGGTTTAGCCTTAGTACAGAGTGCTCCAGTACAGAGCCAATGGGGTTTAGCCTTAGTTCAGAGTGCTCCAGTACAGAGCCAATGGGGTTTAGCCTTAGTACAGAGTGCTCTTGTACAGACCACTCCCACTGCGCTCTGAAACAGCCTGCAATGGCCTGCATGTACAAGCAGGCGCCAATCCAATTACGGGCAGGAAATAAGCACTTCCACGATAAAAACACTTAGCTCAATGCAAAAGGCGGACGACAGCAAGTGACAAGAATAATGATTAATAATGATTTTGCAACAAGGAAAGGGTCATATTCTCAATTCAGCTCAGTAACTTTTGTGATAAACCTTCAGAGATATGAGCAAAGCTCAAACATTCATCATGAATCAGTATTAAATCAGGATTGTTAACCCTGGTCCTGAATTGCAGGAAATATTTAAATTGTTCAGTCTAAACCTGTAACCCATATCTGTAGTAACCATTACACGCAACAACTATAGGTGACCATGCTCTGGAGGTATAAATCATTTCACAACACATGTCATCCTCTGCATAAGTTTAATTTAATAATGGACACAATATACAATTAAGACCACATATTAAAAAAAGAAAAAGACTTAAAATCTCCACTACTCCTGGACCAGGGTAGCATGCTGCTTCTAAGCGGATATCCATCCTCAGTATAAATGTCCAAGTACGCATCACATTTAATTAAATGAACTAGCACCATTTATTACTCAACAGACCAGATTTTGAAATCAACAACTAAATATATCTGGAAAAAATTTATTATTCCTAGACTTTGATAATCTCTGTATTGCTTCAAAATTTATATTTATTCACGATATACAGAACTTCTACCTATGCGCCTATCTATAAAGGCAGTCTTGATGGCGAGAAAGTATATTTGGCTTGAGTTTTGAAGTCATAATCCCCCTCTAACCACTTTAGAAAATGTGTAAAGCCACAAGTTCATCAATCCTGCATCCGTTTCTCAAGTGTCAGGGCAGCTTATTACAAAAAGGAGTCATTAAACCAGATGAGGACTTCCTGGTCATAGAGAACAACCTCGTGTGGGAGATGAGAAACACCTCCACCTTGTGGCTGTTTATTAAATGACACCCTCAGCGCCACGTTTAATGAGAGCCAAAGATGGTGACAAGATTTATATCCTGAATTACTTTCTCTACACTTATGCTTTGATAAAGTAAATTATTGTGCATACCAGGGTAAACACTTCTAGTCGCATCAATTTTTATTATCAAAATGTGAAACCAAAGAAGTAAACGGCGTCACACAAAAGGTGTTTTACTTGAAGGCTGGCCGACGAAGGCGTGACCTTGCCACAATCTACACAATTTGGGCATACATCACTTTATGCAGTAGCCTAGTTTAGCTTCCATGCTCCGGGTGGTGATGTTGAAAAGCATATCTCCTGGTATCTTTAGGCTAACTTCGTGATTTGCGCTAAAAACTCATCGCACCTGGCTGTGTGTGTGAGGTAAGACGTCATCCTATATCGAGGATATCAAACTCCAATACTGGAGGACTGCAGTGTCTGCAGGTTTAACTCCAATACTGGAGGACTGCAGTGTCTGCAGGTTTAACTCCAGTCCTGGAGGGCCTCGGTGCCTGCAGGTTTAACTCTAGTCCTGGAGGGCCTCGGTGTCTGCAGGTTTAACTCTAGTCCTGGAGGGCCTCGGTGCCTGCAGGTTTAACTCTAGTCCTGGAGGGCCTCGGTGCCTGCAGGTTTAACTCCAGTCCTGGAGGGCCTCGGTGCCTGCAGGTTTAACTCTAGTCCTGGAGGGCCTCGGTGCCTGCAGGTTTAACTCTAGTCCTGGAGGACTGCAGTGTCTGCAGGTTTAACTCTAGTCCCGGAGGGCCGCAGCGTCTGCAGGTTTAACTCTAGTCCCGGAGGGCCGCAGCGTCTGCACGCAGGCCCTCCAGGCAGGCAACAGGCAAGGTCTATGCTAAATGAAGGGCAGAACACACTCCTAAAATCTTCCGAGATTTTGTGTTTTAGTCTGGATATTTTTGGGGCTATGTTCTTGTTTTAATATTTAAAATGGAGATAAAACTATTCTCTAATTACTAAGAGAGGCATAAAATGATTTCTGTTATACCTCTGTTTTACATCTTTGTTATTTCTGGACTCTATAAGAGATCAGGGCCAGTTTTAGTGTATGTTTTCAATTGGCCCAGACAGTTTTTGTGTGCGACGAAAGATATGGGTTTCTGATGACCTGTCAGCTTTACAATGGCAGGCAGAGGGGCATTATGGGGCTTGTAGTCCAAAGCAAGAACATGCACTTCAAGTGACTCCAAAGCAACTTGTACAGCAATGTTAAGCTTCCAGGGGCTGTACATATGAACAGATTACTTTTATGTAATTTATTCACAATTAAAAATATAAATATCAGTTTTTACATAATGCCGGAACTTCTTTCCTCAAGCTCTGCAGTCACAGATTGCGTGTCACATAGGAAATAGTTCAAATGGAAAGTAAGATTATTGTAATTGTTGAAGAATAATCAGGTAATGTACACACATATAACGTCTGGAGGCATTAATGTCACTGGACAAACAGCTTGGGAGTTACTTTGAAGTGTATTTAGACCACAAATACCCTGTACCTGCCCCAGTAAAGCCGGCAGGGCGTAAGAAACTTCTAGAAATATCTAAAAAAAAACGGTCGGAGCCAATCAAAAACCATGCACTAAAACTGAAATAATATTCAAAAACATGAGAAAGTGATCCGTCCCTTTAAGGAGTGAGGTAAAATGTAACACTGGCTCTCAAACATGGGGTACAACGACAGGACAGTACAGGGCTCGACGGCACCCCTTGTTGTTTCTACAGTGTAAAGGCAGAGTTAATGGGAGGAGGAGGTGGGTCATTCACGATTTTCTGATTTTCACCTCCATCCAGAGTCCTCCTTTTTGGAAGTGTGGGGCAGCCAAAGGCGTCCGCGTGATGTGATGTCACGTCCCCTTACTCATGTCAAGGCAATGTGAGCTGCAGAAACCTGATAAAGAGGCAGGAAGTCTCGAGAGAGGCGGAGGGAGGGAGAGCAGTCACTTCCCACCGGCCATGATTTTCAGATACTGCAGGGCATTGTGGGCGGCGCTGGCGCGGGCGGCGTCCTGATTGGGTGCGAAGCCGTGGCAGACCGTGATTGGCTGGGTGGACAGCTCCACTAAACACTGGCAAAGACCACTAAGACTGCGCTCCTCTGCAGAGGGAGAAAGAGGAGCGTTAAAATGGCAAATTAATAAAACAAAACCCCCTCTATATTATCATTATTACTATTATTATTAGCAAGATGATATTGGCTGGGTAGAGAGCTCCAGTGGAACAGGCCACTCAGAATGCATTCTAATGATTCAAATGGAAAATTACTCAAACAAAGCCCTCTCCATATTACATCATTAATATTATTATGAATACAATTATCATTACAATTAATAATATATAACATATACAGTGGTGCTATACAGTGGAGTATTCATACCCCTTCACTTTTGCACACTTTATTGTGTTGTAGCCATTTTTGCCCATCAATCTACACTGAATAACCCATAATGACAAAGTGAAAACGTTTTTAGAAATTTTTGCAAATTTATTAAAAATCAAAAACTGAAATCTCTCATGCGCATAGGTATTCATACCCTTTGCTTTCATGTATTTTTAAAGTATCATATTTCATATCCTTTGCATGCTGTTACTTCCTGAAGTCTGTGACCCATCAATATCAAAAGATGCTCAATATCTTATTTTCAGGTACTGTTACAAGCGATACTATAACCTCTCTGCATTTGAATGGATCTCTATGGGAATTGGGGGGTGAGACTAGATTCAGCTGTAAATTACACTGGTACAGTATGGAACACATGGGGCCCTATCTTACACCCGGCGCAAAGCGGCGCTAACCCAAACGCAAGTGTCTTTGCTATCTTACACCCGGCGCTAGGTTCATTATAACGCCTAACGCTTACGTCCTTTAACTAGCATGTTGCTAGTTATTGCTATCTTGAGCCAGCAGAAAGCGCTTGCGCTAGAACCACCACAAACCTGGTCTAAAGTCATGTCGCAGTTGTTTACATGTTATTTTAACGGCGCATATAAGTGCGTCTACATAGGCGTGTGCACAACGCGCGTACCCTCCTGTCTGTTACACACAGGGGCGTGCACAAGCATGGCTAAAATATCTAGATCACAATGTGAAATATTATTATTGTGTAGGCTATATCAAAAATGCATAATAATAAAAGGTTCCATAGGTCCACATACCTTTCCCTCGGCGAAGGGAAACGATGCCACATTACATTGCTCTCAGCCCACTCCATCAACATCCAGGCGATGTGCGATGGTACGGGACAATGGCTATCCATTAAAAAGGAGCTGATAACACCTATATCAAGCCTAATGCGCGAATTGTCATTTACACCTAATGCGTGAATTGTCATTCAATGGAAAACTCGCGCACTGCAATAGACGGACTTTTGAGTTCTGAAAATGCGCTTCAGACGTCATTACAATACAGCTCTGTTTATCTAGGAATACAGCCTGTAAGTAAATAGAATGGTTTGTGACTGAAAAAAGTTCAAAACCTTGTCCAGTGAATATTGCTTTAATTGTTTTTCAAATAGCCTAGGCTACAGCGGATTCGCTGTGCGTACATAAGGTTTTTTCGATAGCCTATGGTTAAAAAACGGAGATGAATGTCATCATGATAACTGAATTGTAACCTTGTAACCGTGAATTGTATTCATATTTTTTTAATTACAGTTTAAAAGGTTTCCATACCCTCAGCTTCTTAAAACCCCGCTGATTTCACCTGTTATTCCATAACTGAACAAAAGATTTTAAAGAGAACTACGGTAAGCGGCTAATTAGAAACTAAATTTGCAGCATGTTACAAAATTAATTTACAATTAATTTTAATGCCATTATCTGCATATGCGCTTTACAGGAGCAGGTCTGTTTCCTCTGCTGTAAATCGCACTTTTCACGGTCTTCCTGGGAAAGTGGATCGTTTTAAAGCATTACGCTCCCAGTAAAATAGGTTGGTCGCGTTTCCATAAGCAGGACATTATAAAATAAGAGAAAATATGCTGAACCTATGGGTTGCCAACCTGACAGATTTATTATATTTAGTGTCATCATTAAGGCAAAATAACGTTATTTATGTTATTGATCAAAATTAGAATGCAGGTAGCCTAATGAACTTCGGATGAAGCTTGAACATGAGTTAATTGCATAATCAAACAAAATTTGTTAAACAAGCAGGCTAATTTGGCGTTTTCTAAGGTGAGACGGAAGCAATTGGTCGCTTATTCTCAGCTGTTGCAGGTGCTTTTAACGAAATTTAACCGCATATATTTTGTAAACAGCACTGTCAGGAATTACCGGGAACTCATAATGGTTAGCCCGAATAATATCGATCATAGGCTACTATTGATCCATATAGCCTATTCCTTGATTGCACTAAACACGCACGAGCATGTCTGTTTCGCCATCATAAGCAATCCGCCAAGGTGGAAATGCAGGCTTTTAAAGGGAATGGGATATAACATTTTGATTGATTTATTGCATGTCACGCCCAAGACACGCCTATAATTAATGAAGAGACTAGGTTCAGCCCAGTTGCACCTTGCGCTGTGCTTAGCGCCCAAAAAACACGCAGTTAAAATAGCAAAAGTGGACTTGGACACGCCCTAAATTGACTTAGCGCCATGCGCTTAGACCAAGCGCCAAGATCGCCAAGATAGGGCCCCTGGCTGGCTAAATGGCTGTAAGTTATCAAGGGTCTGAGCTATCGAATGAGCCCCAAACCATCACTCTGTTGCCAGATATGGAGTAGATGTGGATGGATCACTGCAAGGGTTATTTCTCCTGACTCATTTCCCTATAGAACTGTATGGGGAAAAAAGGAGAAAAAACCCTTAAAGTGATCCATCCACATCTACTCCATGTCTGGCAACAGAGTGATGGTTTGGGGCTCATTCGATAGCTCAGACCCTTGATAACTTACAGCCATTTAGCCAGCCATGTGTTCCATACTGTACCAGTGTAATTTACAGCTGAATCTAGTCTCACCCCCCAATTCCCATAGAGATCCATTCAAATGCAGAGAGGTTATAGTATCGCTTGTAACAGTACCTGAAAATAAGATAGAGAGTCGTTTGATATTGATGGGTCACAGACTTCAGGAAGTAACAGCATGCAAAGGATATGTGACCAAATATGAAATATGATACTTTAAAAATACATTAAAGCAAAGGGTATGAATACTTATGTAAATGAGCGATTTCAGTTTTTTATTTTTAATACATTTGCAAAAATGTCTAAAAACATTGTTTTCAGTGTAGATTGATGGGCAAAAATGGCAATTTTATCCATTTAAAATTAAATCTACAACACAATAAAGTGTGCAAAAGTGAAGGGGTATGAATACTTTCAAGCACCACTGTATGTGTTATATATTATGTACATTTTAAATTATTTTCTTGATGGATTTCTGTATCCACAGCTGCTCAACACAGTTATATTTTTACACGATCTATACAGGATATTTTACTGAAGCAATTCAGGTTAAGGGATTTGAAGCGGAGACCTTATTCAGTGTGGTGCAGTCCTTAACCACTAAGCTAAACTGCCACCCGTGAATGAACACACAAAATTAAATGAAAGGCTGGCCCCATATTATTTCTAAAAACATTCAGGAAATGTGTCCAAAAACAGCCTACGTTTAACGACGGGGGTTGTGGCGTGGTTCTTGGGAGGTCTCTGCGTTATTTTAGGAAGCATTCGGGAGGTAATTGCGTAAGGGGTGACACACGCAAGGTTATTTTGGTAGTGCATTAAAGCTGGCGTCCCATTTCATTGGTTACAATCAGGAGAAAAATGCTGGTCCCCCCAATTAGTTAATGATACACAGCTGCAATGAGAAGCGAAGCTGAAACTGATGGCTGATTGGATCCTGAGGGAAAGGGGGCGGGGCCGGCCTGCGCTCACCCAGGTCCAGGTAGCTGACGTCGAAGCGCTGCTCTTCGGACAGGTCGTGCAGCAGGGAGCAGAAGTTGGAGTTGGGCAGGCCCAGCGGGTGACTGCGCAGCTGGAGAATCTTCTCCCCCGCAGAGTTGCGCAGAGAATCCCAGGTGCAGCCCAAGCCTTTACACTTTCCCCCCTCCAGCCTGCCCCCTATCTGCTGGAGAGAGAGAGAGACCGAGAGAGAGGGGCGGAGAGGGAAGGAGAGGAGGGGAGGGTGGAGAGGAGGGGAAGGTGGAGAGAGAGGGTAGGATGAGCGTAAAGGATTGAGAAAACGGCTATTGTCTGAAATCCATAGAAAATGCATTGGCACAGAATAATCACTTCCATATATGGGCTTTTCCAGCACGGTATTAGTTTTGTTTAACATTGTTGGGGCACACAGCACCTATTTCCTAAGATGCTAATAAGCGAGTGATTTTCTGTGGGACACAATGCTGATTAGTGAAAATGCTGATAAGCCAGTGATTTTCTATTGGACAAAGCACCAATTTTCATAAGATGCTAATAGGCAACTGATTTTCGATTTCTATTGGACGGAGCACTGATTTGCTCGGATGCTGATGAGAGGGGGATGTTCCCCATTGGATCAGATTTGCTAAGATGCAGATGGGTTTGAGATGTTCCCCACTGGACACAGGGCTGATTTGCTCAGATGCTGATGAGTGACAGATGCTCCCCACTGGTCACAGGGCTGATTTGCTAACATGCTGATGGGTGACGGATGTTCCCCATTGGACACAGGGTTGATTTGCTAAGATGCTGATGGGTGACGGATGTTCCCCATTGGACACAGGGTTGATTTGCTAAGATGCTGATGAGTGACGGAGGTTCCCACCATGTTGAAAGTGTCATCCTCAGCCTCAGCCTCGTGACTACTGCGAAGGTCCACCGGCACATCGTGGATTCGAGACAGCATCTTTGCCGCGGCATTCCGCTTGGCCAGCTTCTTTGACGTGCCACTGCCTGCAAATGAGGGAAGGTGATGGTTCGCAGATGCCAAAAAAACGTCCATAGGGAGAAAAGTGGAAATATTTTTGCGCGTCTCTGACTACACCACGGTGCTCACCGATCTCCACAAAGCGCTCCACGCGGCAGGTCATAGTGAACTCCTTGCGGTGTGCTGGGCCAGACTCCTGGGTGACGGTGTACTCCGGCAAACGCCACCCTTTCTGCACCACCAGCTCCTGTGCGCAGAGGAGAGATAGTAAGAAAGCGGCCTACAACCCTTGTCCTGGGAGCCACAAGCTCTGCTGGTTTTTGTTTTCACAATGAAATCAGCAACCAATTCAAACCAAATAACCCAGGAGAGGTGAGTTAACTATGTAATCAACTGCTTTAACTGATCAGTTAAGTGCTCTCCAGTACCAGGGCTGGGGACCCCAGGAGACCCTGCGGCTCTCCAGGACCAGGGCTGGGGACCCCAGCAGACCCTGCGGCTCTCCAGGACCAGGGCTGGGGACCCCAGCAGACCCTGCGGCTCTCCAGGACCAGGGCTGGGGACCCCAGCAGACCCTGCGGCTCTCCAGGACCAGGGCTGGGGACCCCAGCAGACCCTGCGGCTCTCCAGGACCAGGGCTGGGGACCCCAGCAGACCCTGTGACTGTCCAAAGCAGCAAACCCCTGGAGTTAGGGAACTGGAGGTGCATAACCAACAAATGAAGGCCAGAGAAACGAGGACAACTGGCTTTGAGGGAGGCCAATAGAGTATTCAATAAGGTAGTAGAAAAATGAGAGTGAATAAAAAAATAAAAAAAGAGGAGGGAGAAAAAGACGGGAAGAAAGGAGGGAACGTTCCCTTTTTATGTGGCTCACCTGCAGAGCTCCAACCGGGTTGCATTCCGCTTGCTGCGTGGAGCTGGACACCTTCGCCTCCGAATGAGAGCTGCGAGGAACAGGAAGCACACCTGTGGTCACGCTTTAGCAACTCCACAACAAACCAAGACTGCTGCATTCATACTGGGGCCAAATGCATGTTCCAAATACCACTTTAACCCTTTAGGTGCTGATAAAAATTTAGGAAAGAGTCCTGCAGTTCCTTGAGAATTTTCAACAAAATGTGTTATTTACCGAAATGTACAATCGTACAAAAATACTTTTGTTACAAATATAGGTGAAGAAGATAGATGTATCATACAATTCGTTACATATTAATGTTAATATTCAACATAGCTATAGAGCAGGCTGTATCCAAGATTCTGAACATTCTGCTCATGTTTGTCTTGAATGCTATGCTAACTATAAACACGGTTCAATGTTCTGCAACAATCTTTGAGATATGTTCGCTCATGTTTTGGTGGGCATGAAAGGGGTGTGGCCAGAAGAGTGGCATTTTTAAGAATCAGTGTCATGCTGTACACAATCACCCTATCAGCAGCCACTCCACAACCAGACTTTGAGTACAGCACAGGCTGCTTTATAAACATGTTTTTACAACATTTTTAACATATTGCCTGCAGCCTGGGGTACCCCAACCCTGGCCATGGAGAGCAGTTGAAGTTACTTCACCTGGTTTCTTGAGCCTAAATTGACTGCCGATTTTAAGGTGAAAAATTGTTTATAAAAAAAACAGGACAGAAATCGCCACTGCATTCAATCTCACACACACACACACACACACACACACACACACACACACACACACACACAGAGCCAACCTGACTGAAGAAGTGACTGACACTGACCTCGCCCCTTCAACGGCCACCTCCACCCCAGCCACTCCTACATCTCCTCCTCCTCCTCCTAGTCCCCCGCCTCCTCCTGTTCCCCCCGCCCCTCCTTTCATCATCTTGAGGGCTGCCTCGGCTGCCTTGTGCTTGGCGGCCTTTTTGCTCGGCCCCTGGCCGGTGCAGCTTATATCGCCCACGGACACGCGGAAAGTAAAGTTGGGTTGGTGGGCCTGGCCCTCCGCCTTCAACAGGTCGTACACCGGGGTCTTGCCTATCCGCGTTCCATACTCCTGCAGCAGACTGATGGGCGTTTTCCCCGGGCTCACCGCCAGCATTTGCTCAATACTACGAAGCAAAGAGAAACGGCGTAAAGGTTACGTCAACATCACTCCAGTGCCAGGGTAGAATGGGATCAGCCAACACAATTGCACACTGCATCGGCTACCGTTAGTTTACAGAAACAAACCCAAGCTAGCTAAATGTAATTTGATTAATACAGCCCGCCAACTTGCTTAAAACAATATTGGAAAAGACAGAATGGTCAGGTAAGTGAATAGATTCTCCAAATGTAAAAGGGAAGCGCAAATACTTAACCTACACTTGCAACAATGACAATGTTAGCTGGGTAAATGGCAAAAATGAGCATGCTTGTTGCAATGTAGTTAACGTTAAAGTTGGCTAAGTTACACAAACAGAAAAACATCCCAGGATGCTGTGCAACACCTTAATGAGACATCTCACAGCTCAAAACAAGACTACAATCACACCCAGAGCCAAAGTTAGATTGATATATTATTCTGATCACATCATCTTGTGTCATTGACCAGTATGTCTCACCAGTATAGCACTGGAGTAGTAAATAACAGGAGGGAGAAGTTTTAGAGCTTGTGTTCAGACCTCCCATAGAACCAGACACAGTCCCACGGAAGGGCACGTCTGGGGAAATAACGTTATGCAGAAAGTGGAAAGAACTGCAAAAGTGATCATTCTGGGAGAAACAATGGTGTTTGGTGTCGTCTGTCAATAGAACGTTAACTTGAAAGCAGCAGCAAGCGCTGGTTAGCAACTGCACATCGTTTGAACCAAAGAATAACACTGATTAACAAATCATATAATGTTATATGCACATCATATATAACCAGGGCTGCCAACTCTCACGCAATGACTGTGAGACTCACGCAATTTGGTCATTTCTCACGCTCTCTCTATAAACGTTCATTTCTCACGCATAAAAATATGTTTCCATTTTAAAATTGCACTTGTGTCTATTAACTACACTGTACATGTTATGTCCATTACATATCAAGCATCAGTTCAGTATCCGGAACGAAAGAGTCGATTTAGCAACAATAAAATCCCTTGTTGCGCACTCCCGTGGCCACTTGTGTGTCGGCTACCTACCAAATAACTATGGTACCTATGGACTTTTCACGCAGACACGTAGAGCGCGAGCAACAGCCTGGCTTTGCTTGTGAGATCCAAAATGGCCAACAGGTTAGTAACGTCAAGAATGTGCTAGCTACGTGAATAAGGACATATGTACGCGAGTGATACCGTTGTATCCTCGAAGGTTGTAGCCACAGAACTATATAGATTTAAATAGATTTGGAATAGATCTAGTTTAATTAGTGTGAGCTACCATAGTTAATATTGTTGGTTGTAACTTGGCCTCATTTTGATATCAATACTTTTAACGGCAGGCCTAGCTTTTACATGTTGTAATTAAGTACTTACAGTGTTGGAGGCTGTGTGTGAGTAACTTGGCATTTTTGTACGTTGAAAATGTTTTTTGTTGCTTTCTGAATTGATGTGTGGACCCATCAAGTCGAGTGAAGCTGGTTGATTCTTTCAAACTACTTTCTACCGAAGGACGCCAACTGTGTATATCCAAGCTAAGTCTCAACCAAAACTCGCAAGTATTCTGGGGCTTATGTCAACACTGCACCCAAGAATACTGGTGTGCTTTGGTTGAGACTCTGCGCAGGTATACACAGTTGGTGTGCTTTGGTAAAAAGTAGTTTTCAAAAAAACGTGCACAACATCTGTAGGCTGTGCATGAGTAACTTGGCTGTGCGTGAGTAAAAGCCAACAAACTTTTGACCCGTTGAGGTCCGTTCTATCAGGGTGATATCACAGTGAGCTGCAGCGGATATCACTAAAACCAGTGAAATCTCAGCAAAACTATCTTGATGGATAGATGGCACTCCAGGCATAGAAACGTATCTTAATTTTATTTTTGGGTCAACTGCCCCTTTAAATGGAGAGGAAGTTTTGCAAGTAAAGCTTTAGGTTCAGACTGGCCAGTGCTTGTTGTATAGCCTACTGTTAAAGCCAGCTTGTTAATATGAGAGCACTTGCCTGTTTGTGGGCACTGAAGAGTGTTACTGCAAAGTGTTAATTGCCCCCCTAGTGACGCTTGATCGCCCTCTGGTGGCAGCTTTAGAAGCTTTAAAGAGTAAGTACACCCACTGTCTCAGCCTCTCACCACCTACTACACAATTTTGAAAAATACTTTGTGGGGTGAGCGACAGAGAGGGGTGGGGCGGAGGAGCTGTGTCCATCGTCATTTGCATAAATTAACATACAATGTAGCTGCAAATGATTTCGTATAACTCGGATCAAACTAGACGTTGCACATCAAATATGAATCAAGATTCAGTAACTGCATGGCCTATTTCTCACCTCAAATATTTTCAGAAACATATTTTAGTGGACTATTTTGGTGGAATAAGAGAGTTGAACAGGACGCCACATTGTTCCGGTTTAAAAACGTGGAGCCGAAACGAAAGTAACGTAGTGGGTCTAACCAATCAGGTGCCGGCTGTTTCCATTGTGGGTGACAACAATTATCCATATGACGTAGAGGTACCTCCAAAGAGGTACTCTGACATCACGATTGGGGCGGGGGCAGTGTGGGGATCAGAAAGGAAATTTCAACCGTTAGGGGCAGCACAAAGACACTTTTCTACCAGTTTCTTATGATTTTATTTCAGAATTGTTGAATTAACGGAATGCATGAATAACTTCCATTATAAGGTAGGCATACAAACCCGTTTACAGCAAAAAAAATAAAAGTGATCTAGGGTGTACTTACCCTTTAAAAGTAATTTGCCACATGCATGTGATTACGCAAAGTAAAAAAAAGAAAGCACTGAAAGAAATATGTATAATGTCATTATTGCTATTTGCGAACTGTAATAAATAGGCCTATTCAGTCTGAAATTGAGGAAAGTGTGGTGGTGGGCGTGGGCACAATGGCGCGAGCACGGCGGCACGGCATGGGTCATTGAAAATCTGATTTCTCACTCTTGCTCAAATCTGAAAGTTGGCAGCCCTGTATAACTTTATACATGTAACATTAATTCACTTAACGCTACCGCTAAGAATATGAGACTGGACAAGTAACTTTTCAATGTTTTCCATTTCCAAACCAAATGCGGGTGCCCGAGAATGAGGAATGTGCAAGTTAACTTAGTTTTGTGTTAGTCAAATGAAATGCATCTGGCTTTTTTAAGACCGGTATTGTTAGTGCTAGCTATGATGCTATGCTAGCAAGTTAGCCAAGTTTTGTGCACACACGAAGCTAGCCTACATAGTTGCTAATTAACCAGCGGTGCGATAGCCAGGTCGTAGCTATGTCTGTCGATAGTCAACAGCCTAGCTAACGATAGCTACCTAGCATTAGCCATGTGAAGTGACCCTACCTGGAACACCCAGAGTTTCTCTTGCAGCTGCCCGGCGTTTTCTCGTCGTTCATTCCCTATTTACGGAGCGAAACCCAAACAGTTTCGGATTGCAGACACCCCCCCACAGCTCACAAGATCGCCTATTGTGTTCATTAACGGCTCCCACGGTTGCGACGGTGGCAGCGACATGAAGAAACGGCGACACACTCGGCTAATTGTCCCCGCCACTGATAGACACAACCAAAGCAGGACAGCAACGAGCCATTTCACGTCGGTCTACGACACTGGTTGCCCGAGGTGCATGGTGCTATCAATATCTGATCTAAGATCAGCCGATCCAACCTTACGCTTGGCCTCGAATCATTCTGCCCAAGCTGGCTGGGCTGACCCAGGGTCAGTGTTTACAAATCCTAGCCATCTGAAACCCCGCTGGACTCGACCATCCAACATCTCGCGTTCCCATTGGTCGTCTGCTGAAACGCTGCATTTTCATTGGTCTTCAGTGTGGCATCTCAGTGCGCCTTTGAAATGTCGACAACACCCGGCGACAGAGTCAGCAGATGAAGTCCAGGCAGTCACTCACAACTGTTGTCACTGTTTAATATGGCAGCGTTCGTTTGTTTAAAACAATTCAAAGAAGAATTTGACAGACGACACCAAACACCGTTGTTTCTCTCAGAATTATTAAGTTTGCAGTTTTTTCCACTTTCTCCATATTTGCACAGACGTGAACTTCCGTGGGACAATGTCTGGTTCTATAGGAGTTTTAGAGGTCTGAACACAAGCTCTAAAACATCTCCCTCCTGTTATTTACTACTCCAGTGCTATGAGACTGCCATACATACAAGATGATGCGATCAGAATAATAACTTTGTATGGCTCTGGGTGTGATTCTTATTATAGGTAACTGACACATAATTCCTTTCATCAGGGAGCGGTTTTGTTTTTTACTTGCGGTCTTTTCATTTGGGGTGAGATGTGTTTGGGTGGCGTGAAAGTGTGAGACAGCCTGGAGGCATGTGTCTCACACCCAAAGTATGAGAGTTGGCAAACCTGAGGTTCAGCGAACAGAGCCGAATGTGCGAAATTGAAATTAAAATTGATTGTTTACCTTGATCCTGAATTTGAACGCACCTCTGGATCAAGGTAAACAATCAATTTTAATTTGAGGGGGAATATATTGTAATGGAATAGAATATGTGTTTTATTGCTACACAACCAAGGCTGGTGGTTATTGCTTTTGGTACAGCGACTGACTGATTAAACTCTGGCTTCAAACAGAAACCCAGAACATAGACCCAATAAGAGCATCACACAATAAGTAAATATTGACACATAAAAGACATACAGTACCTACAATAAAACATAAGGTTAAAGGATACAGGAGCTCACTACTTGGATAGAAAAAAGGATGCATTTTCAAGAGTGTTTTGAGAACTTTTATTGTTTATGCCAACTTCTTCCTTTCTATGTTACTTTTTCCTTGGGCCTAATCTGTAGAATGTCAACAGAACAACAGTAGAATCTACCAAGCACTGATCAAAATAATACAGACCCAAATTACAAAAAGTGTATAGTATAGTATATAGGACAGTGTATAAAATGTAAATAAAAACAGAAAGCAATGATTTGCAAATCCTTTTTGATCTGTATTCAATTGAAAACAGTACCACAACAAGATATTTAATGTTTTAACTAATCAACTTCATTGTTTTTTGTAAATATACGCTCATTCTAAATTTGATGCCTGCAACGCGTCCCAAAAAAGATAGGACAGGGGCATGTTTACCACTGTGTTACATCACCTTTCCTTTTAACAACAAAAAAAGGCATTGTCTAGATGGCAGCATATGTTGCTCCAAAATGCATATGTACCATTCAGTGTTAATGGTGCCTTCGCAGATGTGCAAGTTACCCATGCCATGGGCACTAACACACCCCCATACCCTGACAGACGCTGGCTTTTGAACCTTGCGTTGGTAACAATCGGGATGGTCTTTTTCCTCTTTGGCCCAGAGAACACAACGTCCATTATTTCCAAAAACAATTTGAAAGGTGGACTCGTCAGACCACAGCACACATTTCCACTTTGCGTCAGTCCATCTCAGATGAGCTCGAGCCCAGAGAAGTCGGCGGCATTCCTGGACGTTGTTGCTCACACTTTGCGTAGCAGTCTTAACTTGCATTTGTAGATGCAGCGACAAACTGTGTTTACTGACAATGATTTTCCAAAATATTCCTGAGCCCATGTGGTTATATTAATTATAGAAACATGTCGGTTTTTAATGCAGTGCCGTGTGAGGGATCTAAGGTCACAGGCATTCAATATTGGTTTTTGGCCTTGCCCTTTAAGCACAGAGATTTCTTGATTCTCTGAATCTTTTAATAATATTATGAACTGTAGATTGTGAAATCCCTAAATTCCTTGCAATCGTGCGTTGAGAAATGTTGTTTTTAAACTGTTGGACTATTCACTCATGCAGTTTTTCGCAAAGTGGCGAACCTCGACTCATCCTTGCTCGGAAAACGCCCGAGCCTTCGCGGATGCGGCTTTTATACTCAGTCATGATAGCATCAGCTGTTACCTATTCACCTGTTTACCTGTGGAAGGTGTTCTTTGAACATTCCACAACTTTCCCAGTCTTATGTTGCCCCTGTCCCAACTTTTCTGGAATGTGTTGCAGGCATCAAATTAGGAATTAGCGTATATTTACAAAAATCAATAAAGTTGATAAGGTAAAACATTAAGTATCTTTTCTTTGTACTGTTTTCAATTAAATACAAACCCCAATTCCAAAAAAGTTGGGACAGTATGTAAAATGCAAATAAAAGCAGAAAGCAAAGATTTGTAAATTCCTTTTTACATATATTTAATTGAAAACAGTTAAACTCTTCACATGTTCTTGTTCCCTCACTTGCGCGTCTAATCAGAAAAGAATCCGCGCTTATTTTGTCAAGGCTGGGGAAAAAATCCTCTTGGACTTTATAACAGGACGGTTATAACAGAAAATGTAACAGAATGTAGGCTAATATTACAGGAAATAACAGAATGTTTACTATCATGTCAATTCGCACGGGATTGCTATAACCTGGGGTTATTTATACAGGGCATTTAACAGTAGGTAAAATACGCCGGAATCTTTACTGGCGCGTGTGCGAGCAGTCCGAAAAAGTTACTGACAACATGCCAGATTCGGACGGGACTAAAATAATGGAGATGCTCCGGTAATAATTACATGACCCCACATCCCCGTATAACATCACGTGCGAATAGGGCTTGAGCGTTAATGTGCCTTATTTTGTTAAGAAAGAAATTATGGCAACTTAGCCACTGTTACATTTTAATACATGGAAAACGCTTTTATATTTCGCATTTATTTATTTTTCCTGCTGTACCGAAAACGTAGCGAACTGTTAAGTCATAAACATTGATTTGTTCATTTATTGTTCACATTGACTTTTATCTTCTGGAGTTCATTTTTATAGGCTAAATACATGCATTTTTTTGTTTTTTTGTGAGAAAAAGAAGACAACTGATAGAAAATACAGAAGAAGTGTGTGTAATTTATGCTATGACCACAATGTCCATCAGGGGGCGTCACACTCGCACTAACGTTAAACGTTTAATGGTGAAACGTTTAATGGCTTTTGTATTAATTGCGTTACGAGAGAACATAAATGCATTCCAATTGTTTATTTCATAAAATTAATTTTCTGTCCATAATTTTCTAGCAAATATTCCAATGCGCATCTTGCTCCAACCTGGCATAAATTATAGGTAGCTATTGTAGGCCTACCAACCTTTCATCCAGATTTGGAGGTAACTATTCTTGAGTGCATATCCTCTCCAGATAAATCAGATCTGGTTGAATAATGTCACACTTGAAACCACACTCGTTGTTTGTTGGTTTACAGGAGACAAATATTTTGGACAAGTTGTTTGGCAGTGGGGGGAACGGCAAAAACCATTGTCTGGGGCCTGAATTAGTGCTCCAGGCTCTTAGTGTAACGTAGCTGGAAAACAAGGCTGCGATAATTGAGAGATGGGCTTTTAGTGCTGTCCCATGGGCTATTCCTAATTTAAACTCCATTGTTTCCACAGACCGACCCGCTGGGATCCGAATGTGCCTCCCCTTTTTTCAAGTGAGAAAATAGGGCGAGAGCGCGTGCAGTCAGTTGCTGTTCCTGTAGAGGGCGGCATTTCGCAGCAGTTACTTCACCGATCCGATGCGGCTCGAGCGTGCGCCGCGTCGCGTTGCGAGATCTCCGTTTGGCTGCGGAGATTCAGCCCTCCAGGGCCGCAGGGGTTTCTGGTTTTCATATCGACACGAGTCTACATTTCTGCATTTCCATTAAGGAATCTTACGTGCACGAGAAATTAGAAATAATATCCGCGTGGTCTCTGGCGGTTTTCTTAGTGCAAGCCTCAGTCCGTGGACAAACCTGAAACAGTCGGGAAGAGTAGGGGAGTGGGTGGGTGCTGTGGCAGAAGCGCTCTCAAATGCTTTCCTCACATTGTAGAAAGAAAGGCTCTCAATCCATATTTGAGTTTCACGCCTGCAAACAAATGCCGTCCCTGGTTACTTTAAAGGTCTCCATATTTGTGTCAATTTTTACAGAATGTGAAGCTAAAGATATAATCAACGTATTGTGCTATGTTTCTTCCAAACCCTGTGAAAGTTCTTCAGGAACTAAACTAAAAGTTGCTTCTTACATTTGATTGACAAATCTAGCATTAGCATTGGGTTTGTTTGTTTCTTAACCGATCAACCTTAGCCTCTGTCACCTCCATGTTCATGAAGTTGTTTAAGCAGCTATAAACGTAAGTTTAAAATGTGCTTCAGACGGTAGGATGGAATCTCATTGCATATGGCGACAACAAGGTTAATATGACCATTGTTAGTTTGAGAAAAGATCTGGTAGTGAATGCATTTTCTTTTGTCTTCTGAATGTATCAGCCATGAGTTATGGAAACATTGTCATGACCTGGAGACGGAAAGAAGTAAGGATAATAACAACAGCAAATACTATTTATAAATATGTCTGTGCCTGATCTACAGCATTATAAAATCCTTTCAGCTTTGTCTTTTCCCTAAAGTACTTAGCAGATTCTGAAAAAATTATATCTTTGTGGAAGGAGTAAGGCTAAATTAACCGTTTTTTCCTTTCCCAATATGATGTGTTTCCTTTTTTTTGTGTGTGTGTTTTGATCCCTCTCCTGCGGCCGGGCCGCTTTGCGGCGGAGCGCGGGTTCGAGTGGCGCTCCAGCGTTATTTTTGGCGGCAGAAGCGGTTGGTGGCTCTTGGGGAGGGAGAGCGGGAGACAGAGGGGATAAGTGAAGCCCAAACCCAAGACTGCTTAAGGGATTTCTCCTCTAAAGGAATCGCTCTGTAATGACTGCGGCAATTATGTGCGCACACAAACTCTGACGCTTGCACGTGCGCTTTTTGCGCATTGAAACGCACGTGCATTCATACGCATGCGCACGCACGCACACACATACACACGCTGTGCTCTCCTCCTGACAGATGCAGACTGTCAGTTATTGTTCCTCTTCCCGTTCCGATCTAAAAGCACGAGCACAACTTGTGTTTTCGAACGCAAAACCCACACGCATACAGATGTGTCTGCACACACGCACGCGCATACGCACACGCACACTAAGCAGTCAATTTCAGAGGACTTGTGGTTTTTCGTGTTGCCAGAGGCCCACTCTCATACATATATAGTACATACACTCTCATGCAAAAGTAAGATCTTTTACTAGACACGTGCAGTTGTTATAAACCTATGCTCTGTTGGATGAAGTACTCACTGTACGCTAAAAACAATTAAAAGGCACACACTGATATGATACTGATAACATTTGAAGTTCACAGCTCGGTAGCATGGAGCATGGTTCTCTATCTCTCTCTCTCTCTCTCTGTCTCTATCTCTCTCTATCTCTCTATGTCTCTCTACCTCTTTTTCTCCCTCTTTCTCTCTTCGAGTCAGACCCTCTTGTGCAACGTCAGGCATTTTCCCCCCCGTCTCTCCCCACCACTTTCTGAAACATTCCGTCAGAAAAAAAAAGTAGAGAGCGAGATTTTCTTTCTGCAGTTGGCGGCGCATCAAGAGAATATTATTTTATTTATTTATTTTTTCGGTGGTGAGCGAGCGAGCGTGTGTGTGTGTGTGTGTGTGTAACCCACAGAGATATTTCAATTTCTTCGTGATATTAAACAAACATGCAGGGGCAGCAGCTCCAGTAGTGTGTTCCCTGCCAGCCGGGTGTTTGGGGGGGGGGGGGTTGTGGCCATGATTTGGGGCAGCGTGGGGGGGGCTCTTGGTCAGGGCCCCCGCCGGACACGCTGGCGCCTCTCGCTGGAGGACTTCTGAACCACCACACTCCTCCGCCCCAAAGCCTGCCAACTCCGTCTCTCTCTCTCTCTCTCTCTCTCTCTCTCTCTCTGGTCCTATGTCTCTCTTTCTCTCCATCTCTCTCACTGCTTGCTTCCGTTTAATTATTCTTAACTCAGGTTTTCATAAATGAACCCACCCCTCCTCCCCCCCTCTACTTTTTTTCTGGTTCTGTGTTTCCTCTGCCACTCTGCTTCTCCCCCTCCCTCTCTCTCTCTCTCTCTCTTTAAATCCCTCGCTTTTTAAAAATGTTCCTAGGAAGTCTTTAGTGGCTTGCGTTAAAAAAAAAAAGAAATGAAAGAAAGGAGAATGGTTTGGGCAGTACGTCAGTCGGAATACCATAATACCATCAGATACCAGAGTGTGCCTTTTTTATAGTAAGCATTTTCGACAGAGAAATACTATACATGCCCTCCCTGCTATATGTGTGTTTCTGTGAATTCCTTCTGGCCAACAGACTTATTTCAGGATCACATTTTGCTACTCCCAACGCAAAGACTTCTGTCTTTCCCCTTGGCCTAAAACTACACCATACCCTCTTCAATCAAAGTGAAAAAGCGTGGAGAGCATGTTAAATCAGGAATAATTCAGTAACTTTCCTGAAACCTCATTTTAAAGAGAATCATTTTTAGCGCATGAGTATATTATGTTACTGTTTTTACGGATAGGCAATAGTGTATGTATGACAGTGCTGATGGGCTAATGATAGATAAAAACACAATGCAAACAGATTGAGTAAAAGGCTAGGAAACTATCCCTTATAAGAGTGATCACAGAGTGCACACACTGTGCCAGACCGCCTTATTCAAAGAGGTGAACGCGGCTATGTGCAATTGCACTGTCTCCAGAAGTAAACAGCTATGAAAATAAAGCGACCAAACTTGATATTAAAATTTACTGCGGGCTCCTCCCCGGCCCTTGGGGTTCAACTGGTGGAGGTGGCCAGTGAAAGGCGTGCTCGGCGCAAATTTTATTTAATATGGGTGTCATCCCCGAAAACCGGGCAGCCCCGGGAACATGGGCGTAACCGCGCTGTAAAACGGGAGAGCACTTCCGCAACAAACTTCCCCAAAATAACTGGAAACAGGGCATTCCCAGAGCATGTCCGCACATGTAGCCGACACGCCCAAAGAGAGCCCGTCGTAGATTTAGCAAAATCCTCATTCTGAAATCACAATAAGGTCTCCAGTAGACCCTGTGTACGCACTACCCTATGAAGTTATGGGCGGGCTACATTTCTCAAAGATGGGAAATGCTTTACATCCAATGCACTGAATTTGCTGGCCTTAAGGGAAGTTACACTTAGGAAGTCTTTTTTTAAATGTACACGTTTGTTTCGGATGGATAAAAAAAACCCACATAGCTATAACTGTCTGTGAGGTAAACTAAATGTTTTGAAAAAACTCATATTTCTGAAATGTAACGAGTGGGAAACTGTTGTCCTGATTGAATAGTTTCCCATGAGGTTAAGTAGGCATTTACTGGAAAAATGCCAATCAAGCATTTAATGTACTTTACTTTAAAATGTGTTTCATGGTATTTATTGGACTGTATAATTTGATACACAGTATTTAATATACTTTACTGGATAATATGTTTCACAGTATTTATTGGATTGTATAATGTGATAGACAGTATGTAATATACTTTACTGTAAAATGTGTTTCACAGTAGTTATTGTACTATACTGTATTATGTGATACACTGTATTTAATGTTCTGTACTGTACAATGTGAGACACTGTATTTAATGTACAGTATTGGACAATGTGATTCACTGAATTTAATTTATTGTTTATATACTGTACTGTACTGTGAAATGTGATACGCTGTATTTAAAAGCCCCACTTGTTTCAAGTTCTTTTGAATGCTTGGCTGCTTGTGTTGCCTGTCAATGAGAAGACACCGGACAAAGCAAGCAAGTCAGACTTGGCTCCTGATCTGATGTAGATTCTGGGTTTCAGTCAAAACAGGCAAACATCTTTGATTTACTATTTGCACAAACACTCCCTGCAACATAGGTGCACCTTTTGAGATTCATGGACGAATCAATAGGTCACATAATCGTAACAAATTCATGTTTGATTTAGAGGTTTTGATGGGGCATTAATCCGCTACAGTTATAGCCCAATCAGCTTCAATAGTAACAGCTTTGACGCTCTCCATACACTTCACAGCTCTCTAGCGAAGTAGTGTGGCTTGCAATAGGTAACCTATAGTTTGCAATTAGATATAAAATCCTAAGTGCCTTCAACTTTGGGATCTGACTCTCGAGGCTGTATGGTTTAATTCCTGCTGGATAATTTACGAAAGCCATGGTACACTTTTAGAGCAGGGGTAGTGCGGGCAGGAGATGGGAGCTAGGATGTCATTCCTGTTCAGAGAACCAATCAAGGCAGAGCAACAACAAAAAAAAGCGGAACACCCACCCAAAATGGCCTGTTCAGCTCACTGGATGTAAGTGTTTTGTCATTTCTTTTCTTAAAAAAAAGACTTATCAACATGTTTGGTAGACCTTGTGGAATAATATAAAATTGCCAAGAAATTGACTAATTGGGGATCTTTAATGTACTGTATAATGTGATACACAGTATTTAGTGTACTACATTGTACAATGTGATACAGTAATGTACTGTATAATGTGATACACAGTACTTAATGTACTGTGCTTTAAAATGTGATACACATTATATAATTTACTGTACCGTATGTTATATGCAGTATGTAATATAATGTATTGTATACGGTAATACACTGTATTTAATGTACTGTAATGTATTTATATGTACTATACTGTATCATTTAACACACTATCAATGTACTGTACTTTAAAATATGATACACATTAGTTAATGTACTATATTGTATAATGTGATACACTGTATTTAATGTACTGTACTGTATAATGTATTGTATAATGTGAAATATACAGGGAAACAAAATATCGGAAACACCTACAAAAACTGAATATCTAGTAATTAATGACGAGTAGGCCCACCCCTTGCCTTCAAAACAGTTTCAATCCTTCTAGGAATGCTGTCATACAATTTCTTAACTGTGTGTAGTGGGATATTGGCCCATTGTTCAAGAAGGACAGTCTCCAGTTCTTTGAGGGATGAAGGAGGTTGAAATCTAGTTTGCACTCTGGTGATTGTGCAGGCCATGGAAGGCATTTGACGGCATCCTCGTGTTCTTGGAAGCATTATTTAATGTTTTTATCAATGTGTATGGGGGCGTTATCATGTTGGAATATGGGGACATCATGAGGGAACAGTGTTTGCACCATAGGGAGCACCTGGGCATGTAAAATGGTTTCATATTGTTTGCCCGTTACACATCCATGGAGAGCAATCACTGGACCCAATGAGTCCCATGAAATGGCTGCCCATACCAATACAGAACCACCACCATACTTAAGAGTTGGCAACAGACATTGTAGATTGAATGCCTCCTTTGGCTTTCTCCAAACATAAACCCGTCCCGATGTATTAAAAAGAGTAACAGATGACTCATCAGACCATATCACTTTTCTCCATTGCTCAGGGGTCCATGTTTTGTGTTCCTTACACCATGTTATGCGTTTTTGTGCATTTGCCTTGGATACAAATGGTTTCCGAATGGCGGCCCTGCCATAAATACCAGCTTTGTGAAGCTCACAACGTACTGTTTTTGTTGACATTGGTTCAGCTATGGATCGATTCAATTCTGTGGTGATTTTTAGAGCTGTGGTTCTGTGGTTATTAGCAACTAAGTCAGTGTCAATTATTATTAGCAACTCCAAGTGTCAACTATCCTACCGTCTGTCCCTATCGGAGAGCTTTGATTTGCAGCCACAGTTCTTTTTTGCTGATGCTGTTTTTGGTGTTGGGCATGTGTTGTCATAAGTTTGACAGTTCTCCTTGCCACCGAAAATAATTTTGCCGTTTTTGTGACCGACGCACCTGCAATTCGGGCACCAACTATTTGACCCCTTTGGAACTTTTTTTAGTGTCCTCATCTTGCTTTGGAGACTTACCTCGTAAATGCTGCTGGTTAGACCTCTTTTAAGCAGACACATGCTTCTAATTAGCATTCAAAGTAATAGGAATCACCTGTGTAGATGATTTTGTAATTGTGGTTTAGATGCTTCAAAGTTAAAGCAATTTTTCCAATATTTTGTCCACCCCCTGTATATCTATACAGATATATAGAATTAATTGAAAACGGGCTGTAAACAGCAGCATCAGCATTAACACACATGTATCAAAATAAAAAAATTTTTAAATAATGTGCAAAGTGGGCCAATATCAAACAGGTGGCAGAGCCGTTCCAGAGGTGTTGGGAGAAACACACAGTTCCTCGCCTGTGGAACGGTCAAGATGAATTTCATTACTCTCCCGCTGGCTTCTGTCCACCAGCCCGTTCACGCCGAAGGAGTGTGTAACCAATTTATGTATCTGAAAGAAATAAGGACAGTAGGTGTGTATGTAATATCCTGACCTTTGTTTTGTTTTTTTCCTGGAAACAATTTGTCATCCGGAGAACATTAAATGGGGAACAAATTATCTTTTCACAGGGGCAGAGAAGCACCCGCAGCTGTTGCACAAAGTCCCACAGTCACAATAAAAGGAACAGGAAGCGTGTGTGTAGGCTATGTGGGGGGGAAAAAGCTTCCTCAAAGACGAGCAGCGGTGTAGATGGTGGTTTGTGAGGGACAGATAAGCCGCATTGTTGTGCTGCGAAGGCTAAGTGGCTGTGCAACCTGAGGAGATGCAAAACTATTTGTAACGGACATCAATCACTCCGTCCCCTGTCAGAATCGCAGCGTCGCTCTCTTATGCTTAGGCCCCGCCTGACCCCTCCTGACCTCACAATCTTCTGGCCCATTCAGGCCTCGGCCCCCCCCCCTCCGATCTTAAAACTTTATCTTGCACACAGCCGTTTTTGTTGTTGCTATGCCCCCGGGGAAAGACAAGCCCCCCCCCCCCCCTCCTCCTCCCCACCCCCCAGAGAGAGTCCCGTCACACCTGTGGACACCTGTTCTTTTGTCCTGCCTTAAATTGCACCCCCTCCTACACCCCCAGGGGTATGAGGAAGTCTAGCCTTTGGAACCAGAAGGCAGCTAAGTCATTGTGACCAATAGGTATCCTCCGCCCCCCCCTGCTCTCTGAGGTGCATGGGAAAATAACCAAAGCTTAATTCCTCTGTATGTTCATGGATTTCGCTCAAAAGACAAGTGCATGACAATGGGGAAAATCAGCATGCTATTAGACCTCCATTCAGCCTGACCACAATGGGCTCATTCCCCAAACGTTAACCAAATATTACAATACTTTTTCTTTTTTTTTCCTGTTTCTTCCACAATGTTGTCAAAGTCAAAGGTGTTTTAGTGACATGGCTGCACGTAGGCTGAGTATTACTCAAGCAATAATTTACATAAAATGTAAAACATTATTACTGACTGCTTAAATAGCCTACATGAAAAATCTAAAACTTTTTTTTAAAGAAAGGAAGTCTTGGTTAAATTTGCCACTCACATTACTGGTCTAAACCATGGGACGTAGGAGATCATTTGCTGTAGATCTATATAATCTACTGTCATTCAAATGAAACAAAAATAATTATTTGATTGATATGTTTTAATCTGCATTGCTCATATGCTTATTTAAAAATTTTTACCAAGTGGGTCTCAGAAAATATATTTGCTTGTGAAGTTGCGGACCCCTGATCCAGAGGACATCAAAGAAGGGAGTTGGGGCTGGTTGAGATTCCAGTTCTTAATGATAGGGGATGGCCAGGCCACTAATGTAGAGTGAATGAATCTTCATATCGACAGCCTCATAACAAAAGTGCCTAAGTCATTTTTTGTAGTTTTGAGAAAAAGGCAAAAAACTGCTGCAATTCTACGTCAATGAGGATTTAGGCAGAATAGCATAAAGTGGTTCAGGAAGTGCACAGCGACCTGCAGTGACTTGAGCATTTTTACACTGTTGACGAATGATAAATCAAGTGATTTAGGTGATCTAAGTGATCTCAAAATGTCCAAAAAATGACTTAGGCACTTTTGTTATGAGGCTGTCGATATATGAAATGCTCTGTTTCCTGGTTACTTACCTGTCTTGAACGGAAGGGTGGCTACTTCGGACAGAGGGAGAGTTCATTTGACTATATGAACCATAAAGGTACAGACATTAGACCAGTTTGCTCATGTGGGCTGCCATCGTCCAGGGTCACACTGACAATATCATAATCTTCACATCAATTTGCAGCGATCTAAGACCAAATTGGACACAGTAAAAGAAATTGCCACCTGCATCTCAAATAAGGACTTCTTATAGGGAAATCGAGTTGGTATAGGCTACAGTCACTTGTCAGTTTTGACTTATGTTTGTGTTTAAGCTGTGAAGATCTGTATAACCGATCTGTAGCTATAATTTTCGGTTTTCGAAGTTTTGATTAAAAGAAAGTATCTACGCTGTTTGTAACGGTACACCGTCGTTAATGTAGAAGGGAAATCCCTTAAGTGCCGAAACGAGAAAAGAGAGGGACGCAGAAGACATGTGGAACAGTTTTCTCCAGGGTTTCTGCTTCATTCACGTGTCTCCGAATATATTTATCTTTTTACGGGTGCATTTGAAGCCACCGTTAACTCTTCCTGGCTTTTGAAATAAAAACATAAAAATAAAACACGGTTACCGCCGGGGTATGAAAACGGGAGAAAAACACCAGCGGTGGAGGTTAAAAGCAACTCTGCTGACCCTCCCCAACCCCCCCCCCCCCCCCCCCCCGACGCACCCCACCCATTCCCCGTTTGCCTTTAATGTCGCGCGGGCGACCACACGCCCACTTCAGACCACCGTAAACATGTCAGTCGATGATGACAGAGTTGGCCCCGGGACGTTTTATATAAATTGACCTCAACTACAGCTCATTAGAACCCTTAAATTGGAACCATGCTGCAAGGGTACCGTCGGGGAGTTGATCGAGGGCATAGGACAGGTCTTTTGTGCCTCAATACATCCACCATCACCTCCTCCTGTACCCGTCGCTTGTTACCAGCGCAAAAAAACCTAAAATTAGCAGACATCGAATTAACCTACATCGTCTGAAAAATAGCAGAAAAAACCCCGCGCCCAAACCTCTGCAGTCGCACGTCTTGGGTGTGATTTCATCGTATTGATGGCCATGGGCATGGAGAGGCTTTCCTGAAAGAAGGCCGGAGAGGCTGTAGCCTAGCAACGAAGTTAATAAAACACACATCATAAATAAAGTGAAATTTCTTATCAATGGCCTAATCATAAGTGGCAAGGTTCATAACTTGAAAAAGACTTTACCCATTAGCCCAAGTGTTAATTGATGTGCAAATTAGTAGACACCTTGCACCCACATGGGTCCCTTGCTATTTAGGCTGCCTCCGTCCCGTAAGTGGATCAGACTGCGACATGCTGAATTTCCCACAGGGCCACATATTTTTTTCTGTAAAATAGCTCTCCTGAAAAAAAAAAACGTACATTTTCTTGGTAGAACAAGTGATCGATAATCAGCAGTGAGAATGCATGTATCATAATCAAACTAACTGCAGTCTAACGGACTCCAACAACAGGAGAGGAAGCTCACAAGCTGCCGTTTCCCACAATGCCACACAACAGGCTACAGTGATTCAGTGGAAAAGCCAATCACTCCCCTTCAGCCCGTCCTTCAGTCCCAGAATGCACAGCTGTGGTGCTTTATTGACTGGTATTTTTTCAGTTTTTTTTTTTGTGATAAAAATGTGATAATCGTTTTTCCCCACCCCGAATAGTAAAACATGTCCACACACCAAAGGCTCTTTTCAAAAACATGTGGTCTTCTACCTAAAGCTTGCCTGCTTTTTTCATGTCTTATTTGAAGTCCCTGTTGTGAACACCTTTTTCAGGTACGCGTCATATAAAAAATGCCGTGCTATCAGTCCTCCGCCCTTCCCAACCCCTCTCCCCCACTTTGTTGAAACAGGGGCAGGAGTAATTGCCCCACTCAGACTGTAGAGTGGAGTAATTGCCTTTAGTGTAACTACAGTGTAGGCCTCAAAGGGCTCATTGTGTTGACTGGGAGTTGATCTCTGAGGATTGCTTTGTTTGTACCACAGAAGATAATTAACCCACTTGGTCAGGTAAGAGGGGGAGGGAAGGAGGGGGGGGGGGGGGATTTTAAATTTTAAGGAAAAGGTTTAAAGGAGGGGAAAAAAGCACAGGAAGGAAAGCTTGAGGGAGGAAGAGAGAAAGATGTTCAAACAAGTCAGACAGGAAGGTAGATCGGAAAAGAAGAGGAGGAGACAGAGATGGACAGTGAGAGAAAGACAGATGGACAGCGAGAGAGAGACGGACAGAGAGAAAAAAGAAAGAGAGTGAGAGAGATGTACAGAGAGAAAAAAAAGAGAGAGAGAGGTTGAGGGAGTCAGTCGAGACTCTTAAGTAGTGTCTCTCTCTCCCCGGAGGGTCTTGGTCTAGGAGTGGAGACCAAATATTTGTACTGCGACTGTGTTTGCTGTCCAAACAGTCCCTGTTCACGGTGGCCCCCTTGGTGTGATGTGGGCAGCCCCTCTGGGATCACTGCTTGTTTGAGGAGTGCCCTGGAAAAGCACCAGAACCCGCATTTAATCCACACACGTTTTATTAACCCAATTTCCACATCAGAGAGCTTAGCAACAGTCAGGTCCGTATAGTTTCCATTCCATTGCCGAGTTCCAGTGTACAGCCGACAGAAGCTAAAATGTGATTTGTCCTCTCGCAGATTTGTGAGGATTGTCAGGTTTCTCAAAAATGACCCTTAAATACAATGTTTTTGTCTGTGAAGAGTGTTACGATATTAAAAGACGTTCCTCTCCGGTTAGAAAGTGTTTCTTATGGGACAAACGTGCATACGTAAATCACCGGATATAGCTTTTAGGGACCGTACATTATTCTGTGTATTTACTTCCTTCTCTCTGTCTTTGTATCAGACTTATTTCAAATACCTAATATTTTAATGCTGCTAAGACTGCAAAGAATTCTGCGATACCCATGATCATTTTCCATGTCATAGAAAGTGTACAACCCTACGTAAATTATTTTGTTCTGAATATTGGGAAAAATATGTGTTTCTTTTACATTGTCAATAATCTGCAATAATTTTGCTGCATGGTGTCTAATGGTTAAAATATTTCAAATGACCCAGGTCTGGCTTGTATGCCACTGAAATGGCATTACTGTTTGGAGAAGTGTTTAAATCAACAGATAAAACAGACAGCAGACACAGATGAAGACAGTGAATGAAGTGTTCCTTTACTTTAGCACCAAATCGATGTTATACGGTACACTTCCGCCGGACACGTCAGCCGCGTCACCACGGTAACAACTGCGAAACTATTATTACTCTGCCTGCTCTTATGGAAGTTGAACCGACAGGCCGTGGCGCAATTCTGTTAGTGAGAAAGAGACACCGCATTTCACAAATCACGAGATAATGCAGCCTGACGTCTGCAGAAATGTAACAGCGACATTTGTATAATGCACTAGACTATATTATAAAAAAAACAAAAACAATCAAAGCATTCACATAATTACATCATCTCTCATTAGCACCTTTAGTATCCAATAGCTTACACAAACTATTTGACTTTACAAATGAATTATGTTATTCTTACCATTATCAAAATGATTGTCATTGTTATTGTTAATACATTTCAGGTTGTTTTGGAAGAAAATGTTATTATAGAACAAAAAGAAAAAATACAAGACAAATAAATACACTTTACAATGTATTCATAAAATCCATGAAGCCTTTTATATACACTCTTGAATCGTTTATTAAAATAGGATTTAAATTTTTTTTTAAAGGTTTGAGACAAAATAAAAATGACAATGGAGAACAAGAACTATTTGAGCTCCGTAACTGAATAAACACTGGAAAATATTAAATGAATGGTAGCTTTACGGTAGCACTAACATCCAAGATATATAAATAAAATCCCACTTAAGTACCTGCAGCATTACTATATAATTAACTATAACTTCAAGAAGGTTTAATAAATAATAAAATTAAAAACATCTTAATTTACTGAGTTTAAAAATGGCCTGCTACCATTATCACACCATCAAATTAAGCAATGCCTGTAAAATGCAAAAGATTATTCTACTTCAAATACAGGCAGCATTTTTTTTTTCATAATTTAAGGCATAAATTAAAAAAAATTATAAGTAAGAACAAGTTAAATAAAACATAAAAGAAAGCCTACCCATAAAAATACAGGCTGACAAATCACGTGTACATGAACAAACGCTTAACAACTATAAGAATCTAGTTACCAAATCAGTTTGACTACTGTGGATATGTCTACCATTTCTAGAAAAAGTGGTAATTTACTGGTGCATATTCCAGGGTGCATGTTCCAGGGTGAGTTACTTAGACTGTGATCTCTTACTGAAATCTCTCCTTGTCATGTAAGACAAGGGACCAAACTATGTTGGAAAGATTCAAAAAGCTGTCAAATTGAAGGACACTTGAGTGGTGTTTGATCAGAAAGATTAAACATAACAATAAAATACATTAATGATAATTAGCAGTGGCAAATAGAAACCTGTCAGTCCCTCCTATCGTCCGTTTAGCTTTCGTCGCGATAGTGTGTATGTTTAGCTTTCGTCGCGATAGTGTGTATGTTTAGCTTTCGTCGCGTTAGTGATCATTTGACTTGGGGAAGATATACCAGTGGTCTTTTTGTAAAAGCAAAGTGTGTGTGTTTGTGTGCATGCTTGCATGTGTGTGTGTATATGCACGTTTATTTGTGTGTGTGCATGCTTGCATGTGTGTGTGTGTGTGTGTGTGTGCGTGTGCATCTAGGTGCACGTTTGTGTATGCATGTTCCCTCAGTATTTTGATCTTTGTTCAGGGTTTAGGTAACAATAGTGTTCTTTTGACTTGGGAAAGCTTCACCAGTGGTTTTTGTAAAGACAAAATGTGTGTGTGTGTGTGTGTGCATGCATGCGCGTGTGTTTCCTCAGTGTTCAACATTATAAATGCAAGGCAGCAGAATCCAGCGAGTGTGTGTTCTCTATAATCCCATAAACAAATCTCCAACAGGAGCTTGTGCTGGAAGAGGGACAGGGGCTCGCTAAACATTGTTTAAACGTTGCGGAGCTCGTTCTGGGAAGAAAGACAGCGGGCACTTTGAGTTTAAACATTGCGGAGCTCGTTTTAGGATTAGGGACAGTGGACATTATGGGCTCCCCTACAACACTATTGTATTTACTTATGATCAGAACCAATAGAACAGCTACGCTGTTTGATAAACTGCAAGGGTGCTGCATTGAAGGTCCAGGTACAGGGAGCTGTTACTAGGGCGATTGTGTACAGTGCGACACTGATTCTTAACTACATCACTCGCTTTCTTCGGGTGACACCATAGCATGCCTGGACCTGCCGCCAAACGGGAGAAAAACACGTCAAAAGGCTGTTGCGGAATACCTGCAACATTACAAATGAGCGTACGAGCGCTCAAGGCTATCCGTAGCAGAGCGGCGTAGCGCGCGCTGCGCTTCGCATCTCGAACGCAGCCCCGCGTCGGAGAGAGAGAGAGAGCGAGAGAGGGGGAGCAGGGGTGGGAGGGGTCAGATCTCCAGCAGCCCCCCGCCCGTCTCCACGCCGTTCCCCACCCCGCTCGCATCCTCCCCGTTGGCGGAGGGGTCGGCCGGCGGCGCAGCCGAGGGGGCGGGGTCGACGGCGAGGGCGCCCTCGGCCCCGGGCTCCGCCCCCTCGGCCGCGCCCTTGCCCTGCAGCTGGGCGTCGGCGTGGGTCTTCTGGTGCTTGCTGAGGTGGTCGCTGCGCGTGAAGCGCTTGTTGCACAGCAGGCAGGTGAACTTCTTCTCGCGCGTGTGCGTGCGCACGTGGCGCTCCAGCTCGTCGGAGCGGGTGAAGCGCTTGCCGCAGAAGAGCCAGTTGCAGACGAAGGGCCGCTCGCCCGTGTGCCAGCGCAGGTGGGCCTTCAGATGCGAGGCCTTGCCGTACACCTTGCCGCAGCCGGGGATGTGGCAGCTGTGGACGGGCTTCTTGCGCAGGGAGGCGGCCGACGCCCCCAGGCGCTCCAGCTCCTGGCAGTTGGGGCAGTCGCAGGTGGAGCGCCCGCCCGGGGCGCCGTACCCGCGCGCCGGCTTCAGCCCGATGGGGCTGTCCATCAGGCCGCCGCCGCCGCCGCCGCCGGGCACGGGCTTGGGCTGCGGCAGCATGTGCTGGTGGGCGGAGGGGAGGAGGTGGGAGGAGGAGCTGAGGCCCACGGCGGGGTAGGGGGCGGGGTTGAGGGAGGTGAAGTCGGCGCCGTAGCTGGGGAGCTGGGGGCTGAGCGAGGCCTGGGGGGGCATGGGCTGTAGGGAGGCCTGGAGCGGGTCCTGCTGGGACTGCACCGCCGTACTCAGCCAGTTGGAGTTGGGGTGCACGTCCCACCAGGAGGACGAGGAGGTGGGGTTGGCGGGCGCCGCCGTGATGCCCGGGTGGATGCCCGCCTTGTACCAGGAGCCGTACGGGTGCGACATGTCCAGGGAGGTGTAGACGCTGGCCAGGCAGTCCGCCGTGGCGTGGGCCTTGGACGCCAGCAGAGAGGGGTCCTGAGACATGGAGGTCTGGAAGGAGTGTGAGAAGGGGTTGTATTCGGAGGCGTAGCCCCCGGCGGGCGGAGGGGGGCTCCCGGAGGGGGTGAGGAGCCCCCCTCCGCCCGCGCTGAAGGAGCCCGTGTAGGAATCCGCCAGCCCGTCTCCGACTCGCCCACTCTTTGGCACCTGGAGGTCAGAGGTCAGGCTGTAGGGCTTCTTCCCCGGGGCCGTGCTGCCCGCCTTGCCGGGCGTGGCCGTGTCCCTCGCCGGGCTGGTGCTGCCGAACTTGTTGCAGGTGGCGGTCAGCATCGCCAGAGGACTGGACCCGTACCGGGCCTCCTCCTGCAGGAAGAGAAGGAGAGAATAACTGAGACTGAAAGCCCGTGGTCACAGTGTCACAATAACTGAGACTGAAAGCCCGTGGTCACATTGTCAGAAAAACTGAGACTGAAAGCCCGTGGTCACATTGTCAGAATAACTGAGACTGAAAGCCCGTGGTCACATTGTCAGAAAAACTGAGACTGAAAGCCTGTGGTCACAGTGTCAGAAAAACTGAGACTGAAAGCCTGTGGTCACAGTGTCACAATAACTGAGACTGAAAGCCCATGGTCACAGTGTCAGAATAACTGAGAATTGGGGATCACTGTCATCATTTCAGAGTGACTCAGACTGGGAAAGACTGAGAAGGAGAGAATAACTGAGACGGACGAGCAGGCCACAGCCACAATATCAGAGTGACTGAGACTGACACTGGGAGGAGACCACTAGCACAGCTATCAACACTAATCAAAATTCCTCTGCTTCAATGAGGCTCTGTCTCTTTCCCAATAACAAGAGGACAAACGTGCTACACTACATTTTTTAAGAGAAAGACAACGTGCATTTTGAACATATTTGGCTGCCACTGTTTGTGTGTGTTATGTGACATTACTGTAAATTACCCTTGGATGCACAAAGACAAGAGCCATTTGAGTTTATGGTGAAAGAGCAACAAAACACGACAATTAGGCTGGTATGACTGGGCAGTCCCCTGTTGTGGCTTGCCTGGTGTTTGTTTGTTTTTGGTAAATGTGTTGCAATAATTCTCATACAATGCGCTTGCTTTTTTTGTGCTTTTTTTCTCTCTAACCTATTGTCTCTTATCAGATGCTGAAAACCTCAAATAACTTCCCTTGGAAGTATGATATTCAAAAGTGAAACCATGTGGCATATTGTATAAACAAGGTCCCAACGACCGATATTGACAGTGTTTAGTGGTCCTTAAAACTGTCAACCCAGTGAACATTTTTGTGGCATCTAGGCGTTCATGTGAAAACCAGGCTGGTTTAAAAGTGAGTTTTGTCGCTGACTTAGACGTAGCCAGGATATATCCGGGTAAATCCTGAGCTATCTGGGGTTAACCTAGTCTCTTTATACGAAAACGTCTCTCAACCTAGATTTCCACTCCTCTAAAGGGGTCTGTATTCAGTCTCTTGGTTACTTGGAATATAATCCCACGTCCAGAACTTTTCTTGTTATCAAAATAAAGGATTTTTTCCCTTCTTCACAAACACAGTGTGACGAGTTTAGCAAAAAAAATCTAATCCGTCAAACTGAGTTTGTGAATAAAAAGTAAACTCGTACATTTACTTGCAAGTCAAAGGTACTGACACATGTTGATTTAATGCACGCCAGACCCCTTCTGCCCGCGACCCGAGTGAAACAGGTTAGTAAACAATGTTAATAAGCAGCTAGAGACGGTTGTTTTTCTTTGTCGCTATGGACACCTGAGAATGTCACAATGTCAAACCTAACAATGATATATTGGCCTGCAAGCCAAGGCTACTGCAGCATTGCTGTGTTCCCAGACGCGCGTTTTTGAGAGTTCGCCAAACTGCCGGCACGTGGGCCTTTTCTAGATGACCAAGGAATTAATTTATTTTGAAGCTTGATAATGAACCTTGCCAAAAAAATATGCAATTGGCAATGCCTCATAACGTAGGCCTAATTATTTTTCTTCTTAAAAATATAAGTTTTGCAAAGTGATTGGAACCAAGTCAACGACGACGACGATGATGATGATACTTATTATCGCAAAAATGTAAACATACGTTTGACAGAAAACGGCAACGGAGCTTACTGGTTATATATTCACTCTATTTGCCATTGTGCGCCCAGGTGCATGGTTGGTACTTTTATATTATACAGGCATAGTAACCTACAAAACCTTGCAAATACCACTGACTTGGGTAAAGAACATTTGTCTCACAGAGACTACTGTAATCACTCATTAACATGAATGCCTGTTTAGTTTTTACTTTGCTTTAGTTTTACCAGAATGGCTGTTCATAATGAATCTCATCACAATAAAAAATTAAACACACATTTTCAAGCCGCACTTCGACTGGGGTTTCCCCCAGTCTCCCCCTGCCGTCGCCACAAATGACATTTAATCGCAGAAACAGAAGAGGCTAAAGTCGGTTGTTAATATAATCAGCGCCACCGCCGCTGGTCTTCAATGGAGAATGAGTTTTGGTTTCTTTGTGCGGTCTATTTTCCTCCTTACATTAGATTTGGAAACCACCGAGGGTCATCAAAAGTCGTTCAGTTCTAAGAATGTAAAATCTACCAGCTTAGTGGCGTCGCGACTGATCTTTGCACACGTGTCAGGTGACATTGTTTTTTTCAATTTCTTAGAATTGTTCAGTACACATGTTAACTTAGAGGTAACTATATCTACTACAAGTGCAAATGTGGTCATCGGTATAAAGGGACGATATCTTTATATCTCGTAGCCTCGGATTGGCAAACGATAATATTTCAATAGTGCATCCTACTTTGAAAAAAAAAAGGTCGTTTACTTGTCAATCGCATATCTTCAACAGACTGTCGTATTTTCCCTAAAGTAAATTAGATAGGCTCATTCTAAATCCGACAGCAGGCTATCTGGACTTCCAGAGAACACTGGCGAAACGCGCCATCCACTTTTACGCATTGATGCCAGGGCTTTGTGATTATTTTTGGAGACATAGCCGAGTTATAATTTGTCAGGACACAGAGTTCACATTATAGTATTATTATTTTCATTCCAATGAAGCGAGGAAGGTTCACACTAGAGTCTGCGTTGTACGGTTTTGTTTTCATTTCCTTTGAGCGAATTGCTGACGCGCTCCGAGGAACAGACTTTTGGGGACTCGGAGGCCTGGCATTGATCTCCCCCTCATTCCTGCTAAGCGCCTGCGGTCGACACGGCGTATCCTGTTGCTTTAGCTCCCATTTCCAGGTTAATTACACCCCATTACAGAGCTAAACGGCAGGGTTTAACTTGTCGGTAATGCTTGCATTCAAAGCCCTTTCCGCATGTGGTTTACGTCCTTTATACTCCTTCTCTGGATGAGCTGTGGAACTTTTATGCTGTAATTGTGGCAGCATTACGTATGATTGTCCGTATAACTCTTTAATCTGTAGAATTATTTTTCGGACTTCCAAAATATCAGCGTTGTATAATCTGTCTTTTTTTTATTTTTACTCCTATACGTTATATGTTTGATATTTCCTTATTGGTATAGGCCTACTTAATTTATTAAAGGTTGTCTTTGGAAAGATTGAGAGATTAAAAAGTAGAATATTGAAAACATTGCCAAGGTGTTTGCCTGAAAACAACACTGTATCTTTATGTAGCTACATAAGACCTACATTAAATAGGTATGACGGCCCGGGTCTTGTAATATCTCAGACGGCTGTTTGTCATGTTTGGTTCACGAGGCTTCATCTGAGACCACAGCTTCTTTCATCAACACGTTATTATTTGGCTATAACAGTATATCACAGAGTAGACCGCAGGTCACATTTTCTCCCTCTTAAACGCAGTCAAACAGACCTGAGACTTCCAATATCTGAGGTTGCACAAAGTTCACCGCCTGCATTCTCGGGCAAGCTGAGCGATTGAAGAAGAGAATGTTCCCTTGCCCGGCATTTCTATAAACTAAATTTCCACCTATTGAAGTTAGGGAATAGCGCTGAAATAACAGTTCTCGTGCATACCAGCTGTGTCGGTTTTACACTCTTGAATCCAAATGTATACGCTTCGAAATAATGGTGCAGTGATGCTCAAAACAGTTGCTCAAGGGGAGAGAGACCAAAGACCCTCACTAATGGGACGCACATCAAAGCTCGGAGCTTTACAGGTACTTATCAGTCTAGGACTACAGAAAAGCTAATTATTAGGAAATATGGGAGGTTGAAGGAAACGGAAGTCGTCGCTGCACGTTCAAGACGGTGTCTGGGAGTGAAGTTCTCACCTGGCCGCCGTTGTTTTGTCATCTTTACAGCTTACAAGAAGTTCTGTCGGGGTCTCACTCGCTGAGCGAACAATTATTTTTTTTAAGTGGGATAATTGCCAAATAATCTTCTCGTCTCGGCGCCACTTGTGTATTCCCTCAATTACCCCACTATCTCTACCGTTTTACTGCGAAAGTCTTTTGGAAACTGCGTGCTGTATACCAAGAATAGTACACGGTTCATTGTAGAACAGAGCGGCTACTTTGTCTTGGGTATAGCTACTCGCAGTAAAATGCCAATAAACATAGCTTTACATCCACAAAACCGCCAGGTATCCCAGGACGCAGCAGTCCGCTCTCCTGTTCCCCCTGTTTGAACTTCCTCAAATGGATCCGCGTGGGTGTTTGATTGTACCGTATTAAAACTGACAGACAGATAGGAAACCTGCGTTGTAACAGACTGAGTAAGAAACATATGCGGACAAAGATCCTCAAGACGAGTCAAAGAGGCGCCTAGATTGACCGCGTGCAGTAGGCTACCAGAAGATAAAACAACACACATTTTAGATCACACACGAGACCACTGGTGAGACTATTTCATATTAAAGCAGAAATCCAGCAGTACACTCAACAACGCTTTTCCATACCTCCAAAATAGACGCGGCCATCCCTGAGAGTCAAATCCCAAGAGCTCTATAGGTAAAAACAGAGGGGTCTCAGGCAGCTCGCGGTCCCGGGACAGTTTGGACTAACTCCGGCACGAGCGAAGGAACCTCTATGAGAGACACAGGGCCCGCCTCCTAATTACAGGGTCCGGACGCTTTGAAGAACCGCCAAGGAGCAATAAAAAAAAAAGATGGGGGAGAGCGGAGGGGGCGGAGGAGACTGGAACGAAAGTACACTGGGATTTGCCCAACCCCTAAAACACAATCAAGTCTAAACGGATGCAGTAATGGAAAAGCATATTAGAAGTACGAATGATAAGATAAAATAAGCATTTTTGTCGTCTGGGGAGATGAAAGAACGCCTGCCGTGGATCCCTTCCTGCGGTCGCGTAGGTCTTCCTGCAATTAGGCTACGCTCCGCCATAAGTCGACGGCCCTACACACACTTTGCTTTAATATTATAATAAAACAATAATATTAAAATAGGTCAACCACACGTGAGGTCGAGGACTGAAGAAACAGAATGTCCATGAACACAATCAACCCCATGAGGAATTCGTTATATCAGAAATAATAATTGAAAAAACAAATTGAATTTTATTGCTCAAACTGTTAAATCAGTTTTTAATGCATTGTTTTAATAGCCTATAATCACATAATAAAATTGTTTAGCAATATATATACATATATATATATATAAAATAAACATAGGCTACATTATTATAGGCATGATTATTATGTTGATGGTATAAAATTATTGCTATTTATTCTTCTTCTTGTTTTTCTTATTATTATTGTATTATTAGTAGTAGTAGCAGAAGAAATAGTAGTAGTATTAGTGGTAGCCTAGTAGTAGTGCTAGTGGTGGCGGTTGCCCTAGTAATAGTAACAGTAGTTGCATAGCAGCAATAATCGTATCTTCAGCGGTAAATTTGGTGAAAGTACCAAAGTTAATTCGTTCATTAAATGTATTCGAGATCGCTTAAAAATCAGGGGGGTTGGAGCAAGAAACCCACATAAATAAATCAGACAAAATTAAGATGGTTAGATTTGTGGTTTCTGTTTGAGAATTTTATTGTTTGGGGTTTTAAACCTCACTCGGTTTTCAATCCTTTAGAAAACGCGCTTTTGTAGGCCTTTGGTGTTTCCAGTGATTCAACTGTACGAAATAAAAAGAGAAGGAGGCCAATAAATGATTAAATAAAATAATGAATAATAATAATAACGAAAACAAAATAGGAATTCCGACCACTGCAACATTAACGATTAAAAAGTTTCAGTATGTCGGTCGAGTTTTTAAAAATTTATTTATTCCAAGTCAAGTCCCAGCAATTAAAAAAATTACATTGACAGATTAAGTTAGAAATCTCTCACATTTGGAAGTATTTACCTACCATGCCGTTAAAATCTTTGCGTTTTTTACAAGCTTTTTAAGTATCGCATTTAGGGATCTGTGGTGTGCTTATGAAAGCTGAAATGTATGGAGTCGTTTTATTAATGACATGGGCTATTAATGGGGCATCATTGTTATATGGTGTTGGCTTTAAAGTTGAATTTGTCTATGTAACTAATATAAATATGTCCTGTTTTTATGCGCCTTTATACATCAGAACCATGTGTTCTGAATAGGCTACTCAATCGATCTATTCTAAAATGAATTGTAGCCTAATTAATATAGGCTACAAAAATTGTAAGCTGAGTTGGGATTTCATAAAATAATGACCACAAAAGGAACACGTATGTAATTTGTCTGTATCATTTAGGAACGAAAAGGCCATAGTTTGCAGATAAATGCGTCGGCTTGTGTGTTAATAAGTAACATATGCAAATGTAATCAATCTAAACCCCGACTGTGCACGTGTTCATTTTAATATAACTAGCCCTGGCCTCAACAATTCAACATTTCCAGCGCTCAATATGCCTTGTTTTGTTACAACAATTAAATAGTTTTTACCACATTGTGGAAAAATTCTATGTAGCCTATATGATGTTCAAAAGAGGCGTTGATTTGTGATATTGGAATATCTTATTTGAATATTATTCTTCACTACAGGTACAGCATGACCACACTATTGAGGGGTAGTTAAAAAATTTAAAAAACTTTGCGTTTTTTAGGCTACTTGTGATATTATTTGTGCGTGCGGTTGTACTGATAGATTTCTCCAGATTCCAATGAATAGGCACTCAGTTTGTTTCATGGAGGAGTTTCTGTCTGCGATGTTTGCCTTTGATGTCATATCCGTCTCACTGTCTGTTTTGTCACTGTCTGCTTAACTCTGTGGGGTCGAAAAATGATTTAATTAGACACTTTGTATTATTTTTAAAATGAGTAAAAGAGGCTGTGTTATGGTCTTCCATGCTCTTGTAATTAACATACCAGTGACTCACAAGCTGTTTTCTGCAGATAAACTGTGATTTATTTATATTCCACGATGTCAGAATATATTGTCGAGTCAAAACAGAAACTAATCAAAACGTCCAAAAGCGATGGTATTGGTCTACAGGCTGTGGAGATTCCGTTGAATAGGTTTAAAAAAGACCCGCGCATTCCCACACGCTCCTATATTTATTACCATTTTGGCTACGGTATCATTTATCGCCATTCAAAATATGCAAGTCTAAATCGGAAGCCATCGGCAGTGTTACGCTCCCAGACGATCCAAAAGGATAAAATTTACCTTTCAGAAATGGCATCACGTTTCAGAAATTTTGTCATTTATTGGGATTTGCAATATTTCCCCTTTTCGCGTTTTCATTTGTTCAATTATAGTTCATCGCTGCTATCAGGCCCCTCCTAGTGATTTATCTTTCAAATAAACACCTACTTCATCCTCTTTCTACAGTCCTAGTAATTGCCTCTCCTTGACCGTGGACTGGAATCATCCAGACTGCGTGTTCTAACTTCTTCTGCTTGAGAAACAACTGGTCATGTACGGAAATGATCTCGCGCGTGTGGATTTTATAAAACTCATTTACTACTCATTTACCTTAGGAAGAAGGTAGTCTACTCATGAGAAATATGTTCTCAGTCTCAATGTTGTGCTTCTGTTGTGTTAACTCATTTTGTGTATAAAATGGGAAATTCTATGTGACGTAGCCATTGCAATAGCAATAAATGTGCGTGCAATAATAATGCACGTGCTCAAGAACAGATATAGCACGCAACTGCATGAAAGATATCGCAATGCATGGAGCAAATCATTTATGAACATGCAAAATACAGTTACTGCAAACAATGAATAACACAAAAGACATTGTTTTTAAATGGTAAAAACATTGTAACACACAAGATAGCATACATTCAAACATGCACACACATCCACATGCATGCATAAACAAAGGTACACACACAACATACACACATACACATGTACATACGTACATACATGTGCAGATATGCACGCATACGCACGCACACACACATAAATTCATGCATACGCACACGCAGACACACACACAAAACCTGCACACACACACACACAGTTGTTTTGTCTCCCTAAACAGCCTCAGCTGAAAGTGAACTACAGAACACAATGAGGGTTTATAAACAATTAACAATGGAGATGTTTCCATGGCAGCCGTTCAGCTGTTCTTATCTCTGGGGAAACTGGCCGGACAACAGGCGCTTATCTGATGTTATGCAGGTTTACTGAGCTGACGTCCAAGCATCACTGTACCTGTGATTGAGGGGAGTTCAGATTTTTAATATGTATTTGACGTACTTGACACTTAATTACAAAAGTACCACATGGTTCATTGGGGGGTTTTTTTAAAGTTTTTTTTGGGTCCAGTTCAGACAATTGAGGAAATTCAATTCAATTTGTTAACTTAAAAAACCTGATAGAACCTTACAATTTGTGGATGTTTTTATTCAATCCACAAATTGAATTTTAAACTTATTTCCTGAACTCAAATGGAATTAACCCCAACCCTGGACTTTACTGTGAGATGATGTATTGTGTGTGTGTGTGTGTGTGTGTGTGTGTGTGTGTGTGTGTGAGAGAGAGAGAGAGAGTCCAAGGCCTCAGACCATTGGATGTTTAGGCTACGGGGCTTCAGCCCGGTTCAATGGAGGCATGGCCGGCGAGCTCCTGAATGTCCGCGTGGTCTGGTGAATAAAGCCGGAGGCTGGAGACGAAGAGTGGGCAGGGAGGGGGGGGGGGCAGTTTGCATAGTGGAGTGGAGCAAAACTACTCTGGGCAAGACAGCGTTCTCTCTGTCCGTTACCATAGTACCCAACAAACTCTGCGGCAGCTTTACGAATTATGAAAGCAGGAGATTCGACCGCACACATAACCTAAATAAATAAACCAATAAATAAGTAAACAAAATAAACGTTCCCCTGACAGCCGGTTTGAGCTTTCAGCTCCCCTGTGGGTCTCTCGCGCTCTCTCTCTTTCACTCTCTCTCTCTCTCTCACACACACACACACACACACACACAAAGAGGAAAGGAGATTAAAATTGTAGTCTAAAATAAACATGTAATTTCGTCTTTTATTTTTTTTCCCCAATTACAAGGCATGGTCAGGGAAGGCTTGTCGTTGGCCCTCACATCTACACACAAACTATATTTAGAAGTCTGCTCCCTGTCTGACCTGCATCTCACTGCTTTTATTATTTTTTAAAAATTTCGCTCAACCCCCCCCCCCCCCCCACATGCACAAAGCGAAACAATGAAAACGTAACGCCCGCTTTTTATTCCCCAAAAGAGTTAAATGTGCGGTGTAATCGTCTGGCGTTAAGATAAACTGAGTTTTAGGTGTGGCTGTTCATTACAGGGGCAGAGGCCCAGTGGACTCTTTGGCAGAAGTGATAGGCCGACCCGCTGAGACGTCTGTGGGATGCCACCCTGTCCCTAACTGCCCTTACTTTTTTTTTTCTCCGGAGAAAATAAGAGTACGTAACGAAGAGGCCATTCGCCCCATCTAGGCCCGTCACGTTTAGTGTCGACCTGGAGCCCGTTTCTTCCCTGGGGCTTCTGCCACCACAGACCTCTCCAGCCAGGTCCAGTCTTCATCCAAGCCAATGCCAACTGGTGCAAAATGGAGTCCAATATGTGCCACCTCAATCTTCAGAAGCGAATATTAATATACACTTATTTGCTTGGACTGTCTATTTTCCCAGCTACTTTAATACCTCAGGCTATAATCTACCCGACCACTATGATTATTTGCTACAATAGATTCCCCATTACCTCCCTATATCTTTAACGTCTGATACTGGGCCAGAGAACAGAGGATGGGCTCCCCTTTATAGCCAGGGGAACCCATGGCTGGGGTGTCACCAGCGTTTGAGTGTTTTTCTTCTTACAGGGGAGTTTTGGGGGTTCAGGCTTAGCGATTTTCTAATTACCGTGTCTCTGTATAAAATACGAAACAAACAACATTGCATTGAACTGAATGTTCTATAGAGTATCCAGCACTGTGTCAGGCCTGAAGGTGAACACCCCTTGGTTCCATGACATGGCAAGCTTTCACACACATTTATAACTGGTATCCATGACATGGCAAGCTTTCACACACATTTATAACTGGTATCCATGACATGGCAAGCTTTCACACATGTTTATAACTGGTATCCATGACATGGCAATCTTTCACACACGTTTATAACCGATATCCATGACATGGCAATCTTTCACACACGTTTATAACCGATATCCATGACATGGCAATCTTTCACACACATTTATAACCAATATCCATGACATGGCAAGCTTCCGCACACATTTATAACTGGTGTCCATGACATGGCAATCTTTCACACACGTTTATAACCAATATCCATGACATGGCAATCTTTCACACACGTTTATAACCAATATCCATGACATGGCAATCTTTCACACACGTTTATAACCAATATCCATGACATGGCAAGCTTTCACACACGTTTATAACTGGTGTCCATGACATGGCAATCTTTCACACACGTTTATAACCAATATCCATGACATGGCAAGCTTTCACACACGTTTATAACCGATATCCATGGCATGGCAATCATTCACACACGTTTATAACCGATATCCATGACATGGCAAGCTTTCACACACATTTATAACTGGTGTCCATGACATGACAATATTTCACACGTTTATAACTGGTATCCATGACATGGCAATCTTTCACACACGTTTATAACCGATATCCATGACATGGCAAGCTTTCACACACATTTATAACTGGTGTCCATGACATGGCAATCTTTCACACACGTTTATAACCGATATCCATGACATGGCAAGCTTTCACACACGTTTATAACTGGTGTCCATGACATGGCAATCTTTCACACACGTTTATAACCGATATCCATGACATGGCAATCTTTCACACACATTTATAACTGGTGTCCATGACATGGCAATCTTTCACACATGTTTATAACCGATATCCATGACATGGCAAGCTTTCACACACGTTTATAACTGGTGTCCATGACATGGCAATCTTTCACACACGTTTATAACCGATATCCATGACATGGCAATCTTTCACACACATTTATAACTGGTGTCCATGACATGGCAATCTTTCACACATGTTTATAACTGGTATCCATGACATGGCAATCTTTCACACACGTTTATAACCGATATCCATGACATGGCAAGCTTTCACACACGTTTATAACTGGTGTCCATGACATGGCAATCTTTCACACACGTTTATAACCGATATCCATGACATGGCAATCTTTCACACATGTTTATAACTGGTATCCATGACATGGCAATCTTTCACACACATTTAGTTCTGCTGACAGAACTCAACCTGAAAAACCTTTTGTTGTTGATTGTTAAATTGTGAGTGTTGAGTTTTGTTGATGGCCGCCCGTTTAAAAACCTCAAACCTCTGGGCACCCCCCCCCCCCCCCCACCACCACCAACAGAACACCCTCTTCTCCCCTCTTCAGATTGGCTCCCCTGACCCCATTTCTTTCTTTGGATTTCCCTGTGGGATAATGTTATTGTTGGTACAGCTATGTGAAGATAGTTATACTGTATGTCTGATATGTGATATGACACTTTTGTATTCCTGAGATGAACACAGATCTCCTCCACTTCTGAATGTCACTCTATGTAAGAACGGCAGCAGAGTGATTGTAATGTAATTGTCAATGTCAAACAAATCCCACCGTAGTCTCCTTTTGCTGAGTCTCAACAGATTAAGTGTCTTAAGCCTTTCCTTGTCATTTTTAACTTGTAGGAACCTATTTAGTTTCCCTTCTTTGTGCTTTTTCAAGAGCTTGTGTATTTCTCTTACAGCGTGGTGCCCAGACCTTCAATCAAACCCTTTCCTCCAACCATGTGACCCAAATATATTCATAGTTTTTTTTGTTGTTGCCATATTCCCATCTTGTCATTATAGCAGATGTCAGTACTATTCCTTTCCTACCATTTTCTGTTGATTTCTATTAAACTGGTTTCTGCTTTGAGTGACTTCAGCAAAAGGACGATCCAGTGTAATAAAGTCTGCCACCACATTAAATATTCAAGCATGTATACTATGAACCAATGAGGACACACTTTAAAATTGTCTTGTATAGCCAGTTTAGTGTACTTCATACCTCTGACATAGAGAACATGGAATGGGCAAGGACCTAAATACTATTGGTCAGGACCTAAAGAAACAGATTAGGGAAGGACAGAATTCATACGATATATCATACAATACGCGGAGCTCAAAGGGTGAAAAGCGCTTGTAAAGCGGTGAGATACCGTTTGGAAGCACTTTCCTCATGATCTGCATGAGGTTACACCGCAATCTTTTTTTAGCACAGCTATTTTCTGTCCTTTTTTTTTAAATGGCTGGGATTGTGGATGTAGGGTAAGGCAGGGTAATTAAAGCAGGGGTTAAATCCGCGCAATGTTGCTGCACTGTACGTACACGGAGACTGCGAGGCGAAAGGAGGCATTGCCGGCTCGTTTTCCTCTCAGAGTTGTTCCCATTTACAGCTCTCATCAAAAGGAAAGAGGCACTGATCTATAATTAGAGACAAACGGTGTTAATACTTAAGGGTTTCCTCAACAAATATCAAACACCCTTTCCTTTTTACTGTTCTATTTCTGTATTTTTACATGGGGGTCTATTAATTTCATGTTCGGTTCATTCCACATTAAAACACAGATCATTGGCTGTTCTGAAGGGGGGGGGGGGGGGTGGCCTGCCGACAGCTCAAAGGGGAGTGTGCACAGAACGTTTTCCTCTATGGCCTGGCTTTTCAACAGGGGTCCTTGAAGGTACTGTAGGGGGTCCCCGGCTGGACTATTTTAAAATGTAAAACTTACAAAATAACACTTTTAAAAAAAATTTTTTTTTACTTATGCTGGATGCGTTTGAGCCTGGCTGGGGGTCCCCTGGATAAGAAAACGTTGAAAACCCTGCTCTACATTGATTAAAATAACGATAGACTAAGGTAGACGATAGACGATAGACTAAGCTTTCCAACTGTCAATCCGCAATAGGGGACACAATGCAGTGGTGTTGGGGGGGGGGGGGGGACCCTCATTCTCTCACTCCAATATCAGATAGTATAGCTTGCTTTATTATGCTTAAACAAATTTGTCTTAACCATGCGACACTTTCTTAGATTCATTAAGACTTTTTTTTGTCTTATATCATCATCATTACTGAATACTTGTTTTTCTTTTGTTTTAAAAACCAAAAAAATATTTTTGTTTTCAAATCAGGTGATGGGGAATTGCCATAAACGTACACATTTGAAGAAATTCAAGTAATGTTTTGGCGTCACATCATCTCAATTACAATGTAATCAAATATATAAGTACCTATATAGATAAATTCTAAGTAGCACTTTTTTCAGAATGGCCCTCGTTAGGCTTTAGTTGAATTTGTAATTGTGTTATAATGTGATAAATGAAACCAGGCTGCTGGTTGAATTCCTCCCTGGGTTTTAGCCCACAGGAAATGAAGGAGGTTAATAGTACTGCAGAGGAGGGGAAAATTGAAATTATCACATTTTACTGGTTATTGGTGATGGAAATATGGAAGAAGGGGAAGCGGCTTGGGGACAGTTTTGCCCTCCAGTATGACTGTGTGTTAGTTTTCCAGTTTTCCAGTTCATGTGGCAGCAAAAACAGGAGGCTAGTTAATGGAAAAATATAAAGTTTTAAAGAGAGAGACAGAGAAAGAGAGAGAGAGTCTGTAAACTAAGCAGATTTTTTGTGGAGTTGTTTAATGGTGCTTGACAGGCTAGCACAAAGCCCCATAGCCCATAGCTTAGTTGGCTGTTTTCAGAGGACACGGGGGAACTCTCGGATGAAGATGCAGCTGATCTTTTAGCTGCAAGTTCTAAACGCAGTGGAATTCCAAGTGCAATTCTGGACAATTCAGTCTGTCTGATGAGCCTCGCAGATTGATTCACAAATTCATTCTGCGGTTATTTGTTTACGGTTTCGCAACAAGCTTGATTTCACGTGACACCACTTTCACACGAGTTCAAAATAATAAACATGATGTTCATTTAATGCATGGACATTAATAATGCAATAATACATGAATTTAAACTGAGTGTAAAGCCGGCTGGCTGGGGAATTGTGCTCTGCAGAATTGAGGAGTGAACAAGCGCAGGAGTTTTAGCCTTAACCGTAAAAACAAATTGTTGCTGAAATCCTGTTTTAAAGTATGTATTGCTTTAAGGTGACTCAGGTGCCTGGAGTCTGCTGGAGAGGTTCAAAGTCTAGGGAACGTTCTGGAAAGTCCGGTCGACCACAGAACGGAGCTTTGTGGGTGGCGAGGGGAGGTCAGGGGTCAGGGCACAGGGTGAATGGCGGAGGGTACAAGAAGAAGCGCAGAGGACGATCTCGTAAACAAACACGGCAGCACGATAGTCAATACCACCCTTTCGCTGAAAAGTCTGAAGTGAATTGGGCGGGCTGCAGAGGCTGAGGCGCACGAGAGTGATGTCATCAAAGGTCGCCGTGCAGGACAGGGCCCCCTGTCTAAAAGTCTGCATGAAATCAAATAATAAAAGGTTATGAATGAGCAGGCGGTCGACAGCACTGCTATAACCTGTGTCCAGATTAGAGGCATCAGCTCTCTGCATTTGTGTCCCAAATACCAAAACAAAATAAATAAATGAAACAAAAAGTCACCCCTGCTCCCTCCAGGCCCCCACTCCCATGGTATTCTTCCCCTTCTCCAAATTTGGCGGTATGCCCCACGCAGTAAGGCCCACAGCCACACTAGCCCGTTCCGTGTGTTTGGTTTAAGCGGAACATGGCCATATTTTGTAAAATTGCCCACTCGTGTGCCCCCCGATGCGGGTGGCGCACGTGGCCGTTAAAAAAAAATAAAAAAAGGTTTGACCCTGGAAAGGGACTGTGAGTCTCTAATTAAATACCGAGATCTGCCGGAGAGACTTTGCCGTCACTTTACTCCATCTTAGCGGGCGCCGGAACGCCACACCGCTAACTAACTAAGCGGGGCGGGGTGGCACCACCCGCTGAGCGAGGAGCTGCAGGCAAACGCACGCCCTCCTCCCCGTATCTGCACCACGGAAAAGACTGACCAAAATATACCGCTAATATTACTGGGGGCACTAACTCAAAAGTAAAAACACACAGCCTGTGCTAATACCATGAGTATTATCTTTTTTTCTCTCGAGCTCTGCTCATAAAGTCCTGTAAGTTTGGAATAATTAACATTAACTCTGCGCAGTGCCTGTAATTACAATTATCGAAATATGAGGATTAATATACAACGTACGTACATGAATAAGAAATTTGGAAATATCTGCAACCCGAATATATACTGTACGTATTATGTATAAAGCGTAAGAGCTGCTTTTAAGGTGATATCAGTCTGGAATAATGAAAATCAATTCAGTCACATTTATATAGTGCCTTTTATGTCCAAGGCACTCAGCGGTAATACTTACTAAGGAAATTAATCTCAGACACCCAACATATTGTGAACAAATCATAGTTACATATTCGTAAAACAGCGGTTCCCTTCTGTGCATGAATAATAACGCAGTGTGCTCATTAATATTAATAACTCAGCATAAATTGTAAAATTGTCATTGGTCCAGACAGTCTGAACAGCTGAAAGGAAGTGGAGGGATTGAGGTAAGCAGGGGATAGGGATAACCTGCTAGGCCTTTGAAAAAAGTTTGCGGTACATCAAGGAATGTAAATATGTCTGAGGATTGTGCCAAGCGTGGTTTTAAACATCAAAAGTGTATCTGCTTCTACAGTTTGTACTAAATATTTCATATTTTCATAACTCTGTGTGGGGGGGGGGGGATAGTATCAGTGCTGAATTTACCTTCAATTAATTTCAACCTTGGTCCCAGGATAAGAAGGCTATATTTCACAGAAATGTAAAAAAAAAAGGTTGAAGTCATTAAAACTCATTTTTAACCAACCATGTGTTCCATACTGTTCCAGTGTAATTTACAGCTAAATCTAGACCCACCCCCCAATTCCCATAGCGATCCATTCAAATGCAGAGACGTTATAGTATCGCTTGTAAGAGTACCAGAAAATAAGATAAAGAGTCTTTTGATGTTGTTGGGTCACAGACATCAGGAAGTCATGGCATGCAAAGGATATGCGACCAAATATTAAAAATTTAAAGGCACAGTCAACTTAGTGTATGTAAACTTCTGACCCACTAGAATTGTGATATAGTGAATTAAAACTGAAATAATCGGTCTGTAAACAGTTGTTGGAAAAATTACTTGTGTCATGCACAAAGTAGATGTCCTAACTGACTTGCCAACACTATAGTTTGCTAACATGATATATGTGGAGTGGTTAAAAATTAGTTGTTCCATATTGTTTTATTTTCACATATATTTTGAAGTGCTGCAAAACTGAAGGATGTGAAGAATTGTGAATCTTGTCTAATCTTCATAATATACTGTATTTTATCTCAATATTTTGGGAGAGTATTTCATTTCTGTAATGGATCAGTTCACAACATTTCAGATTTATACCTGAATTTGTTTGTTTGTTTGTTTGTTTTTTTATGGAACTGGGTGAGTTTATACCCCAGACTACCTATACATATAGCTGAATCATAATTTGGATCATAAAACCCAGAGCTTTCAGGAAACTGAATTTACATAAAAACCTGTGCCTTTTTTAGTATCATTCACTGTAAGATTCTTCAAAGAAACAGTTTTGTGAAATCAGTATAACTTAATGAAAGTAGTCAAATGCATTGTTTTTTTTAAACTTTCAGTTCAGTTTAGTTCTAGTTTTGCATGTGTTCAAAAGTTTAAAATGTGGGTCTGAGAATTATTCCATTACAGTATAATTGAGCTGTAGGTCAGTAAGATTTCCTTTCTTATGTACTGCCATTGCACCACATTCTTTCCAGCGATCAGGATTTTCCCATATGTCTACAGATTTAATAAAATTCTAAATTGTGGTTTATAAATGTTTCTCCCTGGTTCTTGGATATCCAAGTACTCTTACATATCTGTAACTCGGGCCTGCTCTTTTAGTCATCCTATAGTTTGTAATCTTTCTCATATTTGATCATTTCTTCCATCAATATCCTCTAAAAACTGCTTGGTAAAAGATACCATTTTAGACAAATTGGTACCATCTTCCCCGGGGAAGCTCTTGACAGTTATTGTTGAGAGGATCTGTCATATTTTTATTGTTATAAGCACTTTGTTATTTTTAATATGCTTAACAGCTTCCATTTGTACTTGTTTTTGGCATCTTTAGCAATTTATGTCTGGCCAAATCGTTCTTTGTTAACCTTGGCAATCACTTTGCAATATGTTAACTTATTAATGTCGTTCTCGTTTCAAATATATTAAGCAAAGTTCGTTTTTTATTCTCTCCTGGATTTATTTTTCTTAAATTAATGAGCAAGAGTGATTTCTTTGAATTGTGGAATTTCTTGTTCAAGGTCTGATTCCTGCCTTATTCCTATATATATATATATTGCTATATATTATAATATATTTTATCACAGTTTTATCATATGAAAATTCTGGAGAAAGGGGTTTTGATTTTGGAAAATACATCAGAAATGAATTACACTGCAGTCAGTTATGGGTACTATTTGAAATACATATGAAATATCCATTTGCATGCTTGCATTTCATATTTTCAGATGTAACTTGAGTTATTGGCCTGTTTTTTGTTTGTATGGTTTATTCTTCTGTGTAATTTGCAAAGCTGCTGACACCACCATTTTCATTTTAGCTTTTTTATAGATACATTTGGGATGTATTCTTTATTTTATGAAAGGATACATTTTAGTGTGTTTTTTCCCATCCCTGACTGTGATCACTTGTCTGACTCAATACTTAAAATTTGCAATTTTGTCAAAATAAGTAAAAATTATTAATTAGCTGTTTTGATGAACTAGCTTGTATTGGTTTAATAAACATAGACAGGTTGAAATTTGACATGCTAACTAATGCCATGAAAGGCAAACTAGCTAGTTACTATAGCTGGTCAAGTGAGGAAAGCCTTTCTCACTATTTTATCTTATTCTATCCAAGTGAATAAATATCCAAAATCCTAAAATAGTACGGTTTTGATGAGAGCAGAATGTTAGATGGTTACCGTAGTTACGTATATTACCAACCCTAACTACTCAGACTGCAAAAACCAAAAAATAAGTCAATCTTAAGAAGCATTTTCATCTTATATTTAGACTTAAAATCTTATTTCTATTACTTTTTTTTGCTAAATTAGACAAAAAGGGGTGCCAATGGGGTGAGATAGTTTTACTCATTTCAAGATTTGCCAATGGGGTAATATAATTTCACTTGTCAAGCAAAAAGTAACTTAAAGCTGATATTTTCTACTTGAGAAATAAAATAAGATTTTAAGTCTCATTACGGGTTACTTGTTAAGACAGTCATTTTATGCACTGCATAAAAAGTGACACAGATGGTAGTTGGCTATGTATGCTAGTAGCTCAGAAATTACAACACAAAAGCATCTAATTCGGTAGCGTAGCCAGAAATATTAATATATTTGGGCCTGCATAGAACTAGGTGAGCCAGAACTACCTAGGTGGGCATTCACACTTGGGTGTGGTGGTTCAGCCAAGAAAAACGGGTGGGGCCAGGGCCACCTAAACAGCATGCTAGCCCCACCCATTAATCCACCCATGCCTATGCCACTGATATAATTAGCCCACAAATATGTTCTACAGTCCAAATTGTGTCAAAATGTGCATGATGATAACAATGATGCTCTTTTTACAATACACAAACAGAACAGACTGGGTACAGTAGCCCAGATGATCAGGCTTAAAACCTTTTGGTACCATGAACCTGATCAGTTCTGACACTCTGACCAGCTTCCGGGAATGTGCTGTGCATAGGAACCATAGGAACCAGAAGGGCACTCGTACAGGCAGAGGGGCACTCGTACAGGCAGAGGGGCACTCACACAGACAGAGGGGTACTCACACACACAGGCAGAGGGGCACTCACACACACAGGCAGAGGGGCACTCACACACACAGACAGAGGGGCACTCACTCACACAGGCAGAGGGGCACTCACACAGGCAGAGGGGTACTCACACACACAGGCAGAGGGGTACTCATACACACAGGCAGAGGGGTACTCACACACACAGGCAGAGGGGTACTCACACACACAGGCAGAGGGGTACTCATACACACAGGCAGAGGGGTACTCACACAAACAGGCAGAGGGGCACTCATACACACAGGCAGAGGGGTACTCACACACACAGGCAGAGGGGTACTCACACACACAGGCAGAGGAGTACTCACACAGGCAGAGGGGTACTCACACACACAGGCAGAGGGGTACTCACACACACAGGCAGAGGAGAACTCACACAGGCAGAGGGGTACTCACACACACAGGCAGAGGAGTACTCACACAGGCAGAGGGGCACTCACACACACAGGCAGAGGGGTACTCACACACACAGGCAGAGGGGTACTCACACACACAGGCAGAGGGGCACTCATACACACAGGCAGAGGGGTACTCACACGCACAGGCAGAGGGGTACTCACACACACAGGTAGAGGAGTACTCACACAGGCAGAGGAGTACTCACACAGGCAGAGGGGCACTCACACAGGCAGAGGGGCACTCACACACACAGGCAGAGGGGTACTCACACACACAGGCAGAGGGGTACTCACACACACAGGCAGAGGGGCACTCACACAGGCAGAGGGGCACTCACACAGGCAGAGGGACACTCACACAGGCAGAAGGACACTCACACAGACATAGGGGCACTCACGCAGGCAGAGGGGTACTCACACAGGCAGAGGGGTACTCACACAGGCAGAGGGGCACTCACACACACAGGCAGAGGGGTACTCACACACACAGGCAGAGGGGTACTCACACACACAGGCAGAGGGGTACTCACAACACAGGCAGAGTGGCACTCACAACACAGGCAGAGAGGCACTCACAACACAGGCAGAGGGGCACTCACAACACAGGCAGAAGGACACTCACACAGGCAGAGGGCCACTCACACAGACATAGGGGCACTCACACAGGCAGAGGGGCACTCACAACACAGGCAGAGGGGCACTCACACAGGCAGAGGGACACTCACACAGGCAGAGGGACACTCACACAGACATAGGGGTACTCACACAGACATAGGGGCACTCACACAGACATTGGGGCACTCACACAGACATAGGGGCACTCACACAGACATTGGGGCACTCACACAGACATAGGGGCACTCACACAGGCAGAGGGGTACTCACACAGGCAGAGGGACACTCACACAGACATAGCGGCACTTACACAGACATAGGGGCACTCACACAGACATAGGGGCACTTACACAGACATAGGGGCACTCACACAGACATTGGGGCACTCACACAGACATAGGGGCACTCACACAGACATAGGGGCACTCACACAGACATAGGGGCACTCACACATGCAGAGGGGCACTCACACAGGCAGAGGGGCACTCACACAGGCAGAGGGGCACTCACACAGGCAGAGGGGCACTCACACAGGCAGAGGGGTACTCACACAGACAGAGGGGCACTCACACAGACATAGGGGCACTCACACAGGCAGAGGGACACTCACACAGGCAGAGGGGCACTCACACAGGCAGAGGGGTACTCACACAGACATAGCGGCACTTACACAGACATAGGGGCACTCACACATGCAGAGGGGCACTCACACAGACATAGTGGCACTTACACAGACATAGGGGCACTCACACAGACATTGGGGCACTCACACAGGCAGAGGGGCACTCACACAGGCAGAGGGGCACTCACACAGGCAGAGGGGCACTCACACAGGCAGAGGGACACTCACACAGGCAGAGGGGCACTCACACAGACATAGGGGCACTCACACAGACATAGCGGCACTTACACAGACATTGGGGCACTCACACAGGCAGAGGGGCACTCACACAGGCAGAGGGGCACTCACACAGACATAGGGGCACTCACACAGGCAGAGGGACACTCACACAGACATAGCGGCACTTACACAGACATAGGGGCACTCACACAGACATTGGGGCACTCACACAGGCAGAGGGGCACTCACACAGGCAGAGGGGCACTCACACAGGCAGAGGGGCACTCACACAGGCAGAGGGACACTCACACAGGCAGAGGGACACTCACACAGGCAGAGGGACACTCACACAGACAGAGGGGCACTCACACAGGCAGAGGGACACTCACACAGACATAGGGGGCACTCACACAGACATTGGGGCACTCACACACGCAGAGGGGAACTCACACAGACAGAGGGACACTCACACAGGCAGAGGGGCACTCACACAGGCAGAGGGGCACTCACACAGACAGACGGGTACTTACTTCACACAGACAGACGGGTACTCACTTCACACAGACAGACGGGTACTCACTTCACACAGACTGACGGGTACTCCCTTCACACAGACAGACGGGTACTCACTTCACACAGACAGACGGGTACTTACTTCACACAGACAGACGGGTACTCACTTCACACAGACAGACGGGTACTCACTTCACACAGACAGACGGGTACTCACTTCACACAGACAGACGGGTACTTACTTCACACAGACAGACGGGTACTCACTTCACACAGACTGACGGGTACTTACTTCACACAGACAGATGGGTACTC
>CM056388.1:32105623-32322312 GCA_029718625.1 Synaphobranchus kaupii | reverse complement strand
CAGGCCCGGGAAAGGTAGCTACTGGACCCTGGATACCAAATGCCTAGACATGTTCGAGAACGGTAACTACAGGCGTAGGAAGAGGAAATCCAAGTCCCAAGAGTCGCGCGAGGCCAAAACCCGCTACAAGAAGAACGGCGGGACGGTTTCTGTCTCCTCTCCTAGTCTCAAACCTGCTGCTGACCTCCTCATTGCGACTGCGACAGACTCGGAGAAGCAACAGCGGCAGAATGATCAATATGGCGCGGATATGAAACCTGCTCTCTCTGAGATTAGTAAGAATCGGGTGCATATGTACCCGTTCCCGGGGGCGCATGACACTTGCCCCCCATTCCTTACTCCCGCGGAGGACTGGTACACATCCTGCTTATCCATCCCGCCCTGTGGTCCAAAGTCCCAGTCGCTGGAGAAGGTCGCCATTTCCTGTGAGGACACTGCGCATCCCGCAAGCAGCCCTGCGTTTAGTGTGGCAGTGAACTCACCCGATAGAGCGAGCAGACCGAAGGGAATGATTCAAGGTAGCGTTACCAAAACCACCGACAGGGCGAAGGGTTTCAGCATAGACAGTATCCTATCGAAAAACTGTACCCAACGCTCGTATAGAGGTAGTGCTGGTATCCCTACGCGAGGCTTGGAGACGGACAGCTCCGCGTTCAGTACGTCAATGATGCTGGGAGCGCACGCGCCCCAGCTGTATCACATGGGATTCCCTCTTTGCCCTTACCTGTCTCTCCCGTGTCCGGAGAAAGTGCTGCACTTCCAGTGAGATTATTTAATGTGACCATGAACGGTCATTCCTCGGGTCCTGTTAACAACTTTAACCGACTTTCTGTCACAACTGCAGATGGTAAGAATGGGTTACTGCACAATAATTTTGTTTGGCCCATAAACGGACTGTCGTCTATCATCATGCATTTTCAGGTGAAATTTTTCTCCGAGATTAAAGTTATATTGTGTTAATTCTCTTCCCCACTGCAGTCCTTGTCTGCTCGTGTCCAGTTTTGCTTACTCTTGAATTTTGTGTGGATCTGTGTAGCCTATTTGTTTCAGGGAGACTGAGAACTCGATTAACAGTCTTCCGCCTATACAAGAAACACTTCTCTATAATTCAGCACGAGACAGTCTTGTATTGTAATTTCATTTAAATGTGCTCGAAATAAAACGTGTCCCCGAAAAAAAAGACAAATACATAAAATGGGTACAAGAATATTACGGGGTAGGCTAATTTAGGAGTGTGGTAAAAGACTGCTATCTTATGATTTAGTCGTTTTACTGTTGGAATACAAATCTGTTTACTAAAATGGAGTAAGCCATTATAAAACTTATAGGAGTGTTAAAACTTTGTGATTGTTGTAAAAAAAAGTTTGGCGTATCAACCTCTCATTAACACATCATCATCATCTTAAGGATGAAGGCCACCAGACCCTACTGAAAGCCCACTCTATAGATCCACGCGACTCAACTTTCCGCCCCATCACTTATTACGTCCAGCGGGGCCCCTTCCTCAAAAAAAAAAAGAAAAGAAGCTGTCATCTAGCAGCATGCAGGACGAGGCAGGCTGCGTGACGTTAATACGGGGGCTGAAAACCGCGTACCCAAAACAAGACCACAGTCGGGGAGCAGCTGGCGACAAACTGTTAGACCTGCGCACATCCACCATCCAGCGTCTTCTGTTCGGATGGCATTTGCTGGAGTTTAATTTATTCTAGTTTTCAATTTTCGTCCCTATAAATCTGGTGACTGCGTGATATGAGAGATGGCAGCATCCACAAAGATGTTCAAAGGCTACGATCAACTGTACGTTTAGCCTGCATATTTAGGAATGTAAAAATTCTGGACAACTCTTATGACGGTTATTATTGTGACTGTTATGAGTAGCATATAGCCTACGTTCATTAAGATAGGCGATGTTGATGATTGACCATTGAACAAAATCAAGTTTTCAAACATTTTCTTACTTATATTTGAAGCGGAAATGAATGAAATGTGTGAATATTAAGACAACATTTCATTTATTGCAAGTTTAAGCAATGCCCGTGTGTCCTTGCGTTTTTTGTTTGCTTTTGTTTTTCTTTACCATTTTATCGCTGTGCTGAGTTTTATTATCGTGTGTGCCCTCTCACCAACATTACCTTTCAGTTTGATGTAATCAGTTTGATTTTATTAAAATATTTTCGTCTGGAAGAGAGTCGACTCATCTTTTATTCCCTTAAAATAAACAAGCCTTTACTTGATCCTGCTGTATATTCTGCTTTTACTTGATTGTGCTCTATTTATAAAGAAAATATTTTTTTTCTGGTGTCCTTGAAGGCTAAAAGGGATCTGATGATGTGAAAATTGCTGGAATGGAATTGTTTATTGATGGCTCATTAACAGTCGCTGGACCCCAGACTGACTCGTCGGTCCACTCTGGGTTTCAACTAAGAATTTTACATAATTTTAACGGCAAATTTTCTGATGAACTAGATTTGAATTTGAGTTGCTAGATCATGTAACACAGAGATATCAACATTTAGACGTGACCCATTTTTTGTTAGTAAAGACAGACCGACCTTTCTAAGCTCTCTGCCTCTAAAAATAGCCCGGGGTTCCGCTCAGCTGAGCCTCGAACCACAGCCCAGAAAGCACGAATCAGGAATGCGTGTAGAAATAAATAAACTTACCCACACTGGGGGAAAAGAACTTAGGCATTTCCTGTGTAAGATTTTTTTTTTGGTCAGAAGTGTAAATAAAGCGTCATCTTGAAAAACCTACAGGAAAAGGACTACGCGTTTACAGCCCCCAGTGCGTATAGAATTAGCATTACTGGCACAGACTCTAAATGGAAAGAAAGACCTGTCCAGACTAACTTTACATTTCTGGCGCTCCACTGCGTCCATGTTGAGTTGGCGTCTGAATTTTGCAGCGCATAGCACTATGCATATTGACGACCTGACTAACTTTATGCCCCAAGATTGTCTATAAATAGTATGGTACTTCAGCTCTCTCACAAAATAATACTGAATTTCAGCAAATAATCTGCAATCCACCAGGAGGTGATGCAATCAGACATTACATTACATTACATTACATTCATTTAGCAGACGCTTTTATCCAAAGCGACGTACAATAAGTGCATACAGAGACATCATCAAGATCACTACAGAACAGACAAGACAAAGCACATCCTACCCATAATGTAGCAGCTATCCCTAGTAATGAACGTTGACTGTAGTTCACAGTAAGCTGTGGGTAAATCAGCTATACTATATCTAAATACTATTATAAACTATAACAAACAGACAGGAAAACACAGACCTTTCTCATATTCTCCATGGGCCTTATTTTTAAAGGATTATACTAATGGAACCTTAATTCTTTAAATTATGCTCTCCGGACATGAGAAGTATAGTAAAATGGAAATATTTTCACTTTCCAGGCTTCCGTGGTGATGTAGGTAATCTTGTCTTTTTCTCCTCTTCCTGTAGCAGCCAGGACAGAAACAGTCCTAAATGTGTCATTCAAATCCACTGATGTCTGCCTTACACTGGTCCCTCTGCTTACAGGCTGATTTTAAAGACTTCCTGTTTCTCTTTGTCACACACAGACCTACAAGACACCCAAACTCAAACAACAGCATTAACAATGTTCAAAGTAGGAACTTATGGCAAAAGTATCTTACTTAATAACTTGCACCTACATCGGTGTGTGTCTCTCTGCGTAAGTGTGTGTGTGTGTAGATGTGTGAGTGCGGGTGTGTACTGGAATTGTGCCAAACCTGAAAGGTGTACTGGAGAAGAGTGATCACTTGTTATTAAAGTTGTTCTATTTTGATAAATGTAAATATATTGGTGTTCTTCTCTTTTTGTATCTGTATCTGTTGGCCATTTGTGAAGCTTGTTTGTCAAAAAGTTGTTCAGTGCAATCCAATCTCTTTACTTCAGACTGAGTAAAAGCATGGCTTGATATATTTTATAAATTAGAATACCTCCCCTTCATACTCACATGCAACAAAATATTGTGCTGATATAAGACATTTCAATGTTCTCTCTCACTCTCTCACACATGCACACACGCTCTCTCATTCTCTCTCTCACTCTCTAACACACACACACATGCACACACACTCTGCTGCAGCACTGGTACATGGTGGGATACAGTTTCAGATAATTGCTCCTCAGTCTGTTTCATGCTTAGTAATGAGAGCTACTCAGTTATGCCAGGATTACATCTGACTCACTCTTTCTGTAAAACTGCAGTTCTGTCAATCGGAGGTAAAATCTCCCTGGCTTGGATAGATTGTATCTTTGCGGCAATATTTCCAGAGTGGGGACTTAAAGAGGGGACACGCAACTCCACGTCAGTTCCCAGAATTCCACTCTGCCTCTCCCTCTCTTTCTCTTTATCTCTTTCTCATCTCGCTTCCCCTCTGGAATATACAGAGAGAGAGAGAGAGAGAGAGCGTGTGTGGGTGGGTGGATGTGTGTGGCACGGGTGGAGCAGGTGGTCCCAGGCTTATCCCAAACACAGGAGTAGGGTCCCATAGTAATGTCCTCTTGTGGTATCATTTCACTCTATTTACGGAGGTAAGTTTGCAACAACAAAAAAAACCTAACAAGTTTTTCATCAACCTGAAATACAAGTGTTACAATATCATTATGTACGGCATACAACTTTTCTAGACAGTGTATGTTCTCACTTTAAAGAAGAAGTGCCATCACCATTCTTCATGTCATAAAAGAGAGGGGGATGTGAAAGGATGTTGCGTAGTGTTCTGGCACATGCCCATGATTGCCCTGGCGGTATTTTAGGATTTACCTTGCAATGGCGACATTAATAATTTGTAAAGATTTACAGTGATTCATTATTTTACATTCTGGATTGCTTAATTTTCCGCAGACTGCAGTGTATTGATTTTGAATAGTTGAAATGTAAGACTGATTTAACGTGCACTAGTATGAATTAGTGAGTGTACGGCTGTGTCCGAATCAGAGCCCTATCTACTGCGTCCTGTCTCCTGTGTACTGTGTACTCGCATCTGCGTACTGTTTACTGTGTACTTTTTTTGTACATGAAGTGCAGTACCAAAATGTTTGCGTACTTCCTGAAAAAGTATGCTCCCGAATATACTTAGCGAAACCACGAAAGTAGGCATATCATCCGGGGGTTTTAATTATACTGCATTTAGAGAAAAGTTTGCTTAACTACTTTTGCATCCTGTCTACTCAACTAGCATACTCAATAGTATTGAAGGGTGCTGATTCTCTGTCTCTGTTACTGAAAGTGTGAATAAGTGATTGTGTGAGTATGACTGTGATTGTGTTTTGTGAATATTAAAAAGATTCCCTTTCTGAAAAATGAATTCCTCCCGCAGAGTAAGTTTGTTATTCAGCTGGGAGTACTGTATATTATAGCACTACAGCAAATACAACTCTGTTACACTGAACACAGCACTACCACACTGATCACAACTCTACCACACTGAACACAGCTCTACCACACTGAACAAAGATCTGCAACACTGAACACAGCTCTACCACACTGAGCAAAGATCGGCAACACTGAACACAGCTCTACCACGCTGAACACAACTCTACCACACTGAAAAAAGATCTGCAACACTGAACACAGCTCAAACACTGAACACAGCTCTGTCACACTGAACAGAGCTCTGTTGCACTGAACACCGTACCACACTGAACACAACTCTATCACTGAACAAAGATCTGTCACACTAATCACAGATACACTACGTGGCCAAAAGTTGGATGAGCAGGTGTCCATATACATCTTATTCCAAAATCATGGGCATTAATATGGAGTTGGTCCCCATTTGCTGCCATAACAGCCTCCACTCTCCTGAGAAGGCTTTCCACTAGATGCTGGAACATTGCTGTGTGGATTTGTTTCCATTCAGTCAGAAGAGCATTAGTGAGGTTGGGCACTGATGTGGGGCTATTAGGCCTGGCTCACAATCGGCTTTCCAATTGATCCCAATGGTGTTAGATGGGGTTGAGGGCTCTGTGCAGGCCAGTCAAGTTGTTCTATACCGATCTCGACAAACCATTTCTGTATGGACCTCTATTTGTGCATGGGGGCATTGTCATTCTGAAACAGGAAAGAGCCTTCCCCCAAACTTGCCACAAAGTTGGAAACCCAGGATCGTCTAGAACGTCATTGTATGCTGTGGCATTAAGTAAAGCAGCCCCAGACCAAGGGGTATCCACATACTTTTGGCCATATAGTGTATGTTGCACTGAACACAGATCTGTTACATGGAACACATCTGTCCCACTGAACACATTACCACACTGAACACACCTCTACCACACTGAACACAACTCTGTTACAATGAACACAGCTCTACCACACTGAACACAACTCTGTTACAATGAACACAGCTCTACCACACTGAACACACCTCTACCACACTGAACACAACTCTTTTACAATGAACACAGCTCTACCACACTGAACACACCTCTACCACACTGAACATAACTCTGTTACAATGAACACAGCTCTACCACACTGAACACACCTCTACCACACTGAACACAACTCTTTTACAATGAACACAGCTCTACCACACTGAACACAGCTCTACCACACTGAACACAGCTCTACCACACTGAACACAACTCTACCACACTGAACACACCTCTACCACACTGAACATAACTCTGTTACACTGAACATAGTACCACACTGAACACAACTCTGTTACACTGAACACAGCTGTACCACACTGAAGCAATCTTGGTCTTATTGTAGCTAAGGTGCAGGGTTGCCATGTTGAAGTGCAGGGTTATCAGGTAGCAGTTTTCTATTGTGAGATTTCCTCTCCTGTTTCCTCTCAGTCTTTACCTGAGAGATATTTATTGGGATTTAGCTTTTGGGATCAAAGAATCCTGGGTTAGTACAGTGGACATATTTGGCTTGAGAAAGCTGAAAAACGGACCAAACCGATGCTTTTCAACCATCTTTTCACCCCGCCCCCAATCTGCACTAATCTATTTCAATCACAGCCCTCAGTTCAAGGGGTTTTAATCTGCCTGTTTATTATGTATTTTCACCCTCTATATAAACCAACCTCAGTTGTGCAAATACACAGTCAGCGCAGAGAAGGGTGGGGTAGGGATAATGATGGATGGGCTGCCGTCAGCAAGATTAGCTGCTAATCACGTTGTGTTTCCTGGCGTTAAACTATAAACACATCATTATCCATCAGAGAGCTGTGACTTCACCTCAGTCACCCAGAGAGGATGCAACAGACCCTACACACACTCTCTCTCTCTCAATACATACAGTATATACACACACACTCATACACACATACTCTCTTATACACTCTCTAGCACACGGCACACGCACACACTCATACTCACACTCGTACACATAGGGCCCAATTTACTAAGACCTTTAACGTGTGCAAAACCTTTTAGCACACAAAAAACTATAATAACACAAATCATTGGTCATGTTATTGGTTTTGCATGTGCTAAAAGGTTTTGCACACGTGAACAATCTTAGTAAATCAGCCCCATACTCATACACTCTCTAGCACACACACACACACACACACACACTCTCTTTCTCTCAATACATGTACACACACAGGCACATACTCTCTTATACACTTTCTAGCACACACACACGTGCAGTCTCATACAAACTCACACATATTGTCATACATGCGCAGACACACACACGTAAGCCTACACAGACTCCCATACACTTTCACAGAGATACACACACATCTAATCCCCTACTCAGCTTACACCTCAGCACACAGCTCTACACATGTTCACATGCATACCTCTATGCATACACATGTATTCACACCTGTACACACACCTGAACACATACAGTGGGGTGCAAACATTTATTTGGGCACCCCTGGTCAAAATGCCTTTTACAATTAATATCTAAGTGAACAGAAGCTAACCTGACCTCTAAATGCTACAAAGTTAAACATGACACATTTCTTCAAATTTTAAACCAAAATGACTTTTTATTTTTTAAATTTTCTAAATAATTTAAAAAAAAGGAAAACGGCCCTGTGCAAAAGTTTTGGAACACTGTCAGTTAGTACTTTGTAACTCCTCCTGGGGCAATTATAACAACTTGCAAATGTTCCCTGTAGCCAGCTAAGAGTCTTTCAATTCTTGCTTTTGGAATTTTTTCCCCATTCTTTCTGGCAGAACACCTCTAGAAATATCGGCCTTCGGCCTCCTTGCATGCACAGCATGTTTGAGATCTCTCCACAGATTTTCAATAATATTCAAGTCTGGGGACTGTGGTGGCCATTGCAAAGCCTTCATCCGTCTTTCATGGAGGTACTTTATGGTTGATTTTGAGGTATGCTTTGGATCATCGTCTTGCTGGAATACCCAACCTCTCGTCAGCTTCAATGTCTGGATTCACCTTCGAACATTAGCCTCTAGAATTTCTTGATATTTGGTGGAATCCATTTTTCCTTCCACCCGTACAATATTTACTGTGCCCCCTGCTGCCACACAACCCCAAAGCATAATGGATCCACCTCCATGCTTAACAGTTGGCAAGGTGTTCTTCTCTACAAATGCTTCACCCTTTTTTCTCCAAACATACCTTCTTTGGTTGTGGCCAAAAAGTTCAATTTTGGCTTCGTCAGTCCAAAGCACGATGTTCCAAAATGCTTCAGGCTTCTCAAGGTTTTCTTTTGCATACTTCAGATGCTTTAAGGCTTCTTTCTGGCAACTCTGCCATGTAGGTATTTGTTATTTAAAGTACGTTGTTTTGTTGTCCTGTGAACAACTAGACCTGCGTCTGCTACTCTTTTTTGCAGCTCTTTTGCAGTCATGTGTCTTGGGCCATTTTATCTGAAATGGTTCTTGGTCTTCCAATTCTTGCCTTAACTTCAACGGTTCCATTTATCTTCCATTTTCTGACAGTGTTTCTGACAGTGGAGATAGGTAGTTTTAAACATCAAGAGAGTTTTCGTCTTCTCTTTGTTGGTGGTAGTGAACTATCCTGATTCTGACATCCTTGGACAACTGTTTAGAGGAACCCATGGTTGTTAACACCAGACAGAACAGCCACCACAGTCGCATGCTTTAGAAGGCATGGAGTTACTTCAGAATAAATAGTTCAGTCCTGGAATTATATTCACCTGAACCATTGAAGCCCTAACGAGTAAATCACCTGGACCTGGGCATTAGTATTTATCTTTTTAAAAAGTAACAAATAATAATACAAAAGGGTTCCCAAACTTTTGCACAGGGCCTTTTTCCTTTTTTTAATTATTTTGAAAATGTACAAAATTTAAATAAAAAGTAATCTTGCTTTAAGAAATGTGTCATGTTTAACTTTGTACCATTTAGAGGTCAGGTTAGCTTCTGTTTACTTAGATATTAAGTGTAAAAGGCATCTTGACCAGGGGTGCCCAAATCTTTGCACCCCACTATATACAGTACCTCTATGCACCCGTACAATTCAGACAGGAATATTGTTCCTGATGCGATGTAAAGAAAAGAGTGTAGACGGCAGGTTGGTAAATTGCATTAGCCTGTGCTTTTAACAGAATATTGGGATTTCAGTGGGAATTAGAGGAACGCATACAGCTCCATTCCCCTTGTTCTCCCTGTAACTGGCTTTCAGGAATCTCCAGAATTCCAAAATTCTTTTTGGGAAATTTTGGATGTTAATATGCGCACACATTTCCAGACACAAGGGCTCTCGCATCAGACCACTGTCCTGATATTCTATTCTCACTTCACAGGAGCCTGAGCACCAATCAACTGCTTGGACAGAGGAGGGCAAACTCTTCAGCAGCCAATCTCTGTATGTTATAGTTTTGGAATATTATGTCAAAATGAGGCACGCTAGCATGCTGGGGCATGGCAAATCCAAAAAGCATACTGCAACTGCATGACACATTTCTGTCTGTAAGTTATGAAACATGAACATAGAGTATAATGTGATTTCTGAAAGGAAGAAATTACAGCAACAGTGATTGTTTCAAATAAGTTGTACAAAATAAGCATCTCTCCAACAGAATATTAATAATGAATAAATGTATTCTTATTTATACTAGAGAATACGTGTGTTACAGGGAAAAATTGATAGATGTCCTCCAAGGCTTGTTGAAATGTACTGATTATGATGCATACAAATCATTGATGGCCGTCATATTTCACAGTGCATGTAAACATCTTATTTCATAATATGACCATAACCGGTATAAAGACCATTATTTAGAATACTATGTGCATGTAAACATAGTTATTGTGTGTGTAAGACTGGACCAACCAGAGAGGAGTCACTGGTCTTCAGTGAGATGGGGAACTGTCTCTCCGGACTGATACCCTTCCACCCTGGGCGTTGCTACGGCAATTATGTGCCACCATACGGGCTGCTGGCCGCAGTCAGTAGTGTGAGCGTGTGTATGTGTGTGTGTGTTTGTTAGGATGGGTAGATATATTCCCATTACAGTATTTGCAGAATAATTCATTGCTTTCTTGCAGGGACAGGGTGTTAGCAAGAGAACAGAAGCATTTCAACATGGTGGATGAGCTCTCACCACCACCACAGGCTAGGAGGACGGGGGAGATCACACACTTGAATGCCCCCACCTAACTCCACTACACCTCGGGGAGATCTGCAGTGACACAGTGTTATTGGTCAGTGTTATTGGTGGGTGTGGGTCCTGTGTATACTGTCACTGGTCAGTGTTATTTGGTGGGTGTGGGTTGTATGTGTAGAGTTATTGTTGGATTTGGGTGATATATTTAGTGGATTTCGCTTGTGTGCTGTGTGCTGCTTGTAAGGCGTGTCAGATTGGACTGCTGGGATAGAGTTTCGGCTGGAGCCAGGGTTATGGGACCCAGGCTATGGGATGGGATTGGGGGTGGTGGGGGGGGGGGGGGGGGGTGGGTCTGGACTGTGAGACAGATTTACTGTTCCTGGACGGGGCATGGAGGGGGTGTGAGGTTTACAGACGGTGTGCTGTCCTCACCCAAGAGGAAAACGAGCAACTGTCAAGTATGAAGATCTTAATTACACATGGAGCAGAGGTGGAAATCCAGGGAACATAAAGTAAAAGTCCTACCTGTGTTTCTTCCACCCATAGACTCAGCCAGCTGATTTCACTAATTAGTTCTACCTCCTCGCTGAACAATTATGTTAGCAAATCCAGGTGATTGGAGCAAAATACTGGTGAGGACTTTTACTTTATGTCCCCTGGATTTCCACCTCTGACATGGAGAGACCAGCCTATGGAAAACAGTGATTACACATGGAGAGACCGGCCTTTGGGAAACAGTGATTACACATGGAGAGACCGGCCTTTGGGAAACAGTGATTACACATGGAGAGACCGGCCTTTGGGAAACAATAATTACACATGGAGAAACCGGCCTTTCGGAAACAGTGATTACACATGGAGAGACCAGCCTTTGGGAAACAGTGATTACAAATGGAGAGACTGGCCTTTGGGAAACAGTAATTACACATGGAGAAACCGGCCTTTGGGAAACAGTGATTACACATGGAGAGTTCTGTGCGTACTTCAGCGTACTTCAGCCTAAATAAAAAAATCCTGTCACATTTCCCTCCTTTGTGTATGTGTGTGTGTTTTACTTTTAGACTTGTTGCCTCATGTCTGCTATGCTGACAGGTGTAAATCTAGAAGAGGAAATAGGACCCAGCTCAGAGCATGCCAACAATGCAGTGGCTATAGGACTGGACTTAGCCACTGCTGCAATAAGCAGCTCTCATGGGTGCAAAACGTGGACTTTTTTCCCTCTTGGATGGAGCCCTAGTTGACAGCCCTTGTCGCCTAGAGAGAGAGAGAGCGAGAGAGAAAGAGAAAGAGAGAGAGGGAGGGAGGTAGCTTTCTTTTAGCGCTTGCGGGGTTAATTAGTGCTCACTTCATGACGTGAATGGCTCAAGTTTCACAATTACCACGTGACCAATCAGTGAGCAGCCAGTGAAATTCCATAAAGGCTGTAATTTGCCCAGGTTTTACTTAGAGTTTTAAACATTAACACACTGCCCAGAATGACAGATTCTCCTTCACCGCACACACAAATACAACACTTCACTTCACTTCAGCTATCCTATTGGAAAGCTTTGGAAAAAATTTGCATTCCAGCACAGTACTCAAGTGCTAAAGTGAGTCGAATAGCACACCCCCCATCTCTCCAGCCAGGCTGGGGGGGATCACAACCCCCCCTCCCCCGGTCCACAAGCGCAATTCCACTCCACCCCCCTGGTTGACGATCGCTATCTGTCAAACCCCACCCCCATCCACCCCCCCTGGTCCACGATCACAGAAAGGGGAGAGGGGCTACATATTAAGACTTAGTATAGAACCCCCAAAAGGCCAGTGTTTGCTCATTTGGAACAAAGTGGGTCCCATAGACATAGACTTACTCAGGATCTTCCCTATATATAACATCTGGCTGAATGGACACGTGCTGGAACCAGTTGCCTGCATTTCGGCAGTCCACTCCTTCTGGAGACTGGCATGTGACCAGCTATAGTAACTGTATGCATCACACATGGTGTAACCCCATTTCTATAACGCTGCAATCTGCAATCATAACACAATCACAACAGAGCTTAGAATCCCAGTACATTTATCGCTTGAAAACAAGCAACGACAGTAACAGGCCAGAATACTTCATGCTTACCTGGAGTGAACATTCATAATGATTGCACCTTTAGACTACAAACCATCAGGTTCAAAGAGACTTACATTTCCCACAGTAACGTGGTTACTGTGTAGAGATAGTGTGTGATACTGTGCTAATGTGTCAATAGATCCTATAGAAAAGTGAATCTAATGGAAATCTGATAGAAATCAGCCTGGTTGAAGCATCTGTGTTGAAACGCCAAGTTTGCTCAGGGAAGAGTCGTGACTGCTTCCTAGTGGCCCTATAGTCACATTACAGACTGCAGCACAATACTGTAGTTTTTTTTACACTAAAGCCGCCTTTCCACTGATACGCACGCGACAGTCAAATTGCGCCCCACCAGAGCAACTTATTTTCCATATTTGCTTTAAGTGCTATCCTTTCATGGAAAGCATTGTAACCAGGTTTTCTGTGACACAAACAACAGATAGAGAACATGTAAGACGCAATCTAATACATTGTACCTCAGTGCTATCCTTTTTTTTCTTCGTGTAATAGTAAACTTATAGTTAGCTCTGTAGTTGTATATTTCATTTTTCTTATAATACGAATTGTTGGTTTGTTCTGCTAATGTCACACTTATTGAATATAGATGGGGGATTTCTTATCTGATAGTTGAGATTTTGCTCTGCGTGGCTCTCTTAATGCACATAGATCCCTCTAGGGGGCAGAAACGTACAAGGCAAATTTCTATTTTAAACACCCACCACAGAACTATCTGACAGATCGCATTTGCTTGTCTTCAAGTCTAGATGCGCGTAAAGAACACACCGCTTTTTGCAGACGCAGCAGACACAATCATACCTTAGGTTGGGTCCGAAGTCACAAGAGACAAAGAAACAGAAGGCACCTGGGGATGATTTTATTAATAGATAACAATAATGGCTGATTTATTTTTTAAATAAAAAAAAAAAATGGTACCTAAGAAAACATGTAGTGGAATTTTTCATTTGATGATGATGACTTCTGCTAAACAACTATTGTTTGTCTAATACCACCACCACCACTACGACTACTGATATAATAATAATAATAATAATTAATAATAATATTAATAATAATAATAATAATAATAATAATACAATTATATATGTTATATAATATTAATTAGTAAATATATATAATAATAATAACAATAATAAAAAATAAGAAGAAGAAGAATCCTAAATATAGCCTAGTAATCCATCGCATTAATTAATTACGCGTCAGATCGGCGAAGTCTTGTTTTGCCATGCAGTTCCCAGCCCAGGCGAATGGAAGCGTTTCTTTCATAAGCGCTGGTTTGGAATATCGTAGCGTCTCGCTCAAACAACGTGCGGCACTACGTCTGTGCGTCACACGCACGGGCCGTTATGGGGGCGTGGTCTCACGCCGCTGTCTGTTTGTCTGATAGATTGTGCGATTTCCATTCAAAGTACACGTTTGTGGTACAGTAGGGGAGAGGAATTGGGGGGGAAACAAGAAACGAACACCATAATAACCACAACTCTAACAGAAAATAATAAGAACAGTGAAAGGAGCAAGCTGCCGCCTTCTACATGTTTTGTTCGATAAGGCAAGCAAACCATAGAAAAGACGTGGGAAAATATCCAACGGCGGGGGAAAAGTCGCTCTCTTTTGCTGGTCTACAGGTAGCGATCTCCGAGAACAATTAGCACAGAGAACAGGACATGTGGTTATATCCGTCCGGTGGACGAACCGGGGTATGTTATTAGTTCTCCGCGGGTAGGTCGCTTTGCCTTCGCTGAAAACGGAACAGCCATGTCAAGAAGAAAGCAAACTAAACCGAGACAAATCAAACGTAAGTATCCAGAAACATGTCTCATTTAAATGTTCTATATTTTCGGTATAATTCTTGGCGCTGGAAGTTTTGTGAACATAGTTTTCTACATTAATCACAACGGTAAAGAGGAGAATGATAGCCTACTCTGCGGCTTTTAGAAATACTTTTTTAAAAACACACTTATTCCAGAAGGTTACAATTTATCAATCAAATAGCCTATAAAGCTGTCCTGACAGCACTTATTATTACATGTCAAATGTACAAACCCTATTCTTAAGGGCTTATCAAATTACACACAGTAACAGACCCGGGCATCGTTCCTTAAAGTTCATTATCAGTATGACCACACGCAACGTAATGGGTTCACGTTTGCTGTGATAAAAACAACCTGAAAACTACTCACAAACAGCGAATGTCGATATGAATTTCGAAGAACTGGATACCTTGGCAGTAATATTTTTTTATTCAAATTATGTTTGAAATAAATATTTGCAACTCCCTGTATCTCAAACGTTTTCCCTATCCTTGATATTTGTTTATATTAGGCCTATGTATGTGCAGGTATCGGCTACTTCAGTTTTTCCTCTTTACACTTGCGTGGTTGACATGATTTATGTAAAATCTAAAGCGTTTCATTTTGTCCTTTCTTTTAAAAACGTGCACATGCAGCCGATAGCTGTAGGCATGGTTTCCTGTTTAATTCTGTTTTGAAAACGTCACTGTTCTCTGAAAATGCGATGTGAGCTCAGATAAGGAGCGATCTGATCTCAGTCGAGATAAGGATTAAAATTGGATCTTTTTATTTGTTTTCTGTCTGTGGCTGCTCGGAGTCTGGCGTTGCATTTTCCTCCGGCTTTTCAGTTGTGTTTCCAGAGATGGGGACTCCAGATAGCGCAGGAGCTGATCGCACCCGCCGATAGGGATTACAATTGGATCTGTTCTCATCTGCGCTTTTAACTCTCCCTCTCTTTTCTATTTTACAGTTGGCTGCATGAGGCTGGTTGTGTTTGACAAACCCTCGCGTTTAGCAAATGTGTGCGGGTTTATCACCAGTTTGTGATCTCGCAGCTGATACAATTAAAAATAAAATTAATTTGTTTCACCGAGTTAAAAGGAGCAGCAGGGCTGAAAAGCCGTTTTGCTCTGGTGCCAGGCAATGTTTCAGTTCTGCCTCCAGAAACGATGGCTCGGCACGATAAGGACAACGGCAATATCTTAGAGGTTGAGTTTGAAAAGGCTGCTCAAGAATAAATATTAATGCGAGTCAAAGGGAGAAAGAGACTCTCAGAGAGGAAAGAGAAATCTCCCGATAAGGTAACATTAGCATATGCTGTGTGTTAAAAGGTGGTATGAAGGTTTTTTTATTTTTTATTTTATTGTTTTTTTTTATTTATAAAAAGCTCTGAGGATTGACAGACGTGCACTCATAAGCAACAATCTGCAGACAGTACCTAAGAGGCGGTCAGTCACGGGGACTCGGTCAGGCTAGGGGCTATTCTGCTAAACAAAACTAGAGAATGGCTGTTCTTTAATCTTAGACAAGTGTCTCCCTTTCTCTATCCTGCTGCGTTTAATTGTACAGTGTTTAAAGTGTAAAATCAGGTTGTACTTTTGTTTGTCTGTTTGAGTGTTTGGCCCATGGTTTCTGAGGTAAATATTAAAATGGACTGACTCATTGTGGACATGGTGTGGTTTGAAGGTTGCTCTGCCTTGAATTCTTCCCTCTCCATTTGGATTGTTTGATGACGTGGTGTAAAGAGTAAACCCACTGTTACATGCCATGGTTACCAAGAATATTTGGCACAATCGATAATGGCTTGACCATTGCTGTTAGTTTCAGGCCTTTTCCCCATGGGGCCTGTTTGGGACAGTGTGTGTCAAAATGTGCACGGGAAATTAATGCATGACCCCTAAACTTTTCTATAGCTCCACTGTTTGTGGGTATGTACCCTCACCAACCATCCTGCAATATTCTCCTTAGTGAGAGAGATTGAGCTGAGCTACGGGCACAAGGCTGGGATGTGATGTCAGAGTGACAGGAAGTGACAGAATTTTAACGGGAAGTGGTGGGTCCATCAACTTCCCATAGAGTGTTTCTTATCTGGCATCCCATTAAGTAAGCAGACAGCAGGGAAACCCAGAGCAGGAAGCAGTGGCTTCACGGGAGTCCGGCCCACTTCCTGTTGCGGCTTGGAGGTTTCCCTGACCGCGTGCAGATGATGAGAACAAGAATTAGCTGTGTACCAGAGAGGTAATGCGGTGCCTTAAAACCCCATGCCATCCCCTTGGAGAGCCTGTAGATGTGCATACTACTCTAAAGGCAGCAGGGTTTCCCCTGCTCCTCCTGGTTTCCTAACACAGGCTGCATGTGTGGGTGGAGCCTTTGTCTGTCAGTCGGTGCAGGACACTCCCCCTTCAGTGGTTGATGTCTGAAGCAGGTTAATTGGGGACACAGGCCCAGCTTGTGCCTCTGTCTGCCCTGGCCACCCTGACTCAGATACTCCCCAGCCCCAAGACCACTTTGATTGGCAGCCTCATCATTCCGGTGATATTTTGCACCCACCATATCCATATATCTGTAAACAAACCGACGATCCAGTGCATCTGCATTGATATCTCTGGAATGAATCCCATGATCCTTTGCGCCTGCAAGGATATCACTTTTGTGACCGTTGCTGTCTTTCATAATGTTATCAAGCAGTAGCCTGTCCTTCACGCTGGTCACGGTGCTAGTGATGCTTGTGCACGTGTGTGCCTGACTGCGTTTGTGTACACGCACGTGCGTATGTACGTACATGTGAGTGTGTGTCCACCCATGTGCAGGTGTTGCATGTACGTGTGTGTGTGTGTGTGTGTGTGTGTGGATAAGTGCGTGTTGCATTAATGGATATGCGTGTGCATGTTTGAGTGTTGCATCAATGATTGTGTGTGTATGTTTGTCTATTATATGGCCTCGTTTTATCCTGCCGGTTTGATCTCCCCCACAGATTATAAGGCCCTCCCTGATCCAGTAATGAAATTCTTTTCCCAAACTTCCTGCTGTGGGGATTATACTTTGCTAGCTGAGATGGGAGGCTGATAAGGGGCTGGAGATTTCCGTGCTGATAACGCACGTGATGTGCCGATAACACACGTGAGACAAACCGCGCTTGCCTCCTCCAGCCCCGGCCGTGTCATTCCTGAGACGTGTTCTCGCGTGGCTGTCCACGTGTCCCAGTGAGCAGGACGGACAGAAGGACAGGGCAGGAGGGTGCGAGCAAGTCGCTGCTAACAGGAGGCTGAATGTACCGCAGGAGGGAAGCGTTCTTCTGTGACATCATCAGAGCTGATGGCTGTATGACAGTTACACAATTTGAAGACAACATTTAAATTTTTTTTTTTTCTTTGTTTCTGCCACATTTCACGAGACTAAAAAATAACTCTGTGACCCACACACACACACGCACACACACATGCACACTTTGCCCGTGTGTTTCTCATTATTTGTTCTGCCTGCAGTTTGATGTGAACTTAAGATAAGGCCTCAGGGCTGATTTGGGCTGAGATAGAGATGGCGGGGGCGATAAGAGTTCTTATCTGGGTGCAGCAGGCAGGCGCGGGACTCCACTGAAATAACAAAGCCATACACAGGAACAGCAGGCCCCGCCTGGCAATTAGCTCCAGCGCTAATGTGATTAATGTTGTTGTATAATTAGATGATAGGTGTGAATGCTTTCCCTTTCACTCTCAGTTTCTCGCTTGTGTTTTCCGCTAACAGCCGTTGTAATCAATTAATTAAATTAAAGCTAATGGCGCATATTACTCAGGGAAGATTCCATGTCAGATACTGCTGTGACGCAGGGACTTTTATTTGGCAATGTTTATCTGCGCTGTTTCTGTTGAATTTGTTTATAATCAAGAGAAAGTTCACACCCTAGAGAGGAAAGAAAGCCATCCAGGCCAGCCGCAGGGCTGGTGTGCTGATTCTGCTATGAGATATTAGATGCTGAGCGATGGAGTCTCACAGTTTGATTCTCATAGAGAGCCATTCTTTTCTCAGCCTCTGCACATCTATATTGGTCTTTCTTTGTTCTGAGTTGGAGTAGAAAAACTTTGTTTACTAATATAAAAATTAGATCAGTGCCAGAGCTTGGAGATAAAGGCAAGGAAAGTGGCTAGGCTGGGGGAAATTATTTGTGTTTAGTAGCGATGCACGGTATGGAAATTCTGGGGCCAATATCAATAACTGCTGTTTTTTTTGGTCATACTAAAATTAGCCGATACCAATGCTGATTCTTCCGTGTTTTACATTACAGCACAAACGGAAACTGCAACCAAGGGGAAGAAGTAGATGAGCAGAGACGTCAACTTATGAAGCAAATATGTTGACAGATTGTATTTACTTACTTTTTTACTTTATTATTAAGCAGAGAGAATGAGTCTAGAGAGCTAGTGAGGCTCTGTATAGCTTTACTGGTGGTTTTGGCTGGTAAAACTATAAAAATATAAATAAAACATGACAAAGGAAATGGAAAGAATTGCTACCTGGATCTGATGTTGTGATAGGCAGAGAAACGAGTGCTCCTTGGTTGGCGGGTGCGACAATACCTGAAACTACTCGAAATATCCATTGGGTCTATAAGCACAGATCCCCAAAACAAAAAACCAAGGCACTCCATCTGCAGGTACAAAAAATATGGCTACAATAAAGGCTTTTTACATTTTTTGTACCTGCAGACGGAGTGCCTTGGTTTTTTGTTTTGGGGATCTGTGTTAATACTCCCTTACATGTTTTTCACGTTGGCAATGGATATCTATAGTATTTTTTGAATATAAATAAAACATGTTCAGATAGGCTAAAGGCTACTTTTTTTTTTTAGGCGAGTGGACAGTCTGCCAAATTTTTTGCTTTATTCAGACAGACAAGCGGAGAGAAGCAACCACAGTTTAGAAGGTGCAGGGGGTCGAATCCCGTCCACGGGCAGGAACATGGATGTGGCTCTTGGATAGGGTGGAGCTTTGGTATGGTGTTGGGCACTGGAATGGGGGTGGAGTTTTGCGATGGGCTGGAGTTTTGGGATTGGGTGGACCTATTGGTTGGTGGTGGTGCTTTGATATGGGGTGGGGTGCAGTTTTGAAGTGTGGGTGGAGCTTTGGGATGGGGACGGGGCTTTGGTATGGGGTGGAGTTTTGGTATGGGTTGGAGTTTTGGGATTGCGTGGAGCTATGGATTGGGGTGGGGCTTTGGGATTGCATGGAGTCTTGAGATGGGGTGGAGCTTTTCTTTGGGGTGGAGTTTTGGGATTGCGTAAGGCTTTGGGTGGGGTGGAGTTTTGAGATGGGGTGGAGCTTTGGGATGGGGGTGAGCCATTGGGTTGGATGCATTAGTGCATTTGTACTGATGGACTGTACCAAGCTGAGTTGCAGCATGGTGATATCTCACATCTGTTCTGCTGAAGGGCAGGTACCTGAGTGATGAATGTGGTCGATGTGATGTGTGACATCATTTACCCACAGTAAGTTCCTCCCCTGCAGCGGCGGGCTAATCTCACCAAAAATTTCTTCTGCGAGAACACTGCATTTCCCGCCGTGTTGCCATGGAAGGAAAGGTCGATCTGTTCCGCTGGAAGAGGAACACAGGTGCACAGAACACAGTCGGGGGTGTACTGCACAGGCTGTCCCAAAGCACACACACAGGTTCTGTCTGGAGCTTATGCAGAAGGGCCTAGCTCTCAGGCTGTAGGGCACGGAGATGGTGCACACACACACACATGTAACACGCACGCACACACACACACATTCACATTTTCAGACTCCACCTTGACTAAACTACCTATAGTACTCGCTTCCTGTTTTTTGCTTGTTTTCTATTTAACTTGTGTTTTTGGTTATTTTATAGTTCAGAATGTATAGCTGACTGTGTGTACTACTCATGTTTATTACTAGGGATAGCTCCTACGCTGTGAGAAAGTTGTGCTTTGTCGGATTTGCTTTGTAGTCGTGTCAATGACCTTCAATATGCACTTATTGTACGTCGCTTTGGATAGAAGCGTCTGCCAAATAATTGCAATGTAATGTAATGTGCATGTATGCACAACACATGCACACACATACTCACACTCGCACACACACACACACACACTCCCTCAGAGGGCTATTTCTCCTCCTTTGTGCAGGGTGCTGTTTCATACAGCATTCATTAAACTGGAAAGAAGAGGGAGGGACTTATGTGTAGGGACAAGACAGGAAGTGGGTAGCGTACAGTACTATAGGGTCGGGGAGGAGTCAGTTGGCACGGTAACAGATTCACTAACACTAATGTTATGACAAGGCCTCCCGGGCCAGCGATAAGAGAGACGTTAGAGTCCTACCGTCTGCAGCCTTTCCTCCGGCAAACATCCCCGCCTTACGCACATTTATCACCAGCAGGAGCAGCGTGTGAACATGGGTCACGCCTGGTTGCCGTGATACTATTATTGGCAGGTCTGGACTGCTGCTTCCACAGTGTGCAGGGGGTGGGAATTTAAACACACTTAAACATACGGCACACATGTTATGACATGTTGCAGGGTCAGAGGTCATGCATATGCCCTTGTGTGGGTTAAATACACTTAAACATACACCACAGGTGTGTGCTGTGGGGTCAGAGGTCATGCATATGCCCTTCTTCGGTACAGAATGCAGTGTGTGGGACAGTGGAAGAGGAAGCAGAGTGATTGGACATGTAGACAAGGGTAGTGATTGGCCAGGAAGGAAAGGTCAGTTACTGGCCAGGTACGAAAAAACAGTAATTGGATAGGTAGGAAAGAGTGGTGATTGGACAGTTATGGGAGAGCTATCATTGCACAGTTACGGGAGGGCAGTGATTGGACACTTCCGTGAGGGCTGTCATTGGACAGTTGTGGGAGGGCGGTGATTAGGACAGGTACGGGAGGGCCGTGATTGGATTTGAGCTATTGGGAAGCTGTTGTCAGACTTCATGCTCCATGCCCCCATGCTTCCCATAGTTACCTGGTTAAGTAAAGGCTAAATAAAAATTAGAAAAACAGAAAACCTTCCAGAGGTTTTTTTTCTGATGGCTGCTTGTTGACTCATTTAACTTTGCACTCATTTACACTTCTCTCACTCTCCCTCTTTCCTCACTCTCCCACTCTCTCCCCTCTCTATCACTCTCCGCCTCCCTCTGTCTCTCCAGCGCCCCCTGTTCTTTGAGAGGCAGTGCTATCAGTATGACAGTCTGGAGCTCAGCTGGCCCTATTACAGTGGGTGTGATGGGAGCAGTGATAGGCCGTTTGATAATGGGTGGAGATAGCGCAGTGCGGGACCCAATAGCCTGCCCCCTCTCCCTATTATCATTCCTGCCCTCTATCAGAGCTGCAGCTCCACTCCTCCCTCAGATAAGAATGGAAATACTCACTTCATAGCTGACTTGATTAAAGTGTCTGCCTTTCTGGATAATACACAGATAAATTATGTTTCTCTTTCCCTCTCTTTTTCTCTCTCACTCTGTGTCAAGAGGAAGGGGGAGACAGGGGGTGAGGCAAAACCTCACTGTGTTAATTTCTCAGAGAGAGAGAGAATGTGAGACTGCTAGTGTTGGAGAGAGGGAGAGAGAGAATGTGAGACTGTTAGTGTTGGAGAGAGGAAGTGAGAGGATGAGAGAGTGAGAAAAGGAGGAATAGTCAGGTAGGATGCTTGGAGCAGGAGAGCAGTTGAAGGAGCAGGTTGGTTGTAGAGGAGCAAGAACCCATCTCAGAGCTTTGCTCAAGAAATCACAGAAATACAGTAATACACACACATACACGCTTTCTCTCTCTCTATCACTCTCACTCTCTCTCACTCACACTCTCACTCTCACTCAAGTTCAAATGGCTTTATTGGCATGAATGAAAGTCAATCATTGTTGCCAAAGCAGTACAGTATACAACACATATTTATAGAGAATAATAATAATAATAATAATTCATTCATATATACATATGGTACAGTGAGTGATGATATGTGGTTCTTATATTAATTACACATTATATAAGTGGATAAAGTTAATAAATAATAATAATAATAATAACAAATCAATAAATAATAATAATCAAAAACAAAAGTTAAAAGAAGTACAGTGAAAATAAAATATACAAAAATATTATAAGTACACAAAAAATAAGTACTCTCTCACTCTCTCTCTCTCTCTCCCCCCTATTCTGTTGTATGTTTCTGCCCGCGATGGAATGCTTCCTCGTTTAAGGTGAACGATAAACCTGTGAAATTCCTTCAGGTTTCCTAGAAAGGTGTGACTTTGTGAAAGGGAGCGTGTTCGAGGCTCTGTTGCCGACCTCGCACAGCTGCCGTTGTACTGAATTATTCACAGTAACGGGCTGCCGAAAGCCGTGCCTAAGGTTAATTTGATAGCGGCGTGCGGGGCTGGGTTTAAGGGCAGTGGTCCCTCTCAGGACTGCAAAGAAAGAGCAGTGGGCGAGAATAAAAAAAAAAAAAAAAACCCAAACTGATAAAAAGCTGCGATAAGAGAGAGTGTGTGGTGTAGGAGTTGATATCAACAGTATCTATCTCTCTTTCTCTCTCTCTCTTTCTTTCTCTCTCTCTCCTGGCCCTTCTGTTTCTCTTTTTTTTGCCCTTATCTCCCTCCACCGAAGTGCCAGGAACAGAAAGAACAAAAAGACTGAGAGAAAGAAATTACCAGCGCGATTATTCATGGACTGCCGATAAAATGTTGACACAAAATGAAAAGGAATGTAAAGATATGTTTTTTTTTCCCTTTGGGGATTCTTTAAGCATAAATGAGGTTTGTTTAAGCCTAAGTGAGGGAGATTTCTGTCTGCACTGAGCATGCATACTTAAGTTTGGATTATAGAATTACAGGAGGTGCGAGTTTTGGCTCAGGAATTAGATCAGGTACAAGTTTAGTTTTGGTTCTAGAATCAGAGCAGTTGTGGGTTAGTGTTAAATAATTAGATTAGGTCGAAGTGAGTTTGGGCTCTAGAATCAGAATTAGAATTAATCAGGTGTAAGTAATTTTTTGTTAAAAATTTAGAGCAGGTATAATTTAGCTTTGGTTCTAGAATTGCAACTGGTTTAAATTTTGGGTTCTAGAATTAGAGGTTGAAGTTACTTATGCACTTACTTAAATTTGGGTTCGAGAATTAGAGCAAGTTGGAATTACTGGAGGTTTTCGCGTAAGTAAGCTTCATTATCAGCTTACTTATGCTTATTACAATCAGTTATTGATTTTGTAGCACGTCTTTGTGGACTTGAATTGAGAGTCATCCAGAATTCGCCCATTCATTATCGTTTGGAATATTCACGGGAATATTTAGATTGAAAGGTCTTCTGCCTATTGCGTATAGTGAACCCTCTTTGTATGGGGGTGGTGGGGGGGTTTGGCTGAATCGAGGCAGAGGCTGGGCGGCTCAATGGCTCTAAAACACTCATTTGTATAATGAAGCATGTCAGCCTGTTAGACGTTTGATAAGGCTGAAGTTGAGGGGGCAGGCTGCAAGAGTGCGCGCTGCAGCAGATCGAACCTCACGATAGCTGCATTAAGCAGTTCGGAAGTATTTTAGCTGAATTCGCACAAAGCATAAATAGATAAATAGATAACGGAAAAGTAGAACATCAGCTGTCGGTGAAGCGATACGGACCTTTAAAAATCATTCGGGAGGCAGAGAGATTAAAGATCCTTTCTGTCTCTGCGCTGCCTTCCCAGCCGTTGCGGGAGTTAATTTGCTTACTCAAGCAATAGTGTGGACTGGCCAGGCATCCGAGCACGTGTGAGTGCGAGCCTTTGTGCGTATATACACTGCCCGGCCAAAAAAAAAGTCTCACACTGTAATATTTTGTTGGACCGCCTTTAGCTTTGATTATGGCGCGCATTCGTCGTGGCATTGTTTCGACAACCTTATGCAACGTCACAACATTTATTTCCATCCAGACTTGCATTCATTTTTGGCCGAGATCTTGTATTGACGACGGGAGAGTCGAACCACTCCGTGAAGTCTTCTCCAGCACATCCCAAAGACTTTCAATGGGGTTAAGGTCAGGACTCTGGTGGCCAATTCATGTGTGAAAATGATTTCTCATGCTCCCTGAACCACACTTTCACAATTTGAGCCCGATGAATCTTGGCATTGTCGTCCTGGAATATGCCCATTGATGGGATAACCTGGTCATTCAGTACATTCAGGTACTCAGCTGACTTCATTTTATTGCTGCATAACGTTGCTGAGCCTAGACCTGACCAATTGAAGCAACCCCAGATCATAACACTGCCTCCAGAGGCTTGTACAGTGGGCACTATGCATGACTGGTGCAACTGCAACTTTTTTTTTGGCCAGGCAGTGTATGTGTGTGTGCAATTGAGCTATTTTGCACAACCATATCCATAAATTACCCCATCCAGAAAAACTGAATTAACAAAAAAATGTAGCACATTTACATAGTCATAGTAGTAATAATTACGTTTTATTTTAGATCCCTGCTGCTGTCCCTTATGTGAGCGCTGTGAAAGTGTGTCTGTGTGTCTGTCTGAGGCCCTGCACATAGTCTGGGAATCTGTTTGTTGTTGTGGAACACTTGATCTCAGCAATATCTTGGAATGGCTAACCTTCATCTGATTGGCGAAATCCTTGGCGGAGGTCACATTCCCACACACACACACACACACACACACTCCCACACACACACACACACACACACACACACACACACACACACACACACACACACACACACACACACACACACACACACACACACACACACACACACACACACACACACACACACACACACACACACACACACACACACACACACACACACACACACACACATATTCTCTGACATACTCATACATCCTCCCTCTATCTCTCTCTCTCTCACACACGCACACACACACTTACACACTTTTATGTTGCTTGCTCATACACACACGTCTCTAGAGGGACAGTTTTCTGTGTTGTGCAAAGGGGGATAGCTCTGGGATCACTTGACCAGCACAGGTGTTGTCAGCGACGTATGACACAGGGCTCCAAATTTCCTGCAAAATCCATGAAAATCCTCAAAATTCTAAAAATTTGAAAAGATTTGAAAGTTCTTGCTAACAATCGTGGTACTTTAAAGTTCTTTAAATATTGATTGAGTGATTATGTCGATCATCTTGAAGTGCGCATGTCCGCATTGTGCTAAATGGTTCCCTGAGAAAGCCCCTCTGATGAGGCTCCCCTAATATGAACTGGTAGAGTGTTTCTCAGTCGTGGCCTTTAAATAGTTTTAGGCTACACACAGAAAACCCTTCTCTGGTGATATCAGAAGAACCTGTGTGTTGTAGGGAGACAGTAGTTCAGTGAGATAACAAGTGTAATGAAGCCAGGATCAGGATATACAGTTGAAGTTGAAAGTTTACATACACCTTAGCCAAATCCATTTAAACTTTAATCCTAGTAAACATTCCCTGTCTTAGGTCAGTTAGGATCACAACTTTATTTTAAGAATGTGAAATGTCAGAATAATAGTAGAGAGAATGATTTATTTCAGCTTTTATTTCTTTCATCACATTCCCAGTGGGTCAGAAGTTTACATAACCTCTGTTAGTATTTGGTAGCATTGCCTTTAAATTGTTTAACTTGGGTCAAACGTTTCGGGTAGCCTTCCACAAGCTTCTCACAATAAGTTGCTGGAATTTTGGCCCATTCCTCCTGACAGAACTGGTGTCACTGAGTCAGGTTTGTAGGCCTCTTTGCTCGCACATGCTTTTTCAGTTCTGCCCACAAATTTTCAATTGGATTGAGGACAGGACTTGTGATGGCCACTCCAGTCCCTTGACTTTGTTGTCCTTAAGCCATTTTGCCACAACTTTGGAAGTATGCTTTGGGTCATTGTCCATTTGGAAGAGCCATTTGTGACCAAGCTTTAACTTCCTGGCTGATGTCTTGAGATGTTGCTTCAATATATCCACATAATTTTCCTTCCTCATGATGCCATATATTTTATGAAGTGCACCAGTCCCTCCTGCAGCAAAGCACCCCCACAACATGATGCTGCCACCCCCGTGCTTCACGGTTGGAATGGTGTTCTTCGGCTTGCAAGCCTCACCCTTTTTCCTCCAAACATAACTATGGTCATTATGGCCAAACAGTTAAATTTTTGTTTCATCAGACCAGAGGACATTTTTCCAAAAAGTAAAATCTTTGTCCCCATGTGCAGTTGCAAACTGTAGTCTGGCTTTTTTTATGGCGGTTTTGGAGTAGTGGCTTCTTTCTTGCTGGGCAGCTTTTCAGGTTATGTTGATATAGGACTCGTTTTACTGTGGATATAGATACTTTTCTACCTGTTCCCTCCAGCATCTTCACAAGGTCGTTTGCTGTTGGGATTGATTTGCACTTTTCGCACCAAAGCATGTTCATCTCTAGGAGACAGAATGCGTCTCCTTCCTGAGCGGTATGACAGCTGCGTGGTCCCATGGTGTTTATAGTTGCGTACTATTGTTTGTACAGATGAACGTGGTACCTTCAGGCGTTTGGAAATGGCTCCCAAGGATGAACCAGACTTGTGGAGGTCCACAATTTTCTTTCTGAGGTCTTGGTTGATTTTCAAATGATATCAAGCAAAGAGGTACTGAGTTTGAAGGTAGGCATTAAAATACATTCACAGGTACACCTCCAATTGACTCAAATAATGTAAATTAGCCTATCAGAAGTTTCTTGACATAATTAGCCATAATAAGCCATGACATAATTTTCTGGAATTTTCCAAGCCGTTTAAAGGCACAGTCAACTTAGTGTATGTATACTTCTGACCTACTGGAATTGTGAATTAAAAGTGAAATAATCTGTCTGTAAACAATTGTTGGAAAAATTACTTGTGTCATGCACAAAGTAGATGTTCTAACTGACTTGCCAACACTATAGTTTGCTAACATGATCTGTGGAGTGGTTAAAAATGAGTTTTAATGACAAAACCACGTGTGCCACAATTATTGGCACCTCTAGAAATTCTTTTGAACAAAATGTAACTGAAGCATTTTTTCATTTATATTTTACTTTTTTAAGTTGATCAGAGTGTTTAGGAACTTTCAAGCAGTAATCCATGACTTGCTGTTTTGCTTGGGTATAAATATGCGGTGACAGAGGCCACATTCCCTTATTCATACATCAACATGGGAAAGATAAGAGAACACACAAATGAAATGAGGGAAAAGTGTGTTGAGCTTCATAAGTCAGGGAATGGCTATAAAAAATAGCTACTCACCTGAAAATGCCCATATCTACTGTTAGGGCAATACTTAAAAAGTTCAAAGCAACTGGAACTTTTACAAACTTTCCTGGATGAGGACCCAAGTTTATTCTGCCCCCACGCACAGTGAGGAGGATGGTAACAGAGGCAAAAAAATCCTCAAGGATCACTGTTGGGGAATTACAGAGGAAAGTAGCATCTTGGGGTCAAGAAGTCTCCAAAACTACCATTAGACATCACCTCCATGCCAACAAATTATTTGGAAGGCATGCCAGAAAAAAGCCTTTCCTGTCATTGCACCACAAACATAAGCACCTGGAGTTTGCTAAACGCTACTGGAACTTTGACTGGAACCATGTTTTATGGTCAGATGAAATGAAAATTGAGCTTTTCAGCAACCAACACTCAAGGTGGGTTTGGCATAAAAAGAAGGATGGCTAAACCGAAAATATCCTGATCCCCACTGTTAAGTATGGTGGAGGTTCCTTGATGTTGTGGGGCTGTTTTTCCTCCAAAGGCCCTGGGAACCTTGTTAGCGTACATGGCATCATGGACTCCATGAAATACCAGGAAATTTTAAATCTAAATCTGGCTGCCTCTGCCAGGAAACTAAAACTGGGTCGTCGTTGGATCTTCCAGCAGGACAATGATCCAGAACATACGTCCAAATCAACACAAAAATGGTTAACTGAACACAAAATCAGACTTCTGCCATGGCCATCTCAGTCCCCAGACCTAAACCCCATTGAAAACCTGTGGGCTGAGCTAAGGGGAGAGTGCACAAGAGAGGACCTAGGACTCTGGATGATCTGGAGAGATTCTGTAAAGAGGAATGGTCTCAGATTCCTTGCTTGGTTTTGTTAAAACTAATTATTTCTTGATGAGGGATTTTTCTCAGAATAAATTTACTTCAATTAAAGATTGTATTTTTTTAATTTTGTCAGTGTGAGATTAAGCTAATTCACCAAAAGGTGAATTTTTTATAACCCTTTTTACTCATCTTTACCAGGGTTGCCAATAATTGTGGAGGGCACAGTGTGTGTGTGTGTGTATATGTGTATATATATATATATATATATATATATATATATATACACTGTCAACTGAAGAATGGTTTTTTTTATAAAAAATTAACATGCACAAGGAGTCATATTTTGGGGTCAAACATATGGGAGAGCCATATACTTTTATTTTAACACAATAATTTTTAAAAAAGTTTTATTGAGTAGGACAATTTTTTTCTGCAAAACATAGGTTTCAAATGTATTGGCACGCCTGCAATTGATAGCCTATTTGGAGAAGCCTCCCTTGGAGAGGAGAGCACTGAGCCTCTTCCTATAATGTCTGACAGGGTTGGAGCACACTTTTGGAGGGATCTTGGACCACTTGGACCATCTTGGAAAATGTCAAGATCCTTGATATTTTTAGGTTTGTGCTTATGGGCTGCCCTCTTCAATTCAGACTACCAAATTTCAATAGGGTTCAAGTCTGGTGACTAAGATGGCCATTGCAAAACATTGATTTTGTGTTCCCGCAACCATTTCTGTGTTGTTATTGATTTATGTTTGGGGTCCTTGTCTTGTTGAAAGGTCCATCTACAGCCAATCTCAACCTTCTGGCAGGGGCAACCAGGTTTTGGGATAAAATATCCTGGTACTTAGTGGAATTCTTTATGCCATCGATCTTAACCAGAGCCCTTGGACCCCTTGTAGCAAAACAGCCCCAAAGATCCACCACATTTTATTGTGGGTATCAGGTGCTTTTCCTTGTATGAAGTCATCTTTTGTCGCCAAACTTGCCAATGGTGTGCATGGCCAAAAAGTACAATTTTGGTCTCATTGGACCACAACACATGATTTCAATTGTAGGTCCAATGATGCTTCAGGTACTCATGGGTTGCTCTCAGTAAGGGCTTCTTTCAGGCAACACTTCCTAAGAGCTTGTTCACATGGAGGTGGCGTCTAACAGTTGATTTTGAAACTTGATAAACAAAAGATTACCTAAACTGTGCAGTTCTGAAACTGTGGGTTCTTCTTTGCCTTCCTCACCATCGTCCTCACTTGTATGCACATGCGTCCTCTTCCTGGCAAATTTGCAACTATTCCAGACTTCTGAATCTTTTTGATTATTGCCCTGACTGTGCTTAGTGGCATTTTCAATGTATCTTTTTTATATCAGTTAACTGATTTGTGTAGGTCAACAACAATCTGTCTCTTCTGAGTTGAAAGCTATTTGGTTTTCCCAAAGGGATTTTTTTGGTTTTGACAAAGGGATTTTATACAAAGGGATTTTATATGTGTGCAACCTCATATTTATACCCCAGTGAAACAGGAAATGTTGAAAGGCAACAATAAAGTTTCTGGAGACAGATCAATTAAAAAAAAAAAATTAAAAAAAAGAATTTAATCACAAACGGCACTATGTTTGATTTGGGGGTGCCAATAATTTAGAATTTTACGTGTAAGTAAATTTACGTTTCTATATAGGGGTAAAGTATGTTTATGCAGCATATACTGTCGTGATAAATATCCAGGTATATCTGGTACATCAAGAATTCATCCTGAAAGACTTTTCACACTTTAAACTTGCTCAGAAGTTGTGGCTGAGGGGGAGAAGTGAAGCTCTCTCACGCGCTGCTGATCCTACCCCAACTTCACGGGGTATTGCTATGGTTACTGACATAATTTGCCAAAATGTACTGAGGTTAAGCTCCCAGGTGCTCTGGGGGGAAATGTGACACTGTAGCAGTCTACTTGGGCATGATTTACTGTTGTTTATTTAAATTAGCTAAAACCGCACAGTTTAAACCAGAGGAAACATGGCAGTTTAGGGATATGTTCATTAAGACGACAGAACGGGGGGGGCAGATGGAACATTAATATACTCCTTCATCTGAGAACCTCTCAGTTTATTGCCCCCCCAATGTCCTCATTTTTGTTTTCAGTTTCACCTCATTTCTTTTGATCCTCCACAGCAAAGTGAAGAAACAGAGTGGGTGGATACACCACTCTGTGACACCCTGCCCTCCGTCGACCAGACGCTATTATTAACATTATTAATCATCTCTATCTGTTCCACACATCTCTCTGCTATTTGCTGTTTAATCACTAAAATAACATGAGGGGGAGAAGGGCCCGTTTCCATGGAGACCAATGTAAAGGTCAGCGTGAGTTTATCTTATCAGTGATAAAGCGTGGTTACTAATTACAGATAGGTACTACCAGCACTGAGTCCAATAGGCCCGGCCTTAAACACTGTCAGCCATCCACAGCGTCTGATATTAAAATCATCAAAGGCCTTTGCCTCTCTTCTGAGACTGGGCCCAAAAGTCCATTAGCCAGCAAATATATTCAGTCTCATCGGCCACGCAGCAAAAATTGACTCGTATAAACACCCTAGGGTGTTAAGTGTACACCAACAGTGTTAAATTTACACTGACGTTTTTGCTGTCCGCACACGCATTAAAGACAACACTAACGTACACGGACAGATTCAGAACCGCACACACGTAAACCAATCATCACAGATCTGTGGTTCTACAAACTATGTTGTACCATGTGCTGTACGGTGTGCATGTAAGTGGAGATTGGGTGCATATTCAGAGCTTTGGCTCTATGGGCGTGGTCTTGTATTATGTGGGTGTGGTCTTCGATGTGGCGGGAGCCCCATCATAGTGCAGGACTGTAATGTGGTAGCTGCGAGTTGGGTTTATGTTGTTTTAGGAGCTACAATTAAGCCATAACATTTACAGTAGTCGTAAGGGCGTCAAACTTCAGACAGGATGTTTGACACATATGCACACACACATAAGATTCAGAACTACACAGGGGTGAACACACATACAGGGGTGAAACATAACACCTGAATTTCACCTTAAATTCAGTTTTAGAGTGTGATTAATGTAAAATGTGACTGGTTTAGTTGTGTGATTCCATGTGAACTGGGTTGATTTTGGTTATGGATTCCAGACTGGTTTAGTCTGGTTTTGGCTGCTCCTCGGGCATGACCTTGAGGGTGAGGTGACTTTGTCCCGCTCAGTAGCTCTGACCTCGGAGCACTCAAAACAGCAGAGACCCACAACAGCTCTCTCATAATAACCAAGTAATATACTCTGCTCAGTTATAATTGTACTTCTCTGAGTGAGTGAGTGAGTGAGTGAGTGAGTGAGTGAGTGAGTGAGTGAGTGAGTGAGTGAGTGAGTGAGTGAGTGAGTGAGTGAGTGAGTGAGTGAGTGAGTGAGTGAGTGAGTGAGTGAGTGAGTGAGTGAGTGAGTGAGTGAGTGAGCGAGCGAGCGAGCGAGCGAGCGAGCCCCAATTCCAAAAAAAGTTTGTTGATTTTTGTAAATATATGCTAATTCCAAACAACCCTTCAAGTGATCCATCCATATCTACTGCATATCTGGCAGCAGAGTGATGGTTTGAGGCTCGTTTGATACCTGAGGCCCTTGATGACTTAGAGCCATTTAGCCAACCATGGGTTCCATACTGTTCCAACATAATTTACAGCTTAATCTAGTCCCACCCCCCAATTCCCATAGAGATCCATTGAAATGTAGAGAGGTTATAGTATGGTTTGTAAGAGTACCTGAAAATAAGATATCAAGAGTCTTTTGATATCCTTTTATACCCAGTCATGATAGCATCACCTGTTTACCTGTGGAATGTTCCAAACATGTTGCAGGCATCAAATTCGGAATTAGCTTATATCTACAAAAATCAATTAAGTTGATTAGGTAAAACATTAAATATCTTTTCTTTGTACTCTACTCAATTAAATATATGTAAAAGAGAATTTACAACTCACTGCTTTCTGCTTTTATGTGCATTTTACATACTGTTCCAACTTTTTTGGAATTGGGGTTTGTATGAGTTTGTGTGTCAGTGAGTTTGTGTTGTGTGTGTGTGTGTGTGTGTGTGTGTGTGTGTGTGTGTGTGTGTGTTTGTTCAGACTCTGTTTAGTCTCTGACAGATGCAGGGGAACGTTTGAGCTCTGGGTCTCAGGGTCAGTGGTCGATAAGAGAGCAGTGAAGGCCAGACTGAGGTGGGCGGTACTCTGGTCAGTAGAGACAGGTGGGCGGGACTGTGCTCAGTAGAGACTTGAGATTTGTGTGGGTTGGGTTTAGGGGCTGCTGGTAGTACATGCTCAAAGATGATTGGATGTTCATGTAGAGCTGGAGGACTGTTCTCTTGTGAGGTAATTTGTATTTATGACATCATTGAGTTCTAGCTGTGTGTGAGAGCAAGGTGAGTCTTTAGGTTTGTGAACACACACACACACACATGCACACACACTTCTCCCCTGCCCATATCTCACACATTACTATGAACCTGTTTGTCCATCTTAGCTGGCTATTGTAGTTCATTCCCAATGAACACTGTTGAATGCTTCCCATGGGAATGAATCACCCTGGCGATCCTGAGCACCTTGTTTCTACGGTGATATCACAAGCTCCCCACCTGCCAACTCAGAACACCTACAATGAAGAGGAGCTTTAATTGCTTTGGAAGTGAAATTAACAGAATTAGAGGAATTGCCTTTCCCTTTTCTACAGGTTTCTTCTATCCATGCTTATTGTGGTTCACATTGTATAGATTACAGGCTTCTTTGTTCTGGGAGTGTAAATATACACGCCTCCAGTCAAGGCTTTAGCTTGGAACAGTGCTTCCTCATTCATCCAAACTTAATGAAAATTAAATTGCAAAACCACCAATAAAATCCACCTCCAATTTATTTCATTTATTCAAGATTTTCTTGTATGAATAAACTGTTTATATAACTTTTTTTTTCCTGTTGATACATGTATTCGATATGCTTTTCTGTTTTGTCTGGTTTTCGTGATCAAATGTACAAAGGGGACGCGTAAAAACGTTACTGCCTCATGTAGCGCTGTTGTCTGGATTATCCTCGTGCCTCGAGCGCAACATTCTTTGACTTGCTGCACCGAAGCTAGCGCGCTTAGATTATAAACCTATAGGACTAAATGTGTAAAAATATGATATTTACTTTATAAATTTTGTACAATTAACCATTTCAAGTTGTGAAAGATTAAAGAAATATGACGATGACAAACCCTACAAAAATGAGTCCTCTTAGCGTAATATGGCAAGCCCCTTTTCTGCTGGTCATCACTCTCTCTGTCTAGTGTCTACCTCCCTCCCTGTCTATCCATCACCCTCACTCCCTTTCTCTCTACCTCCCTCCCTCTCTCTGACTCCCTCACTCCCTCTCTCTGACTCCCTCACTCCCCTTTTCCCACCTAGCTAACTCCCTCTCTTCACCTGCTACGTTCCCTCTTTCTCCAGCTCCCTCACTTTCTCTCACCTCTTTTGCTCCTTCTCCATCTCCCTCCCTCTCTCTCATCACCTCCCGCACTCCCTCTGTCTGTCTCTCAGTCTCTCCTCACAGCTCATTGTGCGAGGTGGGACCTGCTCGTTAAGGAGTTAACTTCCTCTGTCCTGATTAATACAGCCAAACGAAATCACTGTGAATTATTTACATTTCTTCCCTCTTATCTAATGTATTTAATGTTTTCACATCTTCCAGGGGAACAGCCTTTTTTTCCCTTTTTCCAGCCACGTGGAAAAAAAAATCCAGCCGCAGCTCCGTAATTCTGTTTTTAAAGCGAGGGGAAAAAGGAGTTGATGAAATTCCGCTATCAGCGCCCAGCCAATATGCAAAATATCTTTGTGGAAATCAAATAGCTATTATGTTTTCATTTCCACGTTGGCGCATTTGCTTAATGAAGAGGAGACAGATCAGACCGGCGTGCTGTCTGCAGCTTCCGATAAACCGGGACTGCTCACAGCCGCTCACATCTATTAGAGAGAGAGAGAGAGAGAGAGAGAGAGAGTGGGAGAAAGGGAGAGAAAGAGGTGAAATGCGAGAAAGAAAGAGGAGGAAAAAGGGTGAGTTCTAGACTACACCTTTTTTCTGTGCCGTGGAATTTTTCTGTTCAAAGTCTAATGTCCACCTGCACACCGCTTGTCGGAACGGCGATGACACACTTCCTCTGTGGTAGCTGCTCTTATCATCAAAGTTGCTTGGACATTATTTACGCACGATACCCTACACACTATACCCTTTGCACTATACCCTCTGAACGATACCCTACACACTATACCCTTTGCACTATACCATTCACACTGCCCTTTGCACTATACCCTCTGAATGATACCCCACACACTATACCCTACACATGATACCCAACACACTACCCCCTGCACTGCACCCACACACACACACACACACACACACACACACACACAGGGCCACAATGTGTGATGGATTTTGGTGTGATTCAAGATGCAAATTATTAATTGAATCACTGATTGGCTAAAGAGCCCCCCACGCGGTACACCCTACACCCCGCACCTTACCCACTACATTATTCCCTACGATCTACACCCCACACACTACACCCTACTCCCTATGCAGTACACTCTTCACCTGAAACCCTCCACATTACACACCTTCCTTTGATTCTGATGGAGACTCTAATGATGCCTAACTTAATATTTCCTGTCACAGTTGATGACTGGTTTGCAGGTCTCCACATGTTTAATTTCACTGGAGTGATTCAGAATGTCAGTCTCCTGCACAGCGGAGTGTGTGTGTGGGGAACTGTTTCTATGTTTTTCATATTCCCTAAGGATTTTTTTCTCCCCACATTCCTATAAGCAGAATGAGGTGTTTATTTATTTATTTGTTTATTTTTTATGGACAATGCACAACTAGCACCAGATTTAGCTACCAAGATAATTCACATCTTTTGTCCGTGTGCGTGCATGTGTGCGTGCGTGCGTGCGTGCACACGAGTGTTTTGGGACAAGTTTGTTCCTGTATCCGACCGATACTGGTTATGGAGCTCATGTCACATGACAGGAGCTTCCTGTGGGCAGTTTCCTGAAACCTTTGACTGTGGAAGAATTATGCAGCCAGTGAGTCTCTGAAAGAGGACACTGAAGAGGGAGAAAATCATTATTCAAACTTACATTTTAAGCATGAAATATAATTGGAATTTTAAACCGAAAGGTCCCTTTGGAAAGGTCCCTTTGTACAGATATGATTAAAGGAAAATTAATTGTATGAAAATGTCTTCACCGATACTGAAAATTACATCTAACTAAGGCTAGAGCTTCATAATTCTAAAAATGTTCTGACCCGAATCCATCTTTTCTTCCATTTTCTCTCGCTCCCATTTTATTAAGTTGCAAATCTAACAATTTTATCTGAAATTGCACTGAGCCATGCAGGCGTGGAAGTCAAAATTAGCCTAGAGATGTTTCATTTACAAAGACAGAAACACTTCAGGAGGCTATTGTTTCCAAGCATTATCTTGAGCTTCTTTTTAATTGCTTTGGAAGTGAAATTAACAGAATTAGAGAAATTGCCTTTCCCTTTTTTACAGGTTTCTTCTATCCATGCTTATTGTGGTTCACATTGTATAGATTACAGGCTTCTTTGTTCTGGGAGTGTAAATATACACGCCTCCAGTCAAGGCTTTAGCTTGGAACAGTGCTTCCTCATTCATCCAAACTTAATGAAAATTAAATTGCAAAACCACCAATAAAATCCACCTCCAATTTATTTCATTTATTCAAGATTTTCTTGTATGAAGAAACTGTTTATATAACTTTTTTTTTTCCTTTTGATACATGTATTCGATATGCTTTTCTGTTTTGTCTGGTTTTCGTGATCAAATGTACAAAGGGGACGCGTAAAAACGTTACTGCCTCATGTAGCGCTGTTGTCTGGATTATCCTCGTGCCTCGAGCGCAACATTCTTTGACTTGCTGCACCGAAGCTAGCGCGCTTAGATTATAAACCTATAGGATTAAATGTGTAAAAATATGATATTTAGTTTTTAAATTTTGTACAATTCACCATTTCAAGTTGTAAAAGATTAAAGAAATATGACGATGACAAACCCTACAAAAATGAGTCCTCTTAGCGTAATATGGCAAGCCCCTTTACGTGTGTGTCATTTTACACTTGCATGCTTGAGTGTGTTTGCTGTGTGACCTGGTTGCCGGGAGATCTTTTTACCTTGTGAGAGCAAAGTCGGTTCTCAATTTGTCCTCTTAAGGTTCCCTTGGAGACTTGGAGGAAGGTGATGACCACCCACCTGATGACCTCAGCCTATCAGAGGATGAGGGCGGAGCCTCAGACCAGGAAGACTCTGCAGAGTTTGAGTCCAGCCCTTTGCAAGAACCGCAGCAGCATGGGGAAGGTGAGTCTGCTGCCAGGGGGCACTCTGCCAGATCCTCCCACATCCACTCATCTGACTCCACCTCTGCATCGGGACAAAGGTGCTACCAGCCGGACTTGGTCATCTCACTGCATTTGCATAGATTTCCTTATCAAAAGTCATATTATTTTGTCGTTAAGACGCAAATCTTTATTGTATTTGATAAAAACGGCTTCTGTTTTTAAGAACGTTCCTCATGGGGGTGAAATTCTTTGGAAACCGCTCTCACGCACACATGCGCCCACAGGCACACACACACACACACACACACACACACACACACACACACACACACACACACACACACACACACACACACACACACACACACACACACACACACACACACACACACACACACACACACACACACACACACACACACACACACACACACACACACACACACACACACACACACACACACACACCCCCAAGATGAGAAACACTGTGAGTTTGATGTTTGAGGTGTGATGTGCAGTAGGGGTTAACTTTGCCCTGCAGGTGTGTGTGTGTGTGTGTGTGTGTGTGGGTGGGTGGGGTGGGGGTGGGGGGGGGGGTTGGTGAGTGCGTGGTTATCAGATAGAGGGAGGCTGTTCTAACAGGGGGAGGGGGGCACAAAGTCTGACTCCAGATACCTGCCATTTCTCAGATCTCACAGGTGATACTGCTGATAATATTAAACTCAGTAACTGCTGTTCAAGACTCCTCCCACTAATCAATCTGTCCAACAGCTGAAATAATGCTAGTGTTCAGTGATGTAGATCTTATCTCCATCCGTGACATTAATAACAGCTAACGCCAGCAGGGCTGTGTGGACCTGTGTTTATGACAGGAATCGATTGGGGCTATCGCCGGTTATCGGGGCCAGGGTGTGAGCAAACACGGCCTTTGTGCATGCTGCTGGGGTGTTATCGAGGCCAGGAGGGGCGAATGGGCAGAATTTGGGGGGGGGGGGGGGGGTCTTTCCTAGCTGTAATGCAAAAATGCATTGTTACTCTGATACTGGGAGCACAAGTACTACACAAACGTGGGGAGACAAACACTTATTTCTATTAAACAGAGCTGGTCTCTGCAGACTATAAAACACACACACTAGCATGTACACAGAGACAAAAACATACGCATATACATGTACGCATATACCGTAGACACATCCTTTCATGTTCAATTCTCCAGTTTCTGGATTTTTCTTCCTTCTAGAAACGCATTACAGTGAGAAAATGTGATCTGATTGATTTGTTAATCGAGTTAGTTTGGTTCAGTGTGTCCAATCCACATTCGCACTCACAGAATGTGTGGAACCTTCCAGTCTCTGCAGGGCCTGGGACACCTGACACATCTGGCCGTGAGGAAGAGGAGAAGAGTCCGCCACACAGCAGTCAGGAAGAAGAGCAGGAGGTGGAGCCTTACTGGGATGGCCCAGGTAAGCACACCTGTCCTTCTCATTGTCCTGCCCTCCTGACACAATTACCCACAATCCCTCTCCCTGCATGAAAAACTGCGTTTACAAAGGAGTTGGTGTGGACCTATTTTTAAAATGGTATGGTAATGCTATTTTTATAACCACAGGGCTCTAAGATTCACCTTTCTTCTGTCTGCGTGGGGCTGGTCATCACTAATTGGTTAGAAATATGGAAGCATGCCAGTAGGCATTCTGGGATTTGTAGTGTAGATTTCACTGGGAGAGAATAAATAGACACACTCTGCCACAAGGTACAGAGTCCAAATATTACACTAGAGAATCCAGAATGAAAACTTGCACACTTATGCTCCAAAGAAATAGGTGATATTTTATTTAGCTACGTTTCAAAAGTCACACATATGGCTTTATATCATTGACTCTACATTGAGATGCTTTGGGTACATGGTTGATAAAAGAGAGGCCACACGGTGTCCATGTAGAGGAGCAAATTCTCAGTGCCCAATCACCTGCATGGTAAGCTGGCCTTTTTCAGCACTCCAGTATCTTAAGTTAGAGACCTTAGGCTGATTGGTCTTGATATAATGGATTGCAGCTGGGCTTCTCCTGTCACCTGTCCTAATATTACTCTGGTGCTCACCAATTCAAATTTTTAAAGGTCTTCTAAAGGAAGATTTTTAAAGGACAATGAAGCAGGCGCATCACTTTGGAATTCCAGGTAATTTCCCCCTTTACATGAATGTTGATACCGGTGGTAGGCTGACTGATTTGTAGTTCCCTTCTGGAATATTATAGTAGAATTCTCCCATGTTGTGCGGAGGCTAATCTGCCTTCACGAGCATGTCTTTTTTCCTGATTCTACCGTCTCCTTAGAACAAGTCATGGAGGATCTTTAAAAATTCCCTTAAGGGGTGGATCTGTGTCAAGGATGTGCCAGTGTTTTCCAATTATCTTCTCAAACTCGTGTCCTAGTGAGGGGAAAACCACATTTTTTTTGGGAGATAGCCTACTGCCTTTTTGTTCCTTCTGCTCTTAATTTTGTGCAGTAAAATGTTCGCTTATTCATACCTCTCATCAGTCTTGCGTATCCTATGAATTCTAAACTCTTCCTCAAGGGAGTAGGGTGGAAACCGTCGGCTCTAAGAATTCAATTTCTGCTAGTCGGTTTATGATATAGGTCTGTTATGAGTTTCCCTATTTTCTTCAAAACGTCAAAACGATTGGCATACTGTTGTAGTCCCATGCAATTTTCTATTTTTTGCTGCTGCTACTTAAGATTACCATGGAAACCCAAAAGTTGTTCACTGCCTGTCCATATAAAGAAAATCAATAAATAAAATCAATATAGCATCAATCAATATAATATCACCATACCTTAATATGTTGTAAATAGACATTCTGCTCAGAATACAGCACTTCATCTTCAGACAGCCCCACATATAGATGAGCAAAATTCGGGGTCATGGATGGTAGTCCTCATTGCTGTGTCAGAGATTTGAAGAAAAAACTAATTTCTGTACATAAAGTAGTTGTATTTCAGTATTTTTTCAGCTAGCTCCTCGGTGCACTCAACACCGGGTGACGGTTCAAGTCCCTGTTATTCTAGAATGTACCAGACTGAGCGAATAAACCCCTGCGTGAGGTGTGTTTGTGTAAAGGCTTTCTATATCCCGAGTGGCAAGGGTGTAGTTCTCGTCCGACAGTTATTGTCAACCCTTCAGTATATCAGCGGAATCACGTTTGTAAGGGTCATATTTTGTACACGTTTTCAAGAAAAAATGAGTAATTTTTAACATATTCTCATTTAGTGAGCCAATTGAAGACACAACAGGTCTACCTGGAACTGGTGGAATTAATTATTTTTTTATTCTTATGGAGTGTATGTATGACGGGTTTATTAGGCTTCATTAATTAGTCTTCTTTTTAGTCATTTCTGCTCTCAAGATGTGTTTGGCCCTTATTTTCAACAGTTGGATCAGATTAGAGTTTACTGTCAAATTTGCCACAATACCTCGTCTTTCATCAACAGACTAACATTCACTGTTGAAGCAGAGTGGTGTAGTGTGTGTGTGTATTTCTATTAAAGTTTCACTGTTGAAGCAGAGCGGTGTAGTGTGTGTGTGTGTGTGTGTGTGTGTGTGTGTGTGTGTTTCTATTAAAGAGTAAGTACACCCACTGTCTCAGCCTGTCTGCCTACTACACAATATTGAAAAATACTTTGTTGGGTGAGCGAGGGAGAGGGGTGGGGGCGGAGGAGCTGTGTCCATCGCCATTTGCATAAATGAACGTACATTGTACAAATTATTTTGTATAACTCGGATCAAACTGTCAAACTAGACATTGCACATCAAATATGAATTAAAATTCAGCAACTGCATGACCTATTTCTCACCTCAAATATTTTCAGAAACATATTTTAGTGGACTATTTAGGTGGAATAAGAGAGTTGAACAGGACGCCACATGGAGCCGAAATGAAAGTAACGTAGTGGGTCTAACCAATCAGGTGCCGGCTGTTTCCATTGTGGGCGACAACAATTATCCATATGACATAGAGGTACCTCCAAAGAGGTACTCTGACATCACGATTGGGGCGGGGGGCAGTGTGGGGAGCAGAAAGGAAATTTCAACCGTTAGGGTCAGCACAAAGACTTTCTTATGATATACAATATTATTTCAGAATTGTTGAAATAACGGTATGCATGAATAAGTTTCATTATAAGGTAGGCATACAAACACGTCTACAGTGATAAAAAAAGTGATCTAGGGTGTACTTACCCTTTAAAGTTTCTCTGCTGAAGTAGTGGCGTGCTGTGTGATTATACTCAGTGTGGAAAAGCAGCACCACAGGTCTATTGTTTATTTTCCTTTAGTTTCTGTGTTTGAAAATGTAGGCAGATTGCTGCGACTTCATCATCAATATTTCTTTTCAAGTTATGTAGATTTGCAGTTTGTGGGTGTGTTTCAATTCATGTTCAGAATGTGTTCATTATCATCAGAGCCCAGCTGTTTGCTGTAATAGTAATTGGAGAGATATTAATTGCTGTGTGGTTTCTGGTTGATGGCAACACAATGATGTTAGCGTGATAGCCTTTTTCCTGCCAAGGGAGAGGGGGAGGGAGAGGGAGAGAGAGCATAAGGGAGAGGGAGGCAGATAGCCCTTCTATCAGTACTGGCCCAGGCTCTGTCTTTATCAGGTGTGTGATTGGCAAAAGGGAAACTTTGACCAGTCTGAATTTTTTTCTTATCGTCAAGACCCCCCCAGCCCGCCCCCACTCCTCAACTCTCTGTCAACACACACAGCCTCCATGCGCACACACACACACACACACACACACACACACACACACACAGACACAGACAGAGCCTTTTCTTGCCTGTCCAAACCTCCGTTCCTGGTTTCGTTTTGTGTATTTAATGCTGGTCCACCTTGGTTTCTCTGAAACTTCACAAGTGAAATTTTTTTAGGCTTTTTCATTTTGCATTCTTTTATATATTCAGTTTATTATATTGTATTATAATATTATTGTACAGTATTTTAATATGTAATTTAACATGTCACATTATTATTGTTGTTATTATTATTATTATTATTATTATTATTATTATCAGATTGTCATCATTATTACTGATGTTGTTATATTTGCTATGTGCTATTTTGCTATTTTAACTATTTTCTTTTATTGACCAATTACATTTGATTCTCTTCAGTTAAAACATCAGTTAGTAATTAACTTATTGCCTTCAATAATTCACTCATTTTATACCAGTTGATTTAGATTTATTTATTCATTCATAGCTTTTGAATATTTATGCATAAAAGTGATTTTAATTTTATCAAGTGAATACTGAAATATTTTTTGTATTTTGCAATTTGTTCTTTATTTAGTGGATTGTACTATTAGTAGAATGTATTTAGTGGAATGTTGGTTCTTTTTGACACTACTACTGTAAATAAAAGATATTATCCATAATCAATGGATATTATCCTGGTTCAGGCACCATATCTGATCTGTCTATCTGTTCTGGCATATTCTTAAGGTTTTATAGGGAAGTGTTCGTGTGGATATTTAATGATCTAATTGTGTTTTTGTTTTTGGATAAATTTAAGATCATTTGATTAAAGATTTAAGATCAATTGTTGATCAATTTAAGATCAATTGTTGACATGCTAATCATAGACCCTATACAAATAAAGCCATTAATATCATCTCACTGATTGATTTTCACTCTTTTAGTGTAATACCACTGAGTAAAGAATAGTGGCAATGCACATTAGAACTAGCATTCAAAAGATATCATGCGCCGGTAGCTAGCTGATTAGCCACTATTATGTTTTCTATTTTTGTCCACTTTTGCCACAACTGTGCATTTTAATGGGCTGCATTTTGAAAATGCAGTTTTCCGAAAGCTGTTGTGACCTCTAAGTCCTGGTACCTCGCTGTTGTTTTGCTGTCTTCTCTCTGCTGCTCTCCACGTGTAGTAATGTTAATATGGGAAGCAGAGCCACAATTCCTTTGAGTACAGTGTTCTGCGCGCCATAGGAGATGGTTCCATTCAAAAAACAAGTTTAAAAGCTATTTCTTTGAAGAATAATTGTATAATATGCGCATGTACAACCTCTGGAGAATGTGCAAGCGCTTTGAAGTTACTTGAAGTGTATTTCTTTTTGCTTTAGATCACAAACCGCCAAACAACGCCTATACCAGTCATTGTAAAGCTGGAAGGTCATCAGCTTCTAAGTCTAATGTATCCTTCATTGCACATTTGAATTGAATTGCAAACATACAATAAAACTGAAATGCCATCAAAAACCACAAAGTGAGTTATCTCTTTAAATGGCGGCTGATTGGCGTATTAGTTTTGGGAATGGGCTGGGAAGTTTGATACGGCGAAATGGCTTTTAATCTCTACTGTGTCATGATGTACGATATGCAAAGAAATTATGACGGGGAAAAATTATCTTCAAACTGACCTTGCTGGCTGGAGGGGTTGATATTTTCTCTCAGCTTAAAACTCTCATTTGAAAACGGGCATCGCAGTAATCCTATAAAACTCCTGCACTTTTCCCTCCAAATCACCCTTATGGAAAAAGAATATACTACGGTATTTTGTAAATATATCGCAATTATTGTCGCAATATATTTAAAATATAATATAATAATAGATAAAATACTAGTGCAATCAGTGTTGTTTGCATGAGTAAGGAATGTTTTGCATGTTTAGGAGAGCTTTCTCCAATAGAGAGACCAGAGACTGTTAGTGACCTCAGAACCACATGAGAGGAATGCAAATCTGCCAATCAAACAATTTCCTCTCCTTTTTCTAGACAGCTCTGACTTTCAAAGAGGGTTTGGACTCTGCACCAATGGGACCCAAGCTTTCCTTAAAAAAAAAAAAATTAATGTTATTCAAATCTCTCCCCATCTGATTACGACATATAACCGTTTACTCGTAATATTTTCTTGTTAAGAATAGTTTCATCCCAGAACAGGCGAACAATTGGCATATTATTGTGGAAAGGAAGTGTTTGTTTACTTTTCTGTTGAGTAACTTCCTTGTAACCCAAACTGCCAACCTTTTCTTTTGGGGTAATGAAGAAATCAGTAATTTTGCATATGGTCACCAATAGTTCCTCTGCATCTTGGCCAGCAACCAACAGACCGTAATACCTCCAACTTCACCTGCCCCATGCCAGACTCCTGAAAAAGTACCTTTTCTTTGTGGGAAAGTATATTTGTGTCCTCCTCCGGGACCACCCCTCCTTCCCTGGCCCATAGAGGAAGTGCAGGTGTTTGGAGCGTGAGAGTGAAGGGAGCATTACCAAGGCACCGCTCGAGGTTGTGAGTGTGTGACACAGGAATCCCGGCAGATGATCTGCACCCGCTCTGGCCCCTGTGTGCCAGGTGTGAGCTTGTGCACACTTCGACTGTGTGTGCACACTCGAACGCACTTTGACGATTCGGAAACTCTTTGAAGTTTGATTGACTGTTAGATACACACGGGCCCTGCAGATTGAGAGCACAGCTGCTGTTTAACTCTGCTGTCAGTTTGTGTGGTTCGTATCATCTTCATCGATCTCAGGTGTCTGTGTGTGTGTGTGTGTGTGCGCGCGTGCGTGTGTGCGCGCGTGTGTGTGTGGTGTGTGCGTGCACTCATGCCTGTGTACCTGCATACTGTGTACCTGCATACATACATCTGTATTTGTGTGTGCACTTTGTTTTATGAGAAGATGTTAAGTGTAAAGCGGTGGCACAGTGTTATGCGATTGTGACTGACTGCACATAAAGTAGTACGGTATGAGGAATAACGAGTCCGGTCACGAGACTCGAGATTGTTATCTGTGTGATTCTGGTCTGAATAGAGTTCACCGCCTGTGATCACAGACTTGCACTGAAGTGGAGTATCTCCACGGTCAAGCAACAAAACCAGCAGGTGGATTGATCTGTGCGTTAATCTAATGAGTTTCCTAATCAGCTCTCTTCAGTCTCAGTCTCTCTCACTCTATTGCTGCCCCCCCCCCCCCCCCCCCCCATCTCTCTGTGACTGCCGTAGTAGAGGACTGGTGCTCTCTGCGGTAGTAGAGGACTGGTGCTCTTTCTCTGTTTCATTCTGCCTGAATGATGGTGTCACGCCTCTGTTGTAACTGCAGTCGTTACACTGTTACAGACCGCACTGTTGCCGTGCTGTGAATTGCACTGTTATAGACCGCACTGCGACCCTGCTGTCAGTTTCAGGCACTCTTATAGGCCGCACTGTGACCATGCTGTCAATTACACTGTTATAGACCGCACTGCGACCCTGCTGTCAGTTACAGGCACTCTTATAGACCGCACTGCGACCCTGCTGTCAATTACAGCACTGTAGTAGTCCACACTGTGACCGTGCTGTCAGTTACACTGTAATAGACCAAACTGCAACTGTGCTGTCAGTTGCACTGTTACCGTGCTGTCAGTTACAGACACTGTTATAGGCCGCACTGTGACCGTGCTGTCAGTTACACTGTTATAGACTGCACTGCGACTGTGCTGTGAATTACAGGCACTGTTATAAACCGCACTGCGACCCTGCTGTCAATTACAGGCACTCTTATAGACCGCACTGCGACCCTGCTGTCAATTCCAGGCACTCTTATAGACCACACTGCAACCCTGCAAAATTACAGGCACTCTTTTAACACACTGTGTGGGACTACTTGTAGTGACCCCTACTGTTATTCACAACATCTCATGGATTTGTCCCTTAACCTTGTACCCCAACCATTACATTACATTACTACATTACGGCCATTTGGCAGACACTTTTATCCTGAGTGACTTGCAATGAGAAGACAAGTGCATAAATTGGGGTTAAGAGCAACAGTAACCCAAGAGGTGGAAAACCTAGGATCAGCCAATCATAACCTTAACGGACTTTAACCACATTTCAACTACACGTTGGTCATAATTTTTATGGGAACAGAATAAGGATGAATGAATTAACTCAGTCACGTACAACCAACAACCCACAGCTTTGCTTGAGCCTCTTTTACCTGTCTGTGCAGAGAATGTCAAATTAATTTCTATAATTATTATAGAGGTTTGTGAAGGTCCCTTTTTCAAATTTTGTGAGATAGAGAGAGAGAACACTCACTCTGTGAAGCAAAAACACATGCAGACAAGTACATACAGACACACACACACACGTGAGTACACACACACACACACACACACACACACACACACACATGCACACTCGCATGCAAGTGACAGGATGAGTCAATTTGTCGGATTTGTCGAACAACTTGTCGAACAACTTGTCGAACAACTTGTTCAACTTGTTGAAGAGTCAACAAATAAATGCATTGAACTCTCCCCCTCCACACTCAACACTCGGTCAGTATGGAGGGGGAGGGTTCAGTGGGGAGCATGGGCAGGTACCATCCAGCACTGTTTAAGATCTGTCCTTCTTTATGATTATATCACCATGACAACCATGCAAATGCACCTTTGAGAATCTCATTATTTTATCCTGTTTATTTATTTGGCACATACCCTAATCAGGACTGAGGAGCAGAGCGTTTGTAGATAAAAGTTCAGAACAGAGCACGAAACGGCAAATAATTCATGCAAATTCCTGAAAGGGGTTTCATAAACAGCAGTAAATGTCATTGATAAAGTCTGCTGGACGAGTGTCCGATTAGCTCGCCGCAGTCTTATCTGCGCATGGGAGGGAAAATGGAAATGATCATTCTCTCAAATGAGTGGCTTGCAGGAGGCCGTTTCTGTTTGTCCCTGAACTCAGCAAACTCAAAGGAAATCACACTGGCTGTGTTCAGAATGACTCCCTATACACTACAATTTTTATTTAAAAATGTAAAATTTGACACCCTAAATGTTCACTCAGTATCCCGCACAATGCACCACAAAATGCAGGGTACAAACGATGTACACTACTACATCAACGGAGTGACATTTATGGCGACGGCTGAGCTTGCGCTGGTCTACAAATGTAAATATAAATGCAACTTTCATTGTATATGTTAAATCAGTTTAGTGGGCTTTATAACCGAACTATAAATAAATGCAGTAGATTAAATATATTACAAAGTGTTAACTATTTTTTTAATTTAACAATTATTGCTAGCTATGTTTAAATGGAAAATGCTACTTAATTAGCTAGCTAGCTACCTAGTTACCCAACTAGTGTCACGCGTTGCTAAGTAACCTGCTCAGAATCTGTAGTGTCCGAAATCGTCTCCTCCTCCTTCTCCTGTGTTTGCGAGTCAAGTGATATTCCGAATTCTGAAGTTTTGAACAGAAAACATGGGATGTCTCATTAATATTATTTATTTGTGAACATTTTTTAATTTATTTTAGAATTACAAACATATACTCTTCAATACAATACTCAAGCAAATATATACAAAGTACTAGGATCTCATTAATAATCTGTTAGGTAAAAAGACTTTAGTCACTTGTCACTTAAACACCTTATTTGGAATTCTTAAACTGGTTATTTTATACCTGGCTGATTAGCAGGAATGGCAGGTTTTTATGGAGGATTCAGATTATTCAGCCCAAAATGAAAGTGAAAATGAAAATGGAAAATTAAAACAAAAAATGGAAAATTAAAATGAAAAATTAAAATGGAGGATTATTCAGGCCAAAATTAAAATGAAAATAGAAAAGTTTTGTTTTTTATTTTCGCTTTTAATTTTCAAGCTGTATGTAAATGAGGGGGCGTGGCCCTCCTATCAATCAAAGCAAGCAGGGTGGGCCTCATCCAGGTTGGGTGCAGTGGCACTTAACGAATACTAGGAGGAGCCATAGCATAGGGGAATGGGTTACTTGACACTAACTTGACACTAGCCTCCAAAATGCTCTCAGGGCACTCGTAAGTTTTAATGGATGAAATGATTAAGAATCAGAGCAGTGTTATAAAGTAGGCTATTCTTGTTTTATGACAGAAACTGTATTCATTCATATTCATTGTCCAAATTGTGTCTTGTTTTCTTCTGCCGTGGTTGACGCCTTTGTTCATTGGTCAGTGTGACATAACGTAGTATTGTTTTTATTTTGTATTCAAGTACCACTACGCTATTCTCTAACCATAGCCAGGAGCTAGCTAGCCAGCGCTACGCTGTATATGTGTCAAACCTGCAGAGGTGGAAAATCCAGGTTCAGAAAGTAAACGTCCTCCCCAGTCATTTCACCTGGATTTGCTAATCATCATAATTCTTCTGCCAGGAGGTATAACTAATTAGTCAAATCAGTTCATGGGTGGAAGAAACACATGGCAGGCAGTAGTGTAGTGGAGGGTATTCGTGGGTATATGCAGTATACCCGCTTCTTTCTTAGTGGGCATAGAGTATACTCACTTCTTAATCCCCCCTGGTGCACGTAATCAATTAATAGTCATCGATTTGCTAAAATTGGGGCCGGATTCAGAGATGGCCAACTTAAGCTTAAGTGCCTCTCCTACACGGATTTAACGCGAGCTGACTTACGCCATATTCTAACTTGTGTTGCGCAGGTGCATATCTCAAAAAGTGGGTGGTACAGGGCATGATATTATATGTTTCTTGTACCTGCCCCCCGGGTTGCCAGGTATCTACTAAAAAATGTTTGTGGGGTTATGCGTTTTCAACGTGTCAGTGACAGTGCCTTTAATAACCGCATTTTCCTTTTGGAAAATCCTGCCTTTGCGCATCATGGTTGCTCTTCCGTGACGGAGTATAGGCATGCAGTAAACGTATTAATACATCGCATTGATAAAATGATCATAGCTTCTATTAATGACTGGGATATACCCATCACACAATCAAAAAAATAATCGCTGGACAGTGGTTGCACGCAATATTAAGGTACTAATACTAATACTTTTTTTTTCAATTTAGCCTGCCTAATAATGTAATGCATGGTGACATAATAGCCTAGATGCGACATCTTCCACTTAACCAGTTGAAGTCACATATACTTAATAATAGCCCATTACTTGCAACCACTCTCCAAAGATTTATTTTTTGAGTGCATCTGTTACTTTGCGCTTCCTAATAATTCTGGTGCAGCTGTGCTCACACTAGGCGGCACTAGACATAAACTACCTTTTTTTCTGAACAAAGTTGCGCAGAAAGAAATGATTAAGTTTAAACTCAACTCTGAATACGCGTATCTTGCAGACACGCCTACTTTTTATCAAATCCCCACCCTGTGCGCATAATTGCGCGTATGTACTGGAGAGACGCTTAAAGCAGCGGATAAGTCAAATGTCTTAAGCAACGTGGAATTTTGGGAGTAAGTCCCATTTGCGTGTGCTTATCTCAACTCTGAATCTGGCACTGAGAGTACACCCACTTCTCCAGGCACTACTATAGCACTGATGGCAGGACTTTTACTTTCTGACCCCTGGACTTTCCACCTCTGCAAACCTGGTAGTAGACTACGATATGTTGTGCCAGGTTTAACGTACTTAATAATAATAATAATAATAATAATAATAATAATAATAATAATAATAAAAAATCTAATTTATAGAATGCATTTCTTGAACCCAATGCGCTGTACATAAAAAAAAAAAAAGTATATATACACTACTCACAAAAAGTTAGGGATATTCGGCTTTCGGGTGAAATTTCAGGATGAACCTAAAATGCACTATAACCTTTACAGGTGAAATTAATTTGACCTTCTCTAAACTTTTGAATGCACATGTCCAACTATTCAATGTTTCAGTACTTTTTGCACAACTTGCTGTTCTCTAACAAGGAGCTGAACGGCAAAATTCACAACAGGTGTTTGATCCATGAATCGACCAATAAATTTCCTGGTTCAATTAGAATTGGTATTTAAACAGTCCTCTTCATCATGCTGTTCACATTTTGACATCATGAGACCAAGACGACACCTAACAATTGATCAACAGTACCTCGCCATTGCGAGGCTTCAAACAGGATGTTCTCAGAGGGAAGTGGCCACTGAGCTTAGAGTGTCACAGAGTGTCATCAGCAGGTTGCAACAGAGATACAGAGAGACTGGAAGAGTCACAGAAAGGCATAGAAGTGGACGTCCTTTGGCCACATCCCACACTGATGACCGCTTCATTGTGAACAGTGCCCTGCGGAACCGGATGATGAATGCCACTCAACTCCAGGCACATTTAAGGGAGGTGAGAGGCACCCAAGTGTCACGTCAGACCATTCGAAACCGTTTACATCAGCGTGGTCTGCGTGCTAGACGACCTGCAAGGGTACCTGACCACACCACCAGGCACAGGCGTCATCGTTTTGCATGGGCCAGGGAGCATTTACGCTGGACGAGGGACCAGTGGGCCTCAGTGCTGTTCTCTGATGAAAGTCGATTCACGTTGAGCAGAAATGATGGCCGCCAACGATGTTGGAGACGTCAAGGAGAGCGCTATGCATCAGCCACTGTTGTCACCAGACGACCCTTTGGTGGTGGCGGTGTTACAGTGTGGGCAGGTGTGTCTAGTCAATGCAGAACTGCCCTATACTTTGTGAATGGTACAGTGACAAGCCCATACTACCTGAATAACATCATTAATCCAGTCATTGTGCCCCTGCATGAACAACACAGGCCTAATTTCATCTTCATGGACGACAATGCTCCAGCTCATCGAGGTCGCATCATTAGGGAAAGGCTGCTGGAGACTGGGGTACCTCAAATGGAGTGGCCTGCACTTTCTCCAGACCTGAATCCCATAGAAAACCTATGGGATCAGCTGACTCACCATGTAGAGCCTCGTAACTCTGTACCCCAGAACCTCAATGACCTGAGGGCCGCCCTTCAAGAAGAGTGGGATGCCATGCCTCAGCAGACAATAAGTCGACTTGTGAACAGCATGAGACGTCGTTGTCAAGCTGTAATTGATGCTCAAGGGCACATGACAAGTTATTGAGACATTGACATTTTTGTTGTGGTATACCCACCACTGTTGTTGGCTTTTGTTTCAGTAAATTGTTTGAGATGAGGAAATCACCATTGCATGCTTCTACTTAAATGCCCTACTTTCATGATATGTATAATATCACTGTAGCGTGAACTTACATTTTCCATAAATTTCACCCGAAAGCCAAATATCCCTAACTTTTTGTGAGTAGTGTATATACTTTTAGCATAAGTCCTTATATGCCAGACTTGGACTGGATCAGTTGTTGGACTGCTGGAAATAAATGAAACCCTCTCGTAAAACAAATTAAAAGACCACCAAATCAGTCACTGGACCGTTCAAACTTTTAACCTGGCTCCGATCTTTTAGCGAATATTAAGGCATAGCTTCAGAAAGTCTATGGATAGCATCATGACGGCCGTCTATTTTATACTAAATGTTTAACATTAATGTTGACTATTTGAAAGTGAATCGGCTTCATGATACAGAAAATCCAGGGTTGAAGCTTAAATTAGCTCGCTAACCTCTCAATCTTGCTTCGTAGTAGGCCTACACCTCCACTTTGTGAAATTCTCCCAGGCTTCCATTTATTTTGTTTTTTGGAAAAAATGCATCTTTCATGTCCTATAATTCATATTTGTGAGCATATTTTTTATACATTTTTATATCTAATCAAATAATATTGTTGTGCTTCCGGAGATAACAAATACATAGGTGTTAACCCATATGGTTTGCCCGTAGACTACAAAATACGGGTTTCACCTTTTTGAAGGTATATGAGCATATAAGGTTATGATACGGGAAATTTAGTCTACTACGTTTTTATCCCCAAACGTTTTCCAAGATAATTAATTTAATCACAGCAATCACATTTAATTTCTCAACATCGTTTCTTTTTGTGTTGTTTTTGGATGTATAAACATGACAAACGGGGCATTACAAAGTTCTTTAGAATACAAAAACATATCTCATATAAGGGGGCCGACGCAGCGCGTAGACCATTTCATTAAGGTAGCTGGCTAGCTAGCTAACTGTTAAAGCAAGTTAGCTTGTTGACTGCAGACTCATTTTAGGCTGTGGTAGGCTGGTTTAAAATAATAAAAATTATGTGAAAAGAGTAAACAACACTGCTTGTATGACTTTCATAAATTGCGGGTCAAATCAGAACAACATCAATTGCCATATGGCATGTGAATTGAGCTAACATAAACACTCTGTAGCCTAGCCTATAGCTGAAATTTGACAAAAAACAAAAACACCTTTTTTTTTTTTTACAAGACTACACAGTAAGCTAGTAGGCCTACCCAAAACTATAACCAGTTAGCTAGATACACAACAATATTCTCATTCACACTAACACTAGCTAATGTTAGCTTACTTCGGATGCCGTGCCATTGTTTATTGATAACAACCTATATCCGCTTGTTTTGATACACAAATTCAGCAAAGCTAGAATCATGAGAAAAAAAGGAGAATTTCTGTCATAAAACAAGAATAGCCTACTTTATAACACTGCTCAGATTCTTCATAATTTCATCCATTAAAACTTACGAGTGCCCTGAGTGCATTTTGGGAGTCTAGTGTCAAGTTACCCATACCCATGCCACTGCACCAAACCTGTATGAGGCCCTCCCTGCTTGCTTTGATTGATAGGAGGGCTGCATATGTCCATACAGCTTGAAAATGAACAGCTTGAAAATGAACAGTGAAAATGAAAATGGAAATTAAAAAACAAAAATGGAAAATTAAAAGTTTTATATTTTCTGTTTTAATTTTAATTTTGGGCTGAATAATCCTCCATTTTTATTTTCACTTATCATTTTCCATTTTTATTTCCGTTTTCCATTTTCCATTTTCCATTTTCATTTTTATTTTGAGCTGAATAATCCTCCATAGGTTTAAAAAGTACATCTCTTACATCTCTCGCTCACCCATCCTTGCCACAAAACATTGCTCAACAGCCCTGGTTACTTTGGGTTTACTGGAGGTGGTAACATGGTAGAGTAATTTAGTATTCTGCTCATGGCATTAGACTCAGATTCCAGTTTCCTGCTGTAGAAATTTATATTGCATTGTCTTGTTTTTAAAATAGTTAACCAGCTAATGCACATAACAAGCTAATGCACAATGTGATGATGTTTTCTCCTTGTCTGTCAGTACGATAGAAGACATTACTAGAAACAGCACAACGTCAACTCTGTCCATACGGGGAATGTGAGTTTTACTCCTGTAAACCGCATCTGTGATTGCAATAATGCAGTTTGCATCCAGGTAAATGGGAATATTCCGAATTTACACCGAATGGGCTGAGAAAATATGGTACCTTTTAGGTATTAGAAATATGGTACCTTTCGGGGACACACACGAGCATAGCCTAGTGGACATGCTCAGGCATGTACAGGTACAGTCAGGTGCGCTCAGGCCTGTCCAGTTATTTTCAAGTGCTGTGTTTCAGAGCGTTCGGATGTGTTCAGGGGTATCGAGGTGTATTCAGGAGTGTCCCGGCGCGTTCCGTGTTTTCGTGGTCACCCGGGTGTCTTCATATGCGCTCAGGTGGATCGAGGCGCATTCAGGCACGTTCAGGAGCGCTGGACCTGCGGGGCTGCTACCCGGCCCCCTCTTGTGGCGCGTGTGCTGGTGTGGTGGTGACAGAGCGCTAATTAAAGCGTGGGTTGAGAAGGCTGAGGTGGGGGCCGCAGGTTAAACCCCCCTCCATTAGTGCATGTCACAGCACTGCACTGATAAAGGCGATCAATACCTTCACAGCGATCCGTTCATTCCGTAGCAACTTGGCCCTCTGAAAATCAATTAGTCCAGATAAAGCAGGCGGCTGGGCTGTGGACCAGGGGAATGTGTGGAGCACATCCAGATGGGTGACTCCTGCTGCACATGCTCAGTAGATGACCGGGATTGTTCCTCCCATGAGGCGGTGCATGTGAGCACATGTGCGTATTGAGTGACTGGATCAATAAAAGGCTTTGCTTGGGATTAAGCATTTGGTTTGGTGAAACATTTCAAGAGCGTAAGCCCAATATGACAATACTCGCCTAACAATACAGTCAGGCAAAGTGAGGCTTGTTGCTGCAAAGGAAGCTGCCATTGTCTGTTATGAATTTTGAACAAGGAAATATGAATTCTGAGACCCCAGCTGGTCCCACAGGGCCATGGTCCTGCTGGAGTCATGCCTTGTCTAATAACACACCTGTGAATTGGTGTGTGTGTGTGTGTGTGTGCATGAGGACATGTGTGTGTGGGTGTTTGTGTATTCCTGCACTGACTATGTTATCAAAGGCAAACACCTTTATGCTTGCACAATTTGGTTACTGATGGTGGTGATTGGGGAGTCCATTGATAATGGGGTCAGGTGACCGAGGCCAGCCAATGACTGCCTGCAGACAGGGCACGGATGGGCCGATTAGATTAGAGTGCCTGAACAGAAGGCTGATTAAGGCCTACAGCCACATGACTGTGGACTTTGACCTGCAGGGAGAGGGAGAGGGAGAGGGAGAGGGAGAGGGAGAGGGAGAGGGAGAGGGAGAGGGAGAGGGAGAGGGAGAGGGAGCGAAAGAAAGAGAGAGAGAGCGAAAGAGTGAAAGAGCGAAAGAAAGAAGGAGAGAAAGAAAGAAAGAAAGAAAGAAAGAAAGAAAGAGACGGAGAGGGAGAGGGACCCCCCCCCCCCCTCGACCTTGGTCTTTGCAGTCAGGAGGCCAGTTGTCTCAGGCATAGTTTGTCTTCGGTGGTGACTGATAGGAGGGTAGATAAGTGTTGGACAAACAGGGCTATTGGATGACACTGTCAGTCTTGGGGGCAGGATGGGCCTTTCACCCTGTGGGGCACGTATTAATACATCACATTTATTTTATTTTATTAAATTTTTTACAATTTAGCCTACCTAATAAAGTAATGTACGGTAATATAATAGCCTTGATGCGACATCTTCTACTTAACCAGTTGAAGTCACATATACAGTGCATCCGGAAAGTATTCACAGCGCTTCACTTTTTCCACATTTTGTTCTGTTACAGCCTTATTCCAAAATTGATTAAATTCATTTTTTCCCTCAAAATTCTACACACAACACCCCATAATGACAATGTGAAAAAAGTTTTTTTGAGATTTTTGCAAATTTATTAAAAATAAAAAACAAAAATTTCTCATTTACATAAGTATTCATACCCTTTGCTTTAACGTATTTTTAAAGTATCATATTTCATATTTGGTCATATATCCTTTACATGCTGTTACTTCCTGAAGTCTGTGACCATCAACATCAAAAAACTGTCGATATCTTATTTTCAGGTACTGTTACAAGCGATACTATAACCTCTCTGCATTTGAATGGATCTCTATGGAAATTGGGGGGTGAGACTAGATTCAGCTGTAAATTACACTGGTACAGTATGGAACACATGGCTGGCTAAATGGCTGTAAGTTATCAAGGGTCTGAGCTATCAAACGAGCCCCAAACCATCACTCTGTTGCCAGATATGGAGTAGATGTGGATGGATCACTGCAAGGGTTATTTCTCCGGACTCATTTTCCTATAGAACTCTATGGGGAAAAAAGTCAGGAGAAACAACCCTTAAAGTGATCCATCCACATCTACTCCATATCTGGCAACAGAGTGATGGTTTGGGGCTATTTTTCATAATAATCTATTGGCGGCGCTAGACATAAACAACCTTTTTTTCCAAACAAAGTTGCGAGTGAAAACTCTTTATGCGCGTATCTTGAACAACTTGCAGACACGCCTCATTTTCATCAAATCTCCACCCCACACGCGTAATGCTGCGTGTCTACTGGAGAGACGCTTAAAACAGCGGATAAGTCAAATGTCTGAATCACAAATAGCTTAAGCTACGTGGAATTTCAGGAGTAAGTCCCATTTGCGTGTGCTTATCTCAACTCTGAATCTGGCCCTATGTGTGCAAGAATTAGGCCAGAAAAGCTTTTTGTTTGTTTTTTCACCTTTGAATGTCTACAAGATTTTTGCTGAACTCCCAAGGTTATTTTTTTATTTGTAAATTTGGTACCCGACACAGGGCTGAGCATATCCAATTCCCGCCACAATTTGGAATGACCAATTGTGTGTAACCACGGCCACATACATGCACAAACCCCACTGCCGATTCGAGAGAGTGTGGACATCCACGGTCCGCCTCCGAAACACGCGGTGTCGCCAGCTGCTTCTTTTCACACCGCAGACTACCGCTAAGCTCGCGCAGAGCGGAGTCCGAGGAGGGACCTTTCATATGCGGCTTTGGCTGCAATCTACGGGCCCCCGATCGACCGGCGGAGGCTGCTAGGTAGAAATGCTCGTGGAACCCTATCCGACTGAACCCTCCCATTCCCTGGATGATGCAATCAGCAATTGTGCGTCGCCCTATTGAGCTACCGGCCACAGTCGGCGCTGGCACGGTCCGGATTCAATCCAAGGCCATGAGGCTCATCCGTGCACCACAGTGTGCTGCCTTAGCCGAACTGTCTTTCTGTGATTGGACCCTACACTTCACTCTCATGCCGCGCTACATTTGAGTGCTGCTGGGGTTGGGTGGGGTTGGGTGGAGGCACATGTTGCTGATGGTGTTGCTCTCTTCTCTTTTAGATGAACTCCACCTCAGCGATGTGGGAGGGGCCAGAAGGATCCTCGCCCGAAAGTATCTGGCACCTGACACCACCTGGGGACCTTACAGTGGGTTGGGCCGCAGCAGACAGCAGAGAGAAGGGCAAGACGAAAAGGTGAGAGAAAGCGCGCGTGTGTGTGTGTGTGTGTGTGTGCGTGCGTGCGTGCGTGCGTGCGTGCGTGCGCGCGTGTGCGTGTGTGTGTGAGACACTCTCATCCCGTCGTTTTATGGAGGCGAAGCCAGAGGCCGCAGTGGAACTGAAAGCGGTATCACTCCAAACGCCTTTTTATCCTGTTATGGAAAGAAGCGCACTGCCTAATCCCCTATAACCTCCAGGGAAACCCACCCAGGTCACACCAACCACCCGTAGCTTTCAAACATGCATTTTGTTTACTGTCGCTTGTATAGGTCAATGATGCATCTCACCATTTTTACTAAAGCGAGAGAATTAGAAAGAGACGGAGAGAGAGGGAAAATGGACGGACAGAGGGAGGGAGGGAGGGAGGTAAAACAGTGAGACGGAGAAGAGGAGAGAAAGCCTTGTTGTATCTCCTCTGTTGATCAGCACTCATTCATGAGGCAGTTATCTGCTGTTTGAGCATCACGTGGTCATTCTCCTACACCTCATCTGCATGCATATCATCACACCTGGAGGATGGAGTTTTCTGGGAGGGAAATTAAGTGCGTGTATGTGTGCGTGCACGAGCGTGTGTGTGTGTGTATGTGTGTATGTGTCTGCGCGCTTGCGTGTGTACATGCGTGTGTGCACAAGTGTGAGTGTGCGCGTGTGTATGTACAGGAGAATGCATGTGTGTATGAGTGGGTGTGTATGTATGAATGTGCAAGAGTGTGAGTGTAAGTGTGTCTATGGGAGTGTGTATGAGTGACTGTTTATTTGTATGTATGAATGTGCAAGTGTGTGAGTGTAAATGTGTGTGTGAGTGTAAATGTGTGTATGAGAGTGTGTTTGAGTGAGTGTGTATTTGTATGTATGAATGTGCAAGAGTGTGAGGGCCAGATTGCGACTGATTTTCCGACGCTAAAGCAGTTGCTACAAAGTTGCAGTATCTACATTGTTTTTACTAAATGGTTGCAATGGCTCAAAATCACTATTAGGATGTAATGTGCTGGGATTACGTCACTCTGCGACTTTCCTTTTGATGCAAAGTTAAATGTGTTATACCTGGAGTGAAAGTGTTAAAACAGGGTGGAGATTATGTAAACTAGGCCAATGAAGTATTCCGTCTGATTTAGTAAAGCAGGCATTAATAGCGACTCCTCTTTGCGTGGGAATTTTTAGATCTCCTGAAAGCAGGCGGTAATTTTCCTGCGCTGATATAGCCTATATCTCGCACACAGGGTGCTGGAGAAAGGTGTCGGGCTGTATACGCACATCCTCGGCCGAACAACAACTATTGGGCTTTTATTCAACAAGCGGTTTCTTTACTCACAAGCCGGGTTTTTTTTATTCAGCTAATGTTTCTTTTTTTCATTCAGCAGGTGGCTTTTTGCTGAATAATTATATCCAGAATAAAGAAACAGAAATTAAAAATGGATAATTGGATAATTAGCATCCTGGTTTTACCAGGCTGAGATGAGGGTGGTTTAAAGAGTGGTAAGAGGGGGCTTTTAAGGGTGGGTGCAGGGGGCTTGGTATGAGGCACAGAGTTGTGGTGGGGGTGCGGGCGGTAATATCAGCCTTGATAATTCGATGGGCTATCGCCACAAGAGCATGTGGCTGATCAAAGTCTGGCTGTGCTGATTAATATTCATGAGGGAGGAGGGGCCGTGTGAGAGCTCAGTTCGGGGCTTAGCTTTGAGTGCCGGGCTCCCCCTGTAGCCACTGTAGCAATGGGACAGATCACAATGCATCCTGGGATAGTTAGGCAGTCACAGTGTGTGTGTGTGTGTTTATGTGTGTATTTTAGGGACCGATAAGGAGAGAATGAAACGAAAAGTTTGAGTGTTGGCTGTTGAGTGTCAGTTAGTGTGTGATTGTCTGACATTTATTAAACTGTAATTTACTTATTTTATTGCACTTCAAAAAATCTGAAAATGCTTTAAATCGTATGGATGGAGGGTGCATCTCACGGCGTCTCCCAACGCCATGCAATGTGAATGCGGCAGTGTACAGCGTGCATTCACACGTGCATGTTCTGCAGTAATTTATATGTCAAATAGTGGAGTGATGTTTTTCCTATATTTGTGCATGCACACACGAACAGCAATCATGTCTGACAACTGCCATCTAGTGGTTGGTAAGGGCTCTGCATCTCAAAGGTGGGTTGAATCAGGACGGTAAGGAGCATTTTGTCCAGGTTTGGGCATTTGAGCTCTTAACTTCTGTGCATTTCTAGGCCCAAAGAAGTGATACTGTGGTCTCTAAGCAGTTTGTCTTATGTCAGAGACTCTGTATATGCAGGCGTGTAGTCATACTGCAGTCAGTATATGCAGGTGTGTAGTCATACTGCAGTCAGTATATGTAGGTCTGTAGTCATACTGCGGTCAGTATATGTAGGTCTGTAGTCATACTGCAGTCAGTATATGTAGGTCTGTAGCCATACTGCAGTCAGTATATGCAGGTGTGTAGTCATTCTGTGGTCAGTTATATATATATATATATATATACTATATACCTGCAAAAACTGACCACAGTATGACTACACACCTGTACATACTGACCACAGAATGTTAAGTCATTCTGTGGTCAGTATGTACTGGTTTGTAGTCATACTGTGTATGTCTGTGAGTGTTTCTGCATGTATGTGTTTGTGCGTGTGCGTGTGTGCCTGTTTACTTGTGTGTGACAGTTTCATGCTTGTGTATATGTGTGTGTGTGTGTGGGTGTTCTGAGTGTGTGTGTATGTATCACTATTTCCAAAGCCAGTCAGACCACATTTCCCCCTTTCATCTCAAAATAACAAGCCAGAGTCTCGTTATAAGAGCCTGAATCAAATTAGCGGCAACTCACAGTGCTCATGGCTGAAGATTGAGTTTCAAATTAAAACAATAGAAGAGTTATCTCCCCATCAGTGTGTGTCCCCCATGAAATACAACACGCCGAGCCCACAGACTGAACCCTAAACCTCGGCCCCCCCACGTGCTCACCCCCAGCTCCTCTCTTACCCTCAGTCCTAGTATGCAATAACATTTATATATTTATTCATATTCTCTAGTCTTTGGACTCGAGGGGTTAATTCTTTCAAGTCTGTGAAGTTATTTTTATTATTTATAAAAAATTTTTTAAACAGGAGTCCCACCCTTTGGTCACAGTGCAGGGCAGAGCCGTGGTTTTAGATGACTGCCTGCTGCCCTCTAGTGGAGGGCCAGGGAAGGGTGCCCCCTTCGTTTCCTACACAGTTGTAGGATTCCTTCACATCTCACATGGGGAGAGGGCCCTTGGGTTCATTCCAATCGCTTATTTTATCCGTCCTCTTCTCCTCGGTCCTCGCCTGACCCAGAAATCGGTCGAGGTTCGCCATCTTTCGGGACATTCCAAACCGCTAAATGCTCCTCGGAGGAGGAGCGAGGAGTGGGAAACGAGGAGGCCCCCTGGATGACATAATTCACCTCCACTTCCTGCTTCTTGTCATGTTCCACTTCCTGTAACAGACTAGATAATCAAAACCTTCATTCTCATCATAGCGCTTTGGATTCTGTTTGCTCTGAGGTGCTGGCTCCTTTCCTGAGCAGGCTGGTGTTATGACTCTGAGAAACGGAGAGTGTGTTTCTGTGAATGTGAGCATACAGTACATGTTTCCCTGGTGTGTGTATCTGGTTTGACATGCTGCAAACCATTGTATGAAAAGTGTTATATAAATAAAGTTATTATTATTATTATTATTATTATTATTATGTGTCTACTTAATGTACTTAATTTATGGTTAATGTATGTGTGTGTTTACAGGAACGTGGTTTGACTCCAATTAACACAGACACCGAGCTCTGGTTGAAGAAACTTCCTGTTACCTCCAACCACTCAGCAGCCAACTGCAGCATCTACAGCCAAGGTATTACCGACTGAACCACACCCACCCTCATACCTACTAAACCACACCCACCCTCATGCCTACTGAACCACACCCACCATCATACCTACTAAACCACACCCACCCTCATACCTACTGAACCACACCCACCCTCATACCTACTGAACCACACCCACCCTCATACCTACTGAACCACACCCACCCTCATGCCTACTAAACCACACCCACCCTCATACCTACTAAACCACACCCACCCTCATACCTACTAAACCACACCCACCCTCATACCTACTAAACCACACCCACCCTCATGCCTACTGAACCACACCCACCCTCATACCTACTGAACCACACCCACCCTCATACCTACTGAACCACACCCACCCTCATACCTACTGAACCACACCCACCCACATACCTACTGAACCACACCCACCCTCATACCTACTGAACCACACCCACCCACATACCTACTGAACCACACCCACCCACATACCTACTGAACCACACCCACCCTCATACCTACTGAACCACACCCACCCTCATACCTACTGAACCACACCCACCCACATACCTACTGAACCACACCCACCCTCATACCTACTGAACCACACCCACCCACATACCTACTGAACCACACCCACCCTCATACCTACTAAACCACACCCACCCTCATGCCTACTAAACCACACCCACCCTCATGCCTACTGAACCACACCCACCCTCATACCTACTAAACCACACCCATCCTCATACCTACTAAACCACACCCACCATCATACCTACTAAACCACACCTACCCTCATGCCTACTGAACCACACCCACCCTCATACCTACTAAACCGCACCCACCCTCATACCTACTGAACCACCTATCCTGTCCCTCCCCAGGTGAGGAGCTGTACTGTAAGGTAATTAAGGCAGTCCCTGCGGGTGACTGCTTACTCGCCAGGCTTCCTGAGCCCACACCCACTGAGACTCACAATGCACCAGTGAAGCAGGAGGAGCTTGCGCCCCCGCACCCTGAGATCCACCTCCTCCCCCAGCAAGCCGGCATGGCAGCCATCCTGGCCACCGCTGTGATCAACAGTGAGTCTCCAGCCCTTTTCTGTGTGTGTGTGTGTGTGTGTGTGTGACTGTTCACATACTCATGTCACCATCAGTCTTTCTCATGTTCTACAGTCATGCCACAATAAAAGTCGTCATTGTATTCTACAGATGTCACAGTAAGAGTCTTTATTGCATTCTACAGATGTCACAATAAGAGTCGTCTTCGCATTCTATAGATGTCACAATAAGAGTCTTCATCGCATTCTACAGATGTCACAATAAGAGTCTATTGCATTCTACAGATGTCACAATAAGAGTCTATCGCATTCTACAGATGTCACAATAAGAGTCTATCGCATTCTACAGATGTCACAATAAGAGTCTATCCCATTCAACAGTCAGGCCAGAATAAGAGTCTTAATTAAACGCTGGGATGAAAGGTTGATGAATCACCATAAATTAACCTGAGGAATAAAAGCCCATCATTCACATTCCCGTCCCCGCGCACAGTCAGGTAATTACATCCCAGAGACGTGCTTATCTGAGCAGCCCAGGACAGCAGCCCTGACACCAGATCTCCGCGATTACCCAGCCTCTCGCTCTCACAACCTGCGTGCACGCGTTGCCATGGAGATGATAGAATGATTGCGGAAGTGCTTGTCATTCCAGTATCAAATGATCACGCAGCTCCATATTTAACATGATAAGGTGTCAGAGCAGTAGGTAGGAGCAGTGTAATTAATTATGTGATTTATTAATTCATTTGTATTATTTTTTTTATCACCATCATTAATAGTAATTGTTGTCATACTAGCAGTAACAGTAGTGGTGTTGTAATTGTTATTATTATTATTATTATTATTATAAATGAGTTGTTCTTGCGACGGGATTTTACAGGCACGGTTGACTGTACAAGCTTACAGCATGAGATGTTAATTGCAGTTGCAAATTCAATGTCAGGCAATATCTAAAGTATAAAAATGTAAAGATTTGGTTGTTAAGCTAGTTGTTGGCATGTGATGAATGTTCTCATCGATATTCCTGAAAGAGATGCCTCCTCCTGCTGGCGCATGATCGGTTCCTCCTACAATCACCCCGTTTTGTGATTCGTTTCCCCACGTCCAAACTGCGCTGTGATTGGTTTGCTCATGTGGGTGCTGTCATGTGATTGGTCCAGAGGATGTCTTCCCGTGTAAGGCCTGTGGGATCTGGTACCGGAGCGAGAGGAACCTGCAGGCCCACCTGCAGTACTACTGCGCCAGCCGGAAGCAGGACCCCGCCTCACCCCCGCCAGAGCACCCCAGCGAGCACGTCTGCCCCTTGGCCCACTGCAGCAAGAGCTGCCCCAGTGCCAGCGCCCTGGAGATACACGCGCGCGCGCACAGCGGTGAGCCCTCTCTTCTTATGTCATGTGATCCCTATGTCATTGGGTCACTGCATGGTCATTACAAACAATGGCTTCACTGCGACAACACACAGTATTTCACTTCATAGAGTTTCCATTGCTGAGTTCCATTGTTGAGTTCCATTGAAGAGTTCCTTTCCAGAGTTCTGCCACGGCTTCATTACACCTTCCGTATTGCTTAATTGCATTTCATTTGCACAGCATTTAATTTTGGGTTCCACGTGAGATTTCATTCAGGCTATCTAGGCATTTACCTTAAGTATCCAACAGCTGGGTGTCTCGGTAACGTAGCCGGTAGAGCTCCGTCTACATGCTCATTGCGAGTCGCAACGTAGGCGGTACGAATCCGGCCGCGCGACCTTTGTCTCTCCCTCTCTCTCGCTCCCATTCTTCCTGTCTCTCTACACTGTGCTGTCCAATAAAAAGCTGAAAACATAAAACATAAAAAATAAGTATTCATCAGCAGTCTAAGGGCCAGCTCATGCAGTTTGTTAACATTTTGTGTGTGTGTGTGTGTGTGTGTGTGTGTGTATATGTCTCTGTGTCTGTCTGTGTGACTCTCAGGGGAGCGGCCCTTCCTGTGTCTGATCTGCATGTCTGCATTCACCACCAAGGCCAACTGTGAGCGCCACTTAAAGGTGCACACAGACGCGCACAGCGGCACGTGTCACTCCTGCGGCTTCGTCTCCAGCACACGAGACATCCTCTACAGCCACGTGGTCACCTGCCACATGGCGTGCCAGCCGGGATCCCACAGCGAAGGGTCGTCACCCGGCCCCGGCGTGCCTCCGCTGCTGCTGAAGACAGGTAACGGCACGGCATGCTGGGTAATGCCCCTGCCCAAGGCATGTTGGGTGAACGAGTTCTGGAAAATTGAGTTGATGAATCAAATTCATTTTCACCTGCATTTACTTTACGTGTGTGTATTGTGTGTATTTGTTTCATGTTTTTATATGAAATGCCTGGTTACTGTAGAATATGTATTCCATACAAACAATCACTCTTGACCTTATGAAAGGTTGCCCTCAGGACTAATAATAATAATAATAATATTGCTCTCCTGGCAGGGTTGAGTGAGGACTGTGGGGCGGTGCTGAAGTGCCAGGTGTGTGGATTTCCTGCCGACTCAATTGTGCTCCTCCAGCAGCACGTACAGACGCACCTGAAGGTTAGGAGCCCCTCCTCCTCTGAGAGCCCTGAGCCAGTGAGCGTGGCCCCACCTGACCCTCCAGGGGCCAATGGGCCGCCTGCCACGCCCTGCGAGGGCAGCTTGCCAGACCGCCCGCCTAGTGTGCGTGTGAAAGAGGAGCCGCACTCCGACTTGGAAAGTGAGGCTCTGCCCTCTCGAAGCCCCTCCCCCACGACCCTGTCTTTAGCACAGGTGAAAGTGGAGCCCCCTAGTGCTACGCCCAGCTCGAGCCCGGGGCCGCAGGGCGCTGCGTGCCCCCCGCCGCAGGCCTCCGAGATTTTGGCTAAGATTACCGAGATGGTGCACACCCGCCTGAGGCAGGGCCACACCCCAACCACGCCTGCTGACCACACCCCAGCCCGGCCTGTCCACAAGGGGGCGACATGCTTCGAGTGTGACATCACCTTCAACAACGTCAACAATTTCTACGTCCACAAGAGGCTGTACTGCTCCAGCCGGCACCAGCACGGGCGCGGGGACACGCCCACTGTCATCGTGTCTCAGGTGAAGGAGGGGGCGGAGTCCTCGCCACCCGCCGTAAGTCTTAGTTCCTCCCCCGCAGCCCCCGCCCCATGTAGCAACTCAGAAACACAGGCAGGGGCCGCCGCTGTGGACGGGAAGCCTGCGGAGGTGAAGACTGAAGGGGCGGGGCTTAGAGAAGCCTTGTGCTCAGAGGGTGAGAGTGGTGGGCGGGCGAGTGAGGCGAGCGAGGGCAGCCAGAGCCCGGGTGGCTCAGGAGAGGACACGGACGACACCAGCGGCACCTTCTGCCAGGCCTGCAACATCCGCTTCAGTCGCCAGGAGAACTACACCGTGCACAAACGCTTCTACTGTGCCTCGCGGCACCAGCCTGGCAGCCAGCGGCCTCACGCTGGCAACACTGGCTTCCTGCCGCAGCCCGTCCGCACGCGCAAGCGCAAGAAGATGTACGAGATCCACATGGCTCGCAGCCACGCCCTGGCCAGCTCCGCCTCCACTCCGGACTCTGCCCCGCCTCCGGGTCTAAGCTCCACCCCGTCACCCCACTCTGAGGGGGACGGCCCCATCGACCTGCGCAAGAGGCCCCGCCCACAAGAGGCTGGGCAGGGCCTTCAGCCGGGAGCCCCCACGCCTCCCACCACCATCTTGAGTGACTACCACAAGTGCACGGCCTGCAGTATCAGCTTCAACAGCATAGAGAACTACCTGGCGCACAAGGCTTACTACTGCCCTGTCCCACTGCAACAGCGCCCCCTACAGCCACTCAGCAAAATGTGCATCCTCCCCTCCCCCAGATCTGGCTGCCCGGACCAGTTGGAACAGCCCCCCGCCTGCACGCAGTCGCCTGCCCAAAGCCCACCCACGCCGGGATCCAAGGGGGCGTCTCCGCACTCTACCCCTCCCAGCGGCCCCCTACTGACCTGCCCCTACTGCCCTCTGGCCGGGGCCATTGCGGGCGACTTGATGGATCACTTCAGAACTGCACACGGCCTAGTTCTGACCCGGCTGCCCTGTGGACCGCCTCCCGGCAGCTTGTCGCCGGGTCAGAGCGAGCCGAGCCGACAGACCGAGGTCCCGCCCCCCCGGGACGGCCCTCTGGACGCTGTGAACGGCAGCTCCTCCCCATCACCCCCCCTGCTGAATGGAAGCCCCCGCCTTGCCCCGCCCGCCGCCCCCCCGGCCGCTGGCCCGGGGGCTGTCTCACCCGTGCCTGAGGCCATGAAGGAGGCGGGACCTAACGTGCTCCGGAACACGCCCCCCCTGGCCCACGCCCAAACGTCTCCCAAAGCGGCGCAGGTCTCCCCCCTGCAGAACGGGACGTCCCGCTACTGCCGGCTCTGTAACATCCGCTTCAGTAGCCTCTCCACCTTCGTTGCCCACAAGAAGTACTACTGCTCCTCCCACAGTGCGGAGCACGTCAAGTGAAGCCCCGCCCTTCCACTCTGCTCCGCCCCCTCCACTCGACAGACCAGCCCCACGCGGCGTGCGGCTGCCCGTGACCCCGTGTGGGTGGGTGTGTCCGAGGGGCGGGGCTCACCCTGGCGCTGCCGTCTGGGGGCTGTTACTCACCCTGTCACCATCAGAGGCTGGTGTTTCCAGTACTGTTACTGTGGCAACTTGTAACATGGGTCAAGTCTTTAATGACACTAAACAATGAAATCTACCTGCACACGCAAGTGTGCCCACCCCGGCCCTCTGTCTCAGGGCTCCTGAGGTGTCCCATGTTGCACCTGGTGTTCGGATCCTCCTTATTCTGCAAGCTTTATTTCACTATTTTCTCTGTTGTTTCTGATTAACCTGAGCATTACGTGCCAATGTTCAAAATGTTCATTCTTTTTTGTCTCCATCATTCAATTGGTGGGGGGAAACATCGCCCCCTAGTGGCAATGTTTCTCCTACAGGGACTGCATGGATAAAGTATATCTGAATTACTCTTAGGGCATGATTTACTAAAAACTTTTAGCACACGCAAAACTAATAACACGACCAATGATTGGTGCAAAACAAATACCATGATCAATCATTGGTCATGTTATTGGTTTTGCATGTGCTCAAAGGTTTTGCACACAATAAAGGTCTTAGTAAGAGTTCGCTGAAAAAAGTGCATTTTGCTCCAGGTTGACTGTAGTAGTGATGAGGGTACTATTTATCCATTAAACCATGACTGAGTGGGATTTACACACTGTCGCTGGGATTGAGTCCTTAACCTTGAATCACAATTATAAGCAACTTTTTTTTTTTTTTTTCCCCACAAACACAAGTTGGTGATTTCATCTCACTAACACGATCTCGCCAAACTGTGTTTGTGAAGAAAAAGATTGCATTAACTTGTAAGTTAAGGACAAAATGTGATTGAACACAACCTTGTGCTTCTCTTGGAGGGAAAATATTTATCTTCAGTGTCCTCACTGATTTCTCATTAACTTAAACTACCTTTTTTTCAATGTTATTTGTTTTATTTTTAGCTTAGGAAAGACTGTTTTAGTTTTTAGCTTTAGTTTTAAAAGTGTTTTTAAGGCAGACGTCCGCTCAACCGCTCACCACATCATGTAGTCAATGTTGCTGTTGATGATTATGTTCATGAAATAATTTTTTTTTCCAGTCATGAAGTTTTATGCAAAAGGAAAATGGGAAGGGAAAAGTTTAAAGTTATATTCCACAAACCTGCACATGCACCCACACACATGCACATATACCCCCACACATGCACATAAACATGCACCCACACACATGCACATATACCCACACACATGCACATAAACATGCACCCACACACATGCACATATACCCCCACACATGCACCCACACACATGCACATATACCCCCACACATGCACATATACCTCCACATATGCACATATACCTCCACATATGCACATATACCCCCACACATGCACATATACCCCCACACATGCACATATACCCACACACATGCACATAAACATGCACCCACACACATGCACATATACCCACACAAGCGCACATAAACACACACGTGAACGTGCACCCACACACATGCACATACACCCACATACACACACATGCACCCACACACACGCACATGCACATGCACCCACACACATGCACATGCACCCACACACATACACATGCACCCACACACATGCACATGCACCCACACACATACACATACACCCACACACGTGCACATAATTCCACACATGCACATACATACGTGCACATAATCCAACACATGCACCCACATGATACACCCACACATGTGCACACACAATACATTCACACATGCAGACACACCTGTTTGTTTACAGATTTAAATGGTTGGAAATTCTACTCTTTCAGGTCAGCCTTCAGATAAAGCAGCCACCTCAGACAAGCCTTAAAGTGGAAATGCATACCCACGCCTCCATCCATTCCAAACACACCACTAACCAGCCACTGAAACGCATAGCCACGCCTCCACCCAACCAGCCACTGAAACGCATGGCCACGCCTCCATCCAACCACACCTCCAACCAGCCACTGAAACACATAGCCACGCCTACACCCAACCACACCTCCAACCAGCCACTGAAACACATAGCCACGCCTCCATCTAACCAGCCACTCATGTGACCCCCACCCTCAGTTGGGGGCATAAGCAGAACTGCTCAGATGTTACAAATGTTGAAAGCCGATGGGTCCTGTTTGTTTTCTTTATTATGCTTCTGAAAGGTGTTCTATTATATTTCAAATCGTTGTGTTTATACAAACCTCATGTTTATTTTCATCATGCAAAGTTATTATTGCTGAAGTTCCCTAATGGGAAAATTAAAGTTATTGTATTCTATTCTAAAGGAAGCGGCACAGACAGGAACCAGGCACAACTGCTGAAAAACAAAAATTTACATCCTTTTTTGCACTGTGTTGTACAGTTTTTTTTGAATGGTTTAGGTCTAGAGGCTTTTTTGTAATGTATTTATCTTTCAACAGCACTTTCCCTGTCCAAAAACAACCCCTTCAGGGCTGGCTGGACGTTTAATATGAACTAGAAAATGTTTTGTGACACGACATGTTTAAAAAAAGATTCTAATGCTCATTTTCTTTCTACAGCAGTTCCACTACACTCCTGTCCAAACTATGCATGGAGAAATAAAGTGTACTGAGGGACATTTTCAAGCGAAAACGTTTTATTTTACTCAGCAACGTTGAATCATGTCTCATAATTTTCACAATTTCAAGCACGTCCATGGCCTACACAGCTGACATCTGTCCTTAACACTCTATAGCCTACAGATGGAGAACTATGATTCAATAGGCTACACATAGTACAGAGTCTCTTAAGTTTTTTTTTTTTTTTACAATAATGCTAATCATGCAAATTTCAAGATGAACTAAAACTGACCAGATATGCAATTTCAAGTCAACAGTTTAATTACAGTGCCCTCCACTATTATTGCCACCCCTGGTAAAGATGAGTAAAAAGGTTATGAAAAATTCACCATTTGGTGAATTAGCTTAATGTCACGCTGAAAAAATTTGAAAAATCCAACCTTTAATTGAAGTAAATTTATTTTGAGGAAAAAAATCCCTCATCAAGAAATAAGTCATCAAGGGTCTGACGTATCAAGCAAGCTTTAAACCATCACTCTGCTGCCAGATATGCAGTAGATATGGATGGATAACTTGAAGGGTTTCTTCTCCTGACTTATTTTTCCATAGATTTCAATAGGAAAATTTGTCAGGAGAAACAACCCTTAAAGTGATCCATCCATATCTACTGCATATCTGGCATCAGAGTGATGGTTTGAGGCTCGTTTGATACGGCAGACCCTTGATGATTTACAGCCATTTTACCAACCATGTGTTCCATACTGTTCCAGCGTAATTTACAGCTAAATCTAGTCCCACCCCCCAGTTCCCATAGAAATCCATTCAAATGCAGAGACGTTATAGTATCGCTTGTAAAAGTACCAGAAAATACGATATCAAGAGTCTTTTGATATTGTTGGGTCACATACATCAGGAAGTCATGGCATGCAAAGGATTTGCGACTAAATATTAAAAATGATTAGTCTACTTTATTCTAAATGTAGGGGTGCCAATAATTGTGGCACGTGGTTTTGGTAAAAATAATTATTTCTTGAGGGAATTATTTTTCTCATAATAAATTTACTTCAATTAAAGGTTGGATTTTTCTATTTTTTTCAGTATGACATTAAGCTAATTCACCAGACGGTGAATTTTCCATAACCCTTTTCACTCATCTTTACCAGGGGTGCCAATAATAGTGGAGGGCACTGTAAGTGTTGCTGCAAATGAAAGGACATAGCCTAAATTAGTTGGTGGTTGGCTAACACCTAGTGTCATTTTTTGTTGTTGCTTTTTTACTCTCAAGACTTGATTAACTTGAATAGGCCTAAAGGTGAGCTTGATATTGTTGTTTTATTATCTTGTAGTTAAACGAATTATTCTACACGACAGGCTAAAGCCAATTAATGGATCGTCTATAGCAGGGGTTCTCAATCCTGGTCCTGGGGGACCCCTGTGTATGCTGGCTTTCGTTGCAACCGCAGTTGCAATCCCAGAATTTTAACAAGCTGTTAATTTTTCTTAATTAGGTGCTTGTCATGTTTGGAGGAATTATTCACCCTCTTAAGCCACATTATATCAGAAATAGCTATGGATGCCATGTAGAATAAACACCCCATGTTCACATTGTGCTATATTATTTAAAAAAGATAAGAAAATAATTTAACAGATCCATTTAAAGACTGATTTGAATCAATAGGCTCCTAATTGGTGAAAGTGTGGACACATGGCCACTAAAATTAACCATTTCGTAGATAATGAAGAATTCAAACACAAAGCTAATGATAACGAGCCAAACCTGCATTGTCTTAAGCTTAAAGAAAAAATTGAGTTAAACACATGTGTTCAACAACCTAATTAGGAGCCTATTGATTCACTTCACTCTTTCATTTGAGTGAAAATACATTATTTTGTAACCTTTTCTTATGTAATTGTTGCAATATAGCACAATAAGCACAATGTGAACATGGGGAGTTTGTTCTACATGGCATGCATAGCTATTTCTGACATAATGTGTCTTAAGTGGGCGAATAATTCCTCCAAACATGAAAAGCACCTAATTAAGAAAAATTAACAGCTTGTTAAAATTCTGGGATTGCAACTGCGGTTGCAACGAAAACCAGCATACACAGGGGTCCCCCAGGACCAGGATTGAGAACCCCTGGTCTATAGGACTATTCGCCCTTGTGAATAGCGGAAATTGCGGCCTTGAATAGCCAATACAGACCATGGCAGCTTATTTTGTTGAGAACAGGTAGCCAACACAGAATGCGCGCAGATACAAACGGTCATTAAAAAAATATATAATCGGCTTACATCCTGTTGTGCAATGCATATAGGCCTATGTCTATGTGTATTACATCTTTATGCTAATTTATGTTTTCAAAATCAGATTAGTTTAGGTTTTACTGTTAAAATTATGATCGCGAAAAAGTTAAAATGTATGTTACATTTTCAAGTCGTTCGATGCAGTGTTCGACAATCTGCATTTGTAGCGCTAGATGTCACTGCGGCCATTTACGGTTGAAGCACTTAAACGCGCACCGGGGCGCCAGGCGAGCAGAGAACTGCGTGCGCAGGCGGAATTACATAAAAATACAGCTGTGCCAGTGTTGTGTAAATTCACTACATCTCTAACTCTGAAATATGAAGTGAACTCGTGGAAAGCGCATAAGAAATCGCTTTTTAATTGCTTTTAAAAAAAATCACGCTTCTTAGGTGCATCTTAGAATGTATTCAGTAATGCCTCTGGCATCCATAAAACCTGCTAAATTGCACTTAGGCGAAAAGGAAGCGTTTCCCCCGATGAAATGTTAGAATCAAGGCTATTCTAATTTAATGTGTCAGTCGATGTCTCCTATATACGTCTACTTAATATGCAGCAATAGGTCTGTTTTATGCAATAAACCTCCAGTAATAGCTGCAGTAGCTCTGCAGGCTGACTTTGAACGGCTGCGGTTAATCTAATCAGTCTTCTCGTTGTCCCTCGCCCTCCACACTGTCTACATTGACAGAGTACTCAAAGAATAAGTTTAATAGCATTTTTGCACCCTTTGGACATGGTGCCAGCTGTCTCCTCTGAACAGACTGTGCTTTTACCACTGGAGTGCACTCTGTCCGCAGTGACCCGTTTCTGCTGTCATTTTATATGTTCAATAAAGCATAGCAGAAAACGTAAGAAATTACTCCAAAGCGTGGCAAAAACAAGCAACGCCCCGCCTCCCCGAAACACCCAAACCCTCAGAGCCAGTCTTCAGTTTTTGACTCCTCTCTGCGTCTCTCCGTCTATCAAAAGTGTGCGTCGCAAAGGTTGTGGAATCGTGAGTAATGGTGGCAGAGCGACACACTGCTGAAGAAACTGCTGAGATTACGTTTGCTAGTTGGATTCCCCTGTTGAGTGGTGTGCCTTTCCTTAATGACAGAGTCCCTCGGGTTACCAAGAGAAGAATATTAAAAGAAGGTTCGGTGGAATATTCAAAAGAACCACCAGTTTTGAGGCCCTGTTTACAGCACTGCCGCACGGGGGTCCCTACGAGAGCGTGGTTACAGAAACCGCTGCACTCCTTGACCCAGGCTGTGTCCGAATCAGCACCCTTCCACACTATTAGGTAGGCTTGTTGAGTAGACAGGGCGTTAAAGTGATAGTTTGGAATTTTGGACATAATGTCTCAATTACGACTTCCCCATGATGTAGTTGATTGATGGAAACCATTTTCAGCTAATTCCATGCTGTCCCTTCTTTTGGACATACACACGTTGCTAATGCTAGCGCAACTCTATGGTAACCGGTAGCATCCACTACCAAACGCACTTAAACACTCCACAGTGCACCCAAAGCAAATAAAATACGACAAGAGTCTATCTGGGTTATTTTGAGTGTTTATACCATCATTTTTGAAGTCAAACTATCGTTGAATCCTTTACTTTGTGCTCACCTTATTCTCTGTGGAAGTACGGCGGCGGAGCCATACTTTACGTTACCTACGAATGTAGTGCCGGCACTGGTCGACTACAACAACAAAGAAGAGCAACAAGTTGCAATGGCCACGTTCGCTCCGCCTCTGTACTTCCACAGAGAATATAGGTCAGCACAAAGTAAAGGATTCAACGATAGTTTGACTTAAAAAATGATGATATAAACACTCAAAATAACCCAGATAGACTGTCGTCCTGGAGACCTGCAGAGACCTTAAAATAATCGACCAATTAAGACTCAAGAAATTGAGTGAGAGGTTACATTACTGTGTGATCATCTGGTTTAATTGATCAATTAAATGTGAATAATAATTAAAACTAGCAGACCATGTGGCTTTCCAAGACGTAGTGATGTAATGCAGATATGGTTAAAAAGACCATAAATTAAAAAAATATCATTAGCAGTTTTAAGGTTTTAAAATCAGACGATTATAAGATGAGTTCAAAGCTAAAAAGATATTTACATAATCTTTTGAAAGTTTTTCCAGTTCTTTTTATGTTATTTTTGTTTTTTATTGATTGGGGTGAAGAAAAGGAATATTTTTATGCCCACATTTTTATGATAATACAGACAAAAAAGCTTCTCCGTTGTGGATGGAAATGTTTGGGTTTGGAGCTGACCTCGTCCAGTTGCGTTCGCCGACCTGTCCCAGCAATGCAATGTCCTCTATCAATTGAGACTGAAACCTCAACCCTCCCTGCATGGGGGATGGTGCCGCTGCCTAATGAGACACAGACAGGCTCAGGATTTTGCTGAGGACTGTGGGCCGTATCACTACTGAAAGGACAAGTCCTATGTCTGTATGCACCACCCAGGGGGCCCTCAATCAGCAATACACCACGGTCAGTGCTGGGGCAGTGAGATCAGGTTGGGTCAGTGCTGGGGCAGTGAGATCAGGTTGGGTCAGTGCTGGGGCAGTGAGATCAGGTTGGGTCAGTGCTGGGGCAGTGAGATCAGGTTGGGTCAGTGCTGGGGCAGAGTGAGCAGGTTGGGTCAGTGCTGGGGCAGAGTGATCAGGTGTGGTCAGTGCTGGGGCAGAGTGATCAGGTTGGGTCAGTGCTGGGGCAGTGAGATCAGGTTGGGTCAGTGTTGGGGCAGTGAGATCAGGTTGGGTCAGTGCTGGGGCAGTGAGATCAGGTTGGGTCAGTGCTGGGGCAGAGTGAGCAGGTTGGGTCAGTGCTGGGGCAGAGTGATCAGGTGTGGTCAGTGCTGGGGCAGAGTGATCAGGTTGGGTCAGTGCTGGGGCAGAGTGATCAGGTTGGGTCAGTGCTGGGGCAGAGTTAGCAGGTTGGGTCAGTGCTGGGGCAGAGTGATCAGGTTGGGTCAGTGCTGGGGCAGAGTTAGCAGGTTGGGTCAGTGCTGGGGCAGAGTGATCAGGTTGGGTCAGTGCTGGGGCAGAGTGATCAGGTGGGGTCAGTGCTGGGGCAGTGTGAGTAGGTTGGGTCAGTGCTGGTGCAGTGTGAGTAGGTTGGGTCAGTGCTGGGGCAGTGTGAGTAGGTTGGGTCAGTGCTGGTGCAGTGTGAGTAGGTTGGGTCGGTGCTGGGGCAGAGTGAGCAGGTTGGGTCAGTGCTGGGGCGGTGTGATCAGGTGGGGTCAGTGCTGGGGCAGAGTGATCAGGTTGGGTCAGTGCTGGGGCAGTGTGAGCAGGTTGGGTCAGTGCTGGGGCAGAGTGAGCAGGTTGGGTCAGTGCTGGGGCAGAGTGAGCAGGTTGGGTCAGTGCTGGGGCAGAGTGATCAGTTTGGGTCAGTGCTGGGGCAGTGTGAGCAGGTTGGGTCAGTGCTGGGGCAGAGTTAGCAGGTTGGGTCAGTGCTGGGGCAGTATGAGCAGGTTGGGTCAGTGCTGGGGCAGTGTGAGCAGGTGCTAATACCGTATGGGTAGGTTGGGTTTGCTGTTGATCCAGTTTATTGTGTTAGTGCAGTCTTCGGGCTGGGTGGTATTTAGCAGCAGAGCTAATCTCCTCTTATAAAGTCATCTTATGTCTGCCACGCCAACCCTCATCACTGTTAATGAAGAGCAGGTATCTTGGCTGCGCTGTCCGGTTGATCACAGCCCCCAGGAAGTTAGTGAGGTCAGGAGCCAGCCTGCAGGGCGCTCTGGGGGAAATGTTCCGGTAGGTTGTCAGATTGGTGAAGACTCGAGCAAGAGATGCCGACCTGTGCTGCTATTTTTACCTCAGTGTGTTGGGTCCACATTGCCGCGCAGCCCGGGTGAGTCATAGGGGCCTGCTGCCTCGGTCGCCACGGCAACCTCAACAGCGGTCAGAGGTCGGATTCGGCCCGTCAGGATATCAGCAGCTTTCGGCACGCCAGTGCTCCTGCTTGTCCCCTGTTCCTCCTGCTCCTCCTCCTCCTGCCGCCGAATCAGTGGAGCGTCTTATTTGGCGGCCCTGCTGCTGTGAGCGCTGCCCGACTCGAGCAGGTGTGACATGATTAAGCGTGTGACGAACAAATCTGTCCAATTATTAAACATGTAAATATATTCCTCATGCGCGGCTCACTTCCCATGGCAACCACTGGCGCTATTTTTCTCGCCTTACAGTATACTTCCAGCGTCACTTTCAGTGAAACCCATTTCTCTCCGCCACATTTCTGGGGGTTTAATTTCTCCATTTTTATTTCCTGTCTATAAGAACGGTGTGTGCTTAAGCAGTGCAGTGACAGAACGGTGTATCTGCCTATACCTGCAGTTTTAAAAACAGAGTCTGTAGCTGAAGAAGCCTGATACACACCATATTCTCAGACAGGTTGTTGTTATTGGTTGGCGTATGTGCTGCCTTTTGGCATCGCGGTCCAGAGCGTAAATCCCTTCTGCCGCTGGACTCCTGACAGGTGATTTTACACCCGTCTGTCTCGGTTACACGGTGCGATGCAGACGGAACCCTGCTGATCTCCGCTTGCTTCTCAAACGCCGCGTCACAATCAACATGAAGGTCCGCTTAATGCAGTGGTCTTCGGGCAGTCTTCAGAGTGCGCACTGGAATCAGCAATCATCTGTGTTAACAGGTTCAACTGGTGCTCCAGTTAAAAACAGCTGCATTATGCAGAGGAATTGTTTTGTACCAGCTCTCTCTAAGGTGTGGATGTAGGGTACAGTGTGGTCAGTCAGGTTTGGAATGCAACATCCGGCTCTGACAGGCTATGATGCTGCTGGCGGACAGGCTTTGAGCGGTGCAGAGATACGACATCATGTACTCTGTACAGGTGCATGTTTGGGGGATTTTTTTGTTTTCTCCTTTGGCTGTAGACTGCAGGATTATGCCTGCACAAGCACACTGTCCCGCGATAGCCAGCATTTCAGTCAAAAAGGGTGCATCCCGGCACCTTGCAATTTTGGTGTTCTGTGCTTTGTACTTTGAATTTGGGTTACTGTGTGGTTGGCAAGTGCTGCAATTATAATTAATTGAGCAAATCCTGCCCAATCTACCCCCCGGCCCGCCAACCCCTGCACTGCAGTCAAAAATGTAAAGAGCACCCCCCCTCCTCACCTCGGGGTGCCTGAGTTGTGTCCCGTATTTGGGCAAAGGAATATTAAGCTATACTAGAGAAGGACCTGTAACTAATCATTCATCAGAATAGGTCATTTCCCCTGGAGAAACTGGCCAAATAGCAATAATTATAGACCATTAATAAGTCCATCATTTAATGAATGAGAATTCTTTTAGTTCGACAGGCTTTCTGATGGCATGTATTAATTAGCAGTTCAGCGTGGGTAATATCTTGGCTGAATTTACACAGAGCGCTAAGAATGACTCCCCTGCCTGTCTGCGGAATGTCTAATTAGCCCGTGAAAACGGGCGAGCCGCGCGCAGGATAAAAACTCGTTTTCATCTGCTGCCTCCCGCCCAATTCGATTTTCCTGGTTGAGGAGCAGAGAAGGGGCTTGTCTGTCAGTGAAATTGAGAGACGTGGAAATGGCAGAGAGGAAGTTTATGGATACGTCTGTTTCACACCCACACAACCAACCACCAGTGCCACTCTCTCTGCCAGCAGGTGTGTTCCTGTAATTAAAAGAACTGATGGCAGGAAAATGATAAATTATTGCACTGTGTGTGATTACATGACATCCCTTTTCTCTCTCCCTCTCGCTCACCCAAACACTCTCTCTCTCTCTCTCTCTCTCTCTCTCTCTCTCTCTCTCTCTCTCTCTCTCTCTCTCTGTCCCTCTGTCCCTCTGTCCCTCTGTCCCTCTGTCCCTCTGTCCCCCTGTCCCCTGGTATCAGAGTCTGACCCACCCCAACCACTATACTAATAATTATCTTAAATACATTGATTTTTGGGATGGTACCTCTCTTTTTGAATGCGTTCATGGACATTCTCCCCATTTTCCCAGTCATCTCTGTCTGTGGTTGACCTCTTAATTTCCTTCTGGGGTGCTCTGTGTCTGTCACACCTCGCTGCCTCTGTCGACAGCTGCTATTGGCTCCAGGCCATTGTCTCTCAAATGCCACGTACATATCAGATTGTCAGGGTGTCCATTGTTTACCCATGATCCCTTTAGGTCAGGGGTTTTCAACGATTTTTGATCCAGGTACCCCCACCAAGGCTAAAAAGTATCCAGGGGTCCCCCACGTTAAAAAGAGTACAATTTTTTAAAAAGGTTTTATATTCTGAATTATTTTCCCAAAATGTCCGTGTTCCGGACAGGGAAACGACATGTTGGGGACCAGCGGCGTGGAATGTTGGGTGGATGTTTTCCTGTCAGCTATCTCTCCTTTCACAGACACGCATGCATAATCTCGCAACCGCAGTAGCTGACTTCATTAAGAATCTGTCCCCCTGGAGATGCTTTCATGCTTGCTTGCTCACTCTCTCCTGGAGGGCAGTGTCTGCTGAGTTTAGATGTGCTTGAGCCTATACGTAATTAATCTAGGTCACTGATTGGTTAAGAGTTCATGTACATTTTCCCAAGGTCTAATTGGGCTACTGATTAAAAGAAAACCCCCCCCCTTTTTTTTTTTTTTCTTTTGTTTGGTATACCCTTTCCTCTGAGAGGCTTCATTACTTAATTTTGCAAATCATAAATAAAAATTAAACTTGACCTCCCAAGGGGGGGGGGGGGGGGGGGTCGGGGGGTGGTGGCGGGAATTAAAAATAAATAAATAAATAAATAAATAAAAAAAATCCAAAACTTCAGAGTTTCTTCAGTCAGGAGGTATAGAAAATTTGGGGAAACCTGTGCAATTGTGTGACAGTACTGCTCAATTAGTATGGAAGACCAAATGTGACAAAATGAAATAAATAAATAACCATCAATAATAATCAATTGACAAATATGAAATGAAATAGATAATGAAATAAATAAATAAGCAATGAAATTTATATCAGTTATTTAACGTCTCTTATTTGTTTCATGGCGTATTTATTTCCACTCGTATTTATTTCAAGACTTATTTATTTCCACTCCTGAATGACTCTGCCTGTCAGTCAACATGGAAAGGGCAGGGTCAGCTATGATTGGTTGCTCAATCCATAAGTATAAAAACCTAGATACCTCTTTTGCACTGTTCAGATTTCTGTGCGGCCACCATATTGGGCCGTCAAGATCAGCGTATTTTGATAGTGTATTGACAGATGCAGACTTCCCCTGATAAAATCTACTATAACTCGCTTAATTCTCAACTAATCTTCGTAACCTTTGGCTTGTTATAAACGTGAGAAATGTATGCATAACACAGGTTACCTTATTTCCAAATTTCCCAGAACAGCTAGTCTATTTGTAAAACGCCCATTTAACTATTACTAGTTGTCAAAATGTTGTCAGAGCTGATTATGATTTTAGTGTTTGAAGCTGCTCAGCTGGTTCTTATACACTTATTAGGTGCCTCTGATTATTATAAACTTATTAGGTTATTGCTGTGCATCTTGCATGTAGTTTTACAGCTTTTAATACATTTAGGCTAAATGTAATGCACCATTTACTAAAAACACTCAATTCATTGCCAACTGTGGTAACAGGATCATATTCATCATGAAATTGTACACTATGGTGTGCACTGTATAGCCTACAATTTATCTCGTTCTCTAGTATGGGATGCGAACAGATGCGGAAATGTCCTCTGATATTCACCCTTCCTGCAAACCTTTGTGAGGTAGCCTACTGTGCCTGTATAATGTATCCTAATTTGCATGTCATTTCATAACTTCTGTGATATTTCCATGCAATGTGGTTATAATAGTATAGTAAACCTTTGGAATGTGTGTAGACCAATCTGACCTAGAGTCAGACACCCAAGAACAACCACACAGCCACAATATGATAGAAATGGCATATACTTTATTTAGAGCAATACTGGCAAATTCATGAAACAACACCAGGAGTGGGGAAATGAATAGGACAAATGGGCCGGGACAGTGGCACACATCTAAATGCACAAACGGTCGCAGCGATGTTTAAAGCATGCATAGGACTACAGTTTCACACCAAGCGGGACAAAATAAAAGGACAACCCATCTTAAACATGTGAATTATCGCAACCTCTAGAAGGCGTAGCATACAACATACTAGCAAATTGCAAGGCCCAAAAAGGCTAGGAGGTGATCTACACACCATAGCAAACTAAGCTAATGATATGCACCGCCTGCAAGTTGACTGCACCTGTATACCCACTGCCTAGTAGCCACGCCTACCCAATCCTAGACCGTTCTCCAGCTGCGTGCGGCCGTGCAGACTTTAGAAGGCTAAACACAAAACGCGGAACGCTAGACAAAGGATACTGACTAGGACGGATCATTTACTAAAGAGGATTTAAAAAGCACATATCTCGCCAATCGTTCAGACCCTCCCCAGGGGGTCTATGCTTTGTGTTGCACCGACAATATGGGTCAGCCCAGGCTTGGGGGAACTGTACACTGTTAAAAAAAAAAATAAAAAAAAAAATAAAAAAGTATTTTAACAGACAACTGTAAATCTACAATCTACTGTAAATTTTACTGGATTTTTCCTGTTTTCTCAAAAAATGGCAGAATTACTGTAAAATTACAGAAATATGCTTTATATAAAAGACCTCTTTTTAAAATAACAGCAATAACCCATAAATATAAAAAGACAAAAAATAATTGAAGGTTGTTATTTTTATTTAAATGGTCTTGCTCGTAGGTTTATGGGGAAATACCATTTAATAATGTGATTTTGTCAACAAATGAGAATGAATGAATGAAAAATTACTGTAATTTTTAGGGGTTTCCTCTGTAATTACATTTACAGCAATGTTCTGTTATTTTATGGTAGTCTACTGGCAACTTTGCTGCCAGACTTTTTACTGTTTTTTAACGGGATTTTTTTTTACAGTGTAGGTCGGGTGCAGAAACACGAGGAGCGGCGGCTGCAAGAACAGGGAAGCAGGCAGCACAGTTATCTATTGGCCTAAATACATTTGCATACTAATCAAGCTTTAATTTGGTGGAAAACTAGGCCTACATCTAGAAGACATTTCAAGGCTTGTTTGCATGGCCCATTGGACTGCATTTTGCCGTGTAGTGTCGCGGGTATGCGTCGCTGGTACTGAAAATGACAGCGTTGAAATTCGTAAGGTGGGCGTTCCCTTCTGGTGTCAGTCAGGTTCGGAGGAGATTCGCTTCAGATTTCATTAGCTTCATCATCACACCTTTGTTTATACTCGGAAAACCCATTGAGGACGGATCCTCATTTACAATGCAAATACAACAAATAAATAAAATACATGAATAAGAACAAGAAAACATGGGTGCATAAAATGAAATAAATAATAAACTAAAAACATGAGATATAAATAAAGTAAAATACAAAGCCAAATAAATTAAAAGATTACAAATTAAATTAATTAAAACAGTTACATTCAAGTACCACTTGACACACAACAAGCAATCTAAAATGGCTTAGGGAGGGCAAGGTATCTAATTTAAAAACATTTTGAAAGCTGTTCCAGGTAGCAGGGGCACTAAAACTTAAAGCAGTCTTTCCACGTTCTGTGTTAACACGAGGAACTTTAAGCATTAGGTAATCCGAGGAGCGTGTCATATAATTATTATTTTGCCATACAAAGAGGGATGAAATATAGTGTGGGAGTTTACCAGTTAAAGTAAAAAAAAAGCTTTCTGTAGCTACAGCATAGTTATTTATCAAGCGTGTTTCAGCTTGTTTAGTTAGCTAGCTATGCAAGCTGAAACATAATTTAGACAAATTAGTTAGGAAAGGTGCAAATCCGACATAAAACAGAGACGGCGCATCTCTGGATGACCAAAGCTGCGCACAGAAAGATGTGACAAAGTTATTAATATTACCGATCAGCATGGTCGAAATAGCTCGTAAAACTAGGTCCATGTCGAAAAGAAAAAAAGAAAAGAAGTTTAAGCGATTAAAAGGGATTAAAAGGGCCTTTTACAAAAAGCTGTTCTGAGAAAATTGGAAATCAAGTAACCTGTGTTATGCATACATTTCTAACAAGACAGATTTTACGAAGATTAGTTGAGAATTAAGTGAGTTAGAGTAGATTTTATCAGCGGAGGTCTGCATCTGTCAAGCTACACTACCAAAATACGCTGATCTTGACCACCCAATATGGTAGCCGCGCAGAAATCTGAACAGGGCGAAAGAGGTATCGTGGGGTGCGTCCCAATATTCTTCACTCCTCATCTCCTTTCCTCCACTCGTCTGCTACCCAGAAGTATGCAAAACAGCCTGTACGTTTCAACTACAAGTAGTTGCATGTACAGTTACAATGTGCCTGACATTGCGGTTCTCAAGAGATTACAATTAATATGTAATTAACCCCTTCATGCAGATTCTCATCTATCTATTTAAGGCTTTATAACTCCATGTGTGGGCATTACAGAAACTTCGTAAATGGCTTAAATGAAACAAGACAGTACCATTTACAATACTATATATACTATTAGATTAGTTTATTTTCATAACTTAGGTCAAAATAAAGTGCCACAAATGCAAATAAACGTTGGAAAAATTTAGTTTGCAATGAAATACTGAGAGGTACATATGTGAAACAGGTAAAACTATACATTTCCTGGATCATAGACTCCGTGTCCACAAGTGCGCAAAATCTGAGGGTGATATGCAGAACTACTAATGATCTATGATGCAAAATATAGGCAGTGTACCCTGTTGTCCATTAGTGTCTCCAAATCTATCCAAATGGCTAAATTGTGCACGGCTTTAAATCGTAAAATAATGATATATTTAACAACAAGTCAACTGTTTTGGCTCATAAAACTCACTTTTGCATCATTTTCAAGGAGGAAATGACTAATTATTTATTTAATTATCAATTGATTATTACTGACGGTTATTTATTTTATTTTGTCACATTTGGTTTTCCATTGATTGTGAGTGCTCTCAAAGATAAAAAATACAATGAACTGAATGCCAACTGATGGTATCTGAGGTGTTTGACACAATTTAGCAAAAATGGGAAACATCACACAACAGTTTTTGCCATTTTTATTTGTCCTTATGATAATGTTCATTATCTAATAATGTTGATAATATTGTATAAAAATATTCCAAAAATTACTTGTCCTTGGGGGCTATTGTAATCAGGTTGTGTGCCTGTCTAGTCATTTGTGTTTCCAAAGATCAGCGCCTATCCCTGGATCCCCTGGGCATACTTCCATGTTGATATTATGGGGATATTTCCTCCCTGTAATATGGAAATTCATAAAAGGGAATATACAGTATATTGCACACAGGAAAATATATTTTTTCAGCACTGACATTTTTAAAGTAAATTTAAGCCAGTTTTCCGGTTTTTATATGTTGTTTGTCATTTGTCAGCTTTGACTTGACCCAAACTGAAATGCCACCTGAGTCTCTTCCTTAGTGTGCAGATGGCTTTTTGATGGATGGGAACATTAAGAGACAGTGAACAAATAGTCTTGCAAACTCCAGTCCTTATGGGTAACTATTTCTATATTCATAACATTTGGAGTTGAACCTTTGGGTCCAGATATAGATTAATTTATGCCTTAAATGTTGCGTGTGCAAATTCTCATTGCATCTCAGTCATAGTATAGGTTTGGTTGGCTAATTTATTCATATCAATTATTTTGCTCTATTTTATGTACCATGGATTTCTCATTCACAGTGAGCAATCAATGGGTTGCTGGTGAAGTTGATTCTTGTTTCAGTTTCAGTCTATGAAGCATTTTTAAAAGGCTGTTTTTGTGATGTTCTCACTCCCATCCTCTTGTTTCCCGTGTTTTCCTTCTCCCTGCGTTTCATATTTGTCTCTCCTTAGTTTGTTTCCCTCGTGCTGCAGGTTGGGCGTGGTTTTTTCCCTTTCGTGTCACTCTGTCCCACTACTCTTCAACCGCCTATCCCACTCCTCCGTTTCGCATGCATTCCACACACTCCAGTTCGTTAACTCTCCTTGTGTGAACCTCTGGTCTTGTCTTGGTGATACTTGGTATCTAGTCTAGTCTTGTAATTAAAACCTTTTGTCTTGCTACCGGCGTTAACTTGCCTTTCCACTCCGTCGGGTTTCCGTCTAGCTCTCGCCAGGAACGGCGCTTCTCGCTGTTCGGTCTGTCCTGCCTCACTGTACTAACCGTGTCTGCTTTGAGTCTACCAACCTGCAGTTGTTTGCATTCCCTGCCTCTGTTGCTGTTTCCTGCCAAACCATCTGCTGTGTGTGCATGCAGTCGGGGCCCCAGCTCTCCCACTCTGCGGCGGTGCCCGCCTCCTGCCTGTGCTGCTGCCGCTGCTGTCCTGTTGCTGCGTACATGCCCAGCCCGGACCCGCTCCACTAACCTGCACTGCTCCTGCCACTCTGCTCTGCCCTAATTCCCGCTCCCCGCTCCTCCTCTGCTCAACTTGCCTGGTTTCCTGTCACCATCACCAGCCCCTGGCCACTCCTGCTCCCGCTGTTCCCCTGCTGTACCCATTACCCGGACTGTTAGTCTTTTATGTCTCCCTATGCTTCAGGAGGAATTCTGGTCAAAGCAATAATTTATTAGAGCTCAGCGCTCTCTATATTGTCTGTCTATTTGAATCCAGTTCCGGCTTGGAACGATAACTGCCTTTGCTTATTCTCCCTATGCTTCAGGAGGGATTCTGGTCGAAGCAATAAAATTATTGAGTATTGGCATTCCCTGTGTTCGAGTCGTGCATGTGAGTCCAGTCCATATTCGGGATCGTAACAGTTTTGATCTATGAGCGCACGTCATGGAGCTCAATGAACGATGACTTAAAGAGCTGACTTTAGATCAGCCAGTAATGAGATTATAGAGAGGCCAGAGAATTTGTCTGACAGACTGTGCTAGAACTGTGCACACATGCAAAGATTTTGTGCTTCAACACTGTTCGCTTTAGTATATACAGGTAGTTAATGACAGGTGTTTTTTGAATAGGTGTCTGCTTTAACCAGTCTTGTGTGGCACTATAGCAAATTATGCACTGCCATGCAGGGCTGGCGTTGTCAGGGCTCCAGACTGTGGGGCACGTCCACATGCTGGAACAATGTCTTAGCTAGTGAGAGTGAGAGTGCCTTTTGCCTGTGCCCGCAGGAATGATGGGATATTTTACTGAAGCTGTTTAGAAGAGGCTTCAGAACAGCAAAAGTTTCATTTGACCTTTTTTTCCCTCTGTGAAGAGTTTAGAGATGAACACATTCAATTCTCTGTCGCCCACACCCCCTGCCCAACATGCCTGTACTAGATGTCAGTATTAGAATGGATATGCTGGGAGCATTAGCCTGAGCACTGCTGTGCTGAGAACAGCCTCAGTTTTGCTGTTGGGAACAATAACCTCAGTTGGATATGTTACCTGGGAGCCTATATCCTCATTATTATTTAATAGCAACATGGGAGGAGGTGGGGGGGGGTAGAGACGAGGCCTTGGAGGAGCCACTTAAGGCTGAAGAGGGGCTCCTGTGGTGCCCTGCAGGAAATGTAAATGCAGAATCACACAATGGCAGTTCAGGAGCTGTCTGTGCTGATTGGCTTTCATTAGAGCTGCCACAATCAGCCTTAAAAATGCAGATTTAAGCGCGTCTGTCTGACGACTATTACTGGGGATGAATCTGGAGACAGGTGTTTGAGCAACACTGCATCTCCCTCTCCTCAAGAACACAGCAAGTGGTGATTTTTTCATGACTGTAGTACTCTAAATTCCAGACTGCTCTCATTGTGGTCTCTCTGCGGTCGTTGTGTGGTCACTGTACGGCCACTTTGCGGTCACTATGGTCGGTGTACGGGCACTGTATGATGACTGTATAGGCACTGTATGGTCACTGTGCACTCACTGTATGATCACTGGATGGTCACTATGCGGTCACTGTATGGTCACTGCGGTTGATGTATGGTCACTGTGCACTCACTGTATGATCACTGTATGGTCACTGCGGTCACTGAGGTAGATGTAGAGAAGTGCTAGCTTCAGGTATTTCCAAAATTCAAGAAATGCATAATCTGCAAATATAATTTACCTGCTTTCCTACCTACCTCAAGTACAAACCTCACTTCCAAAAAATATAAAATGTAAATAAAAACAGAAAGCAATGATTTGCAAATCTTTTTTGACCTGTATTCAATTGAAAACAGTACAAAGACAAGATATTTAATGTTTTAACTAATCAACTTCATTGTTTTTTGTAAATATACACTCATTCTAAATTTGATGCCTGCAACACGTACCACTGTGTTACGTCACCTTTCCTTTTAACAACATTCAGTAATCTTTTGGGAACTGAGGACACTAATTGTTTTAGTTTTGAAAGCGTAGTTTTCCCATTCTTGATTGATATACGACTTCAGGTGCTCAACAGTCCGGGGTCTCCGTTTAGTATTTTGCGCTTCATAATGCGCCACACATTTTCAATAGGAGACAGATCTGGACTGCAGGCAGGCCAATCTAGCACCCGCACTCTCTGACTACGAAGCAACACTGTTGTAACACGTGCAGAATGTGGCTTGGCATTGTCTTGCTGAAATAAGCAGGGACGTCTGAGGGATCGAAGGTCACAGGCATTCAATATTGGTTTTTGGCCTTGCCCTTTACGCACAGAGATTTCTCCAGATTCTCTGAATCTTTTAATAATATTATGGACTGTAGATGTTGAAATTCCTAAATTCCTCACAATCGTGCATGGAGAAACCTTGTTCTTAAACTGTTGGACTACCGTTTAATTGCTCTGTGAATACCATGTGACCCCCCAGTAATTTTGGGGAGTAATAAAGTGAAATTTTTATTCTGTGCGGATCGGCTATTAAAATCACTGATGTGCTATGATAAAAAATGCATTACCGACGTTGTCATGCAATACTAATCCCGTCCAGACAGGGCTATAGTAACAGAAAAATAACTATAGTTACTGTGGGGTAACTGAAGCAGCAGGTGAACTGTTGCTGCTGTTACAGTGTGTTGACTGTAGCTGCAGTATGCTGGTGTACTGACTGTAGCTATGGTTACAGTGTACTGTAGCACTGAAATGTTTTGCGTGTGTTGCTCCAGGACAGGTCTTTGCTGCCGGGCCGGTGCACTCTTTGCAGTCCCACAGCCCTGCTGCCCATCACGGCGTAGATCAGGATGTCATGTGACAGGCGTGTGATGAGGTCTCAAGGGGACAGGTGTAACTCACACCACAGGTATGAACTCTGCTGGGTCTTCCAGTCGGCCAGATGTTCAGAGCCATCTCAAGGGAGAATGGGAGGTTGGTTGGGCAGGGGACTTGCGGCTTGCAGCGCTGGTAGCATCGCTGCATGTTTATCACCCTTTCTTTTATCCTTTATTCTTGCCTTCTGTTTTGCCCATTTACCATTAGACCTCTATTTACAATCCAAGCAGATACTTTAAATGTGATATACTAGATTTAATTATCACATTTAAAAATTTCACAGCACATCTTCTGAGAACGATAAGATACAGTTAACACTAGAAGCTCCAAAGCCAGTTTTATGAGTTTTTTTTGTGTTTAATTGCCCTACGAATACCGTGTGACTTCCCGCCCATGTCTTTTACAAAAAGATTCTGTTGAACATTTTGACATTGTTACAAAAAATATCAACATCAATATCACAGAAAAAGTGCTGAACACTGATACCTAAAAGTGCCTGGAGCTGTTTTAAATGCAGTGTATGTATATTTTTATTTACCTTTATTTACCTTTATTTATACAGGGTAGGTTGACTGAGCACACGCTCTTTTACAGCAACACCCTGTTAATGCCCCCCCAATTAGCCTAACCTGCATGTCTTTGAATTGTGAAAAATATGACCCCTTTACATGTACGTTACCGTAGTTGTTTATCTGGGGAAAGAGAGCATGTACTATGTTGCCTAGCAACCCATTTTGTAGTATGCTAACATAACATTTGCTTCTGGCACAGTCATTGTGAGAAGAGTGAATGAGAAAGAAGGATTAGCAATGCTGCAGGCCAGGAGGAAGTTGATCCAGAGACAAATGGAGACAAAAGAGATTATCTCCCTGCAACACCAGACCCTGTGCAGACTATTCCAACTGTAGCAGCTGTGCTAGTCATGCTGTCCTGGCTTTGGGGAGTGTGTGGATAGTAGCAATTGTTGGGCAAGTGTGTGTGTGTGTGTGTGTGTGTGTGTGTGTGTGTGTGTGTGTGTGTGTGAGAGAGAGAGAGAGAGATTGAGAGAAAGAGATTGAGAGAAAGTGTTTTTTTTGGAGGGGGTGAGGCGGTAACTGGTTGTGTGGATTTTTTCACCCCCACCTCTACCAACTCTGCTCCCTCACAGACCTAGGAACACTCATTAATAATAGAGAACGTGATAGACAATGGGAAGAGAGATATGGAGAGGGGAGAGAGAGGGAAGTGAGGGACAGAGAAAGAGAGGTAGAGACAGAGACTGGTGCTGTAATCTGGTTGCGGATGGTTTTATCTAGGGATAACTCGTTTCAGCCTGTCTAACTCACAGCACAACAGCTTGAATTATATATTCATCTCCCATTACACACGCATGTGCTTTTGCAGCAGTGACTTTAAGCGGCGCCAGAAACGCTGGGATGAAGGAGACAATGGTGCTCACTGAGGGGCGCCAGGGCCAGAGCGAAAATGCAGCGATTCGGCTACATGCTTCTGTCCATCCTGCCGGTGACCTGCCTGTCTCTGCACTGGCAGCAAGACACTGCAACATCTCAGCAAGGCCTGGGCCAAATACATATATAAAATACTTTAACTCTCTATGGTCAAAACTACTGCCGAGCCCTGTGAGTTTTCAACGAAATACTAATAACCAAAACATACAATATGAGAGTATTTTTTTCTGAATATTGGTGAAAGCTGTTTGCTTTTTTATAAAATGGCCATAATGTGCAGGAAGTTTGCTGGTGTCTAAAGAATTCAAGTATTTCAAGTAATGATTTGACCGAGGTCTTACCAGAACATAACAGGCCTGTCACACCGGCCACACACCTGAACACATCTGTCGCGTGTACATGGTGTGTGTGTGGTCCACATGCATCTGTTTGCAGTAGAGCTCCACCTGGCTGCACATGTATTTTACATGTTTATTCATGTTTTTTTATCACGCCTTCTTCATGTATTATCTTTGCCCTTGAAATGTATTTGTATGGAAACATATGAGTGAGGCTCAAATAGTGTGAGATTCCTCGAAAACGCAATGTAATTATTAAGAGGGCCACATAAGCGAGGGCAATAGGGCTATATTACAGCGTGCTAGTGTTCCTGTTGCAGGCCTGGGGTGCCATCTCAGCGTGGCCTGTCGGATTGACCCACACTGCCCGGTTAGCAAAGCTGACAGTGTGCAAAAGCCGGGCTGCTTTCATTGGACAGCAAAATTACTGGTGGCACCATGTTCTCCGTCAGGTAGGGAATTAGCAGCGGCTCCTGTCTGTATTTTTCCTGTCTTGATCTTCACCAGACATTCAACAGCTTAATCGCCCCATCACCTGTGCCCAGTTATCTCTCTGACTAATGAGGTCATGTGATTAGAGTGATAAATGAATATCCCCTTCTCTATACAGATAGAGTACCATAACCAGCAGTCCACCGCCATAGAAACCAATTAACTAGATGTCTCTTTTCAAATGGCCTTTTCTGTTTTACTTAATGTTTAATCATTAATTTTCTCGGGGTTGGATAGAGACGTTCTCATAATAATATACTGCTATTTTAAAAGAATATGAACAAATTAGTCTTTGAAAAAGTCAAACGGTTGGCTGCGCTTTTAATCAGTGATACTGATCGGAAAGGACAACCATATTTTGCCCAAAGGATTCTAATGCTGAAAGGCAGATTGACACAGAGACTTATTTATTTATTACTCTTGGCAGCGTGTGCACTGTTGGGATACTGTCACCAAAAAGCCGTTGGTGGTTCTATGACTTGTCAGAACAGTGACGCTACCTCGGAAAACCAAAATTACATAACCTAAACAGTGACGCGGCAAATGACATGAAACACAATTGAATACGTCAACCGCTTTGGAGAGAAAAATAAGTCACCAGGGCATTCTGGGAGATATGCGAAGATGGCAACTCAGGCCTGTATTATGATGCACTACATGTGTGTGCAACACGCACATCATTGGCTGTGTCTGAATCACCGCCCTTCCATATTATTGAGTATGCTTGTTCGGTGCTCTGGATAATAAAGTTTTTAAGTAGATGAAATAGTGCACTTAAGATCCCCGGATGATAGACTTATTTCCGGGGCTTCGCTGACTATATTCGGGAGCATCTGCAATTGCACCATGCAAAAACACCTGTGAAAAAGCACCCAAAATCTCATAAGGCCACGTATAGGAAAACGGGACTATTCTACAAAACTATCTAATGTCATCACATAGTCGACCAGTATGCTAGATTTTCTAGGCCTATATGATTGACTAATAATAAATATGATTTCATGTGTGAACATTTCTAAACTTATTAAATGTAGACCCTGGGATATGAAGTAGAAGCAAAACGAGCAGGACGACACCAGAGATACTGAGAGGCTGCACTGACAGGAAACTGTCGTGAACACAGCAGGCTGCGTCATGCAGATGTGCGTCACGCGCAGCATCTTTGTTATGTTTTATGTTGTGCGAGACAAATTCCCCCCTGGGAAATATGTTTCATTTATTCATTAGCTAGTTATTGTCATTGGAAATTGAATCTCCTTCCTTTGGGTCGAGCGAACAGGTCGCCAGACAAGGCACTGAAATCAACTGGTCATCCCAACGGAGGGATACAGGAAATCGCCAATGCCTTATCTGAGCAGGCTCCAAAATGATAATAGATTTTAGACTTGTGATGTTTGCCTCGAGAAGAGATTTGTTGCACCTTAAGGGCTTGATTTATTAAGATCTTTAGTGTGTGCAAAACATTTTGGAACATGCAAAACCAATAACATGACCATGGTATTTGTTTTGCACCAATCATTGGTTGTGTTATTAGTCTTGCGTGTGCTAAAAGGTTTTGCACATGGTAAAGGTCTTAGTAAATCAGGCCCTAAATCTTTATGCATTTAGTTTTCATAATTTTACTGTAACAGCGTAATTCAGTGTTTTTTAAACCTGCAATAATGTTAATTCATTTCTTATTTTGATTTATTAAGAAATGAAACTATAGCATAGCTAGCTAGCTAGTTCAAAATGGAAATGGAAATGTTTATTATAGTTTATTATAGCTAGCTAGCCAGATGTAGAAGATCTGACATAAACTTTTTACCAGAAAAGAAAATAGTTACCTCTTCAGTTGACAGCATTGTGCTAATATCTCCCCTGAATGTCTGTCTGTATTATCTTACACTAGACTACAATATAGATAAAACTGGCTGTATTTTATTATTTATTTTGTCTATGCAGAAGTTTGCTATCACCTGCCTTGCGGTCAGGTTTGTTTACTTCTGGTAATGCGCATGGATGCTCAAGACGAGTAAAGTTTCACACTTGAATGGTGACGCTCTGTCAGACAGTTAATGGAGTGCTGTGAAATGGGTGCAACGCTCATTCGCAGTTCGCAGCTCACTACACAATCTTTGCTTGCAAGTTTGCATGTTTCTGACATCAGGTTGACCTTTAAAGGCAAAACAAAAAAGAGGCCCTCACAGGCACAAGGTCTTATGCGACTGCCCCATTCAACCACCCTCCGCCCCCAATTATTGGCACCTCTGCTACAGAGTAAAAAGGGTTATACAAAATTCACCGTTTGGTGAATTAGCTTAATCTCACACTGAAAAAATGAAATTTATTCTGAGAAAAAAAAATCCCTCATCAAGAAATAATTATTTTTAACAAAACCATGTGTGCCACAATTATTGGCACCCCTGCATTTAATACTTTGTAGAACCTCCCTTTGCCAATAAAGCAGCACTGAGTCTTCTCCCATAACATCTAATAAGGTTGGAGAATACAGAGCAAGGAATCTGAGACCATTCCTCTTTACAGAATCTCTCCAGATCATCCAGAGTCCTAGGTCCTCTCTTGTGCACTCTCCTCTTCAGCTCAGCCCACAGGTTTTCAATGGGGTTTAGGTCAGGAGACTGAGATGGCCATGGCAGAAGCTTGATTTTGTGTTCAGTTAACCATTTTTGTGTTGATGGACGTATGTTTTGAATCATTGTCCTGCTGGAAGATTCAACGACGACCCAGTTTTAGTTTCCTGCCAGAGGCAGCCAGATTCAGATAAAAAATTTCTTGGTATTTCATGGAGTTCATGATGCCATGTACCCTAACAAGGTTCCCAGGGCCTTTGGAGGAAAAACAGACCCACAACATTACATTACATTCATTTAGCAGAACATCACAGAACCTCCATCATACTTAACAGTGGGGATCAGGTTATTTTCGGTATAGTCATCCTTCTTTTTACGCCAAACCCACCTTGAGTGTTGGTTGCCAAAAAGCTACATTTTCGTTTCATCTGAGTATAGAACACGGTTCCAGTCAAAGTTCCGGTAGCGTTTAGCAAACTCCAGGCGCTTATGTTTGTGGTGAAATTTTTTTTTCCTCTGTTACCATCCTCCTCACTTTGCGTGGGGGCAAAATAAACTTGGGTCCTCTTCCAGGCAAGTTTGTAACAGTTCCAGTTGCTTTGAACTTTTTAAGTATTGCCCTAACAGTAGATATGGGCATTTTCAGGTGAGTAGCTATTTTTTTATAGCCATTCCCTGACTTATGAAGCTCAACACACTTTTCCCCCATTTGATTTGTGTGTTCTCTTGTCTTTCCCATGTTGATGTATGAATGAGGGAATATGGCCTCTGTGTCACCTCATATTTATACCCCGGTGAAACAGGAAGTCATGGATTACTGCTTGAAAGTCCCTAAACCCTCTGATCAACTTAAAAAAGTAAAATATAAATGGAAAAATGCTTCAGTTACATTTTGCACATGTGGTTTTGTTAAAAATAATTAATTCTTGATGAGGGATTTTCTTTCTCAGAATAAATTTGCTTCAATTAATGGTTGAATTTTCCTCATTTTTGCAGTGTGAAATTAAGCTAATTCACCAAAATGTGAATTTTTTATAACCCTTTTTACTCATCTTTACCAGGGGTGCCAATAATTGTGGACGGCACTGTATTCAATTTGTGCCACTCAAACCAATTACCTGTAGGCTATCCATTCTATTTTAATATACGCAAATGTAATCTGCAGTCTGTAACCGATCCTTTTACTTTTTACCTTTGTCCTTTTCTAAGACCGTCTCTATTGTCATCTTCTCGGGAATAAGTAAAGTAGACCTACTTGTGAGCTGCAAGCTGTCGTACCAGTGGGAGCAGTGACCTACAGTCCTGAAGAGACAAGTGAGAAGCGAATCTTGGCTGAAATAATCGAGAGATTTGTGATAAGAGCGTGATGTCTGTTTGAGTTTCGCCTGTTACTGAGAATAATACATTGTGGGGTTATCAGCATATTTCTGTGTCTGTGAGCACAATATCGCCATTCTCACCCTGGTGTGCTCAGATCCCATAGATCTCGCCATCCTTTCAACCAAATCACTTTGAATTAATTCTTCAGTGTCATTTATAAGGCTTGTTAAAAGTATGAGCGAAAGAGACTGCAGCTCAGTGGACCCTCTCTGCAAGGAGAGGGTCCTTTTCACCCGCGGTACCAGCACCACTGCTTCAGGTTGTAAGTATTTTTGGGGTGCTCTTATCTCTCCAAGGCCATCACCTCTCCAGTCTAATCACGGGTGTCAAAAACGGTGTACCCATGACAACCAGCCTAACTGACTGCTGCCTGGCCTGAGCTTGACTTCAAATCAGTTATTTGTTGTCAGTCTTCTGGAGAGAATTCTTTTGATTGGCGAATTTGAGATCCCTCAGATGTCCTCATTATTACAGAATTAGAAAGGACAACGTGTGTGTATGCAAGCCTGGCAGAAAAATTCCAGATGAATGATATTCTCTGGTGGCCCCAAGTGACTGTTGAGAGGAAAAGATTTTAGGGAAGCAGAAACATCTCCTCATACTTACCTGGACCACAGTTCCCACAACCCACCTGTGTGGCAATTTTCTAAACTCACCCTTATAAACTTTGAACATACTGAAAATATTAAAAAGCCTTTATTGTAATGGCTATAACTACTGGTGGCGTGAAGTGTGAGGTAGGGGGGGCCAAACGCAGCAAGGGGATTAATTAAGCACAAGGCCACTAGGACGGGAAACCCCATAATTAAGGGCAGGAGACAAGACAGGGAACACACGTACCAAAGCTACTAACCGGCTCACTGTCACACGCCAATGAGTAGAAGCGCAAACGCCAGGTTTCTCAGTAAGAAAACCAAACAAGGCTAATGGAACAAAGCACTGGGCTCCCATACTTCTATGAGCAAAGTGACTAAAGAAAGAGCCAGAAATAATAAACGCCCTGCCGCGGTAACGAGATGCATAACAGGCGAGTTAGCATAATGACACAAATAAAACACACAAAATCGCCAAAGCTCCATGTACGGAGACAGGTACCAAATAGGACGAACAGGACAGCTGTACCGGACATTTACCGGCTAAATGACTAACGCGAGATTAGTAGAAAATAAACGCCCTGCCTCTCGGTAAAGAGGAATGTAACAAGGCGACAGGAACAGAGATCCAACGTTCCATGGCTACTTCCATAAGCTCGTAGTCACATGCAGAAAACATAAAGGGGTTAAACGCCCGATCTCCCAGGAGAGAGAAACATTTTACAGGCGAGCCGACGGTAAACCGCCGTCCCATACCTTTACTAGCAAAATGACTAACGTAAGCTTAGTAGAAAATACACGCCCTAGCTTCTCAGTAAAGGGGAATGTAACGAGGAGGCAAAAGGAACAGAGAGCTAACGTTCCATGGCTACTTTCAGAGACTCGCAGTCACACGCTAACATGTCCACAACATCGCCTGGTCTCCCTATAGGAAGACATGTACCGAAGGACGAAACAGAACTACAGTTCCGAACAAAATCGCCAAAGCTCCATGTACGGAGACAGGTACCGAAGGACGAACAGGACAGCTGCACCGGAGCCAGGGGGGATGAGTCCTAATATATCCACAAAGGCAAGTCCCGCATTACTCCAATATAACCCACTGGAGCAAAAAGGGTCTCCTTAAAAAAAACCTAGACCTAATCATACTGACTTAAGCAATCAAAAGGGCAAAATAATACCACACACAAAACAGTGCAAATAATGCCAGACAATACAAAACAATATCAAAGCCCAGAACGGAAGAAAACATGGGCTTACATAGCTCCAAGGTAACCACGCACAGGTGTGATGCTGAGAGAAGCTCCGCAATCAAGACAGGGTGGAGCAAACATCCACTAAAAGGGCAGCGCCCTCGCGTGGCTACCCAGGAAACCGACCGCAAGGGAAAAAGGGTCAAAAACCATGACAATAACATTAAAAAAGCCAGGACATAAGAAAAGACAGCATGTTTCGACCACATGTTGGCTTTTCTTGTTATAGCCATTAAGGCTTTTTAATTCATTCTTTTCCTTCCTTTTATATTTTTTATTTTTGGAGTGCCTGGAACAGTCATCTCAGTTTTGTTCCCCCAGTTCCAAGAGCACCTATTTTACTTCTTCTATGTTTTTTAGTAAAGCACCCAGTTTTCTTGTCGTTTTCATCTTCTGTACTGAATATATTGTAATAAAATATATAATCAGATATGGCAAAACATCAAGATGCATGGGAAAATATATAAATGATTGCTTCAGACATTCTTCAGATATTGCAATATATGTATATACTATGTACAAAAGGTTCTATAATTTCTAAACGGTTCATCCGATATGGATGGAAATACTCAAATTAAAGCTGACAGTCTGCACTTCAACCTCATTGTCATTGTCTCCTTTCAAACTCAAAGTTCTAGAGTACAGAACCAAAATAACAAAAAAATTTGTCACTGTCCAATGAATTATGGTGCTCACTGTAAGTACATTTGCGAAATATATTTATCATGAAATGTTTTTTTAAGTCTTCATATTTAAGATATGTTACAGTATACTGTAAACAATAAGCAATTCGAAATGAGTGATATAACTAATTATATTTTAGTCTCTGGACAAATGTGATCAGGTCTGTGTTGATCTTGATCACAGACCCAGGCCATTTCTGGGTTGAGTGTTGTGGCTGCTCATTTCTGCACTGCTATTATGTTAGTTCTGTTTTATACTCACAGATCTGTGGTACTGTGGGGTGAAGGACAAATCCAGATCTCTCTGAAACAGTGGGTACGTTTACAGGCACACTAATACTCCGATCTTAACCCGGTTATGGCAATCCTCTGCTTATTGAAATGGTCATGTAAACGCCTTTATCTGATTATGTAAGGTCATAATCCGTGTTTCCGAAACCCGATTAACACACCCGGTTTTTTCACAACTTTAGATTTTTTGGTGCATTTAAACGCCTTTATCCGATTACTTTCGGCATTTTGAAACTGCGCATGTCAGGCAAAATTGTTCCGACAATTGATCCGCTTGTTTTGATACAGCAAAGCTAGAATCCTGAGAAATAAACAAGAATGTCAAAACCTGGAAGCTGTTGTGTCATTGGTTTTTCCATGAGAACAAACCAATCCAATATCAACCTTAAAAGCATTTCGATTCCCAAAAAAACGAAATAAATTGAAGCCTGGGGGGAATTTCCCAAGAGGTATAGCTAACGTAAGCTAAGGAGTGAGATTAAGGGGTTAGCGAGCTAATTTAATCTTCAACCCTGGATTTCCTGTATCACGAAGCTGACTCACTTTCAAATACGTACATTAACTTTCATATACATTTTGTATAAAATATAGACGACCATCATGAATCTGGCTATCGATAGACTTTTTGAAGCTACGCCTTAATGTTCGCTTAAAGTATCGGAGCCAGGTTAAAAGTTTAAACGGTCCAGTGATTCATTTGGTGCTCTTTTAATTTGTTTTACGAGAGGGTTTCATTTATTTCCAGCAGTCCAACAACTGATCCAGTCCAACGTTTAACCTGGCACAATGTATCTTACACCAGGTTTGCAGAGGTGGAAAGTCCAGGGGTCAGAAAGTAAAAGTCCTGCCATGTGTTTCTTCCACCCATGAACTCAGCCAGCCAATTTCACTAATTAGTTATACCTCCTGGCTGAGGAACTGTGATGAATAGCAAATCCAGGTGAAATGACTGGGACTTTTTACTTTCTGAACCTGGATTTTACACCTCTGCGGGTTCTGGCTAGCTAGCTCCTGGCTATAAGTGTGTGTTACAGAATAGCATAGTGGTACCTGAGCGGTACTTGTGAGTACAAAGCAAAAACAATACTACGTAATATCACACTGACCAATGAACAAAGGCGTCAACCACGGCAGAAGAAACCAAGAAGCATTTTGGACAATGAATAGGAATAAATACCAGTTCTGTCATAAAACAAGAATAGCGTACTTTATAAAACTGCTCAGATTCTTAATCATTTCATCCATTAAAACTTACGAGTGCCCTATGAGCATTTTGGGAGTCTAGTGTCAAGTTACCCATTCCCTTATGCTATGCCTCCCCCCAGGGTTTGTTAAGTGCCACTGCACACAACCTGTATGAGACCCACCCTGCCTGTTTTGATTGATAGGAGGGCTGCACCCCCTAAATTACATACAGCTTGAAAATGAAAAAACGAAAATGAAAAGCGAAAATGAAAAACGAAAATGAAAAATGGAAATGAAAATGGAAATTTTTATTTTTTAAATTTTGGGATGAATAATCCTCCATTTTCATCTTCACTTATCATTTTCCATTTTAATTTTAGGCTGAATAATCCTCCATAGATATTGGCCAGATTTAGAGATCAGTAAAGCTAGCTATAATAATAATGGCTACAATAATATAAGTCCACCACTTGCATTTAGCTATAAAATAACTAGATATAATAATAACTACTAGCTATATATTATTATAAGCTAGCTATAATAATAATACAAATATTTAACGGGCGGATAAATGTTTTCCTTACAACAGGAAGCAGTTAGTAGCTACTTTTTCCACAGAGCCGATTATGGAGAGAATCATGTAAACGCGGCTTTTAGAGTAATCACATTTCTTATATCCATGTGAACGCGATAAATTATATACTACCGTAAGCTGATAGCTTCCAATATTCGGATATTGCTGTGCATGTAAACGTAGTGCTGTCTCTTTCAATTCCTTCACTTTCATTACAAGGCATTCACACTCAGCACATCTCTCATTTTCAGCTAAAATGAATATTAAAGCTCTCCAGAAAAACTTTATTTAGAATACGTCTGTCATTAAATCCTGAAGAACTCAATTATTTTTTGATTTGATGAGGACAAAAATAAAACCAGTTGTAATTATTCCAAATACAATGATAGATAAGAAACCCAATTTTTATGAAGTTAGTCAAGAGATGTTTTTCTCATGTTTATTACATTTTGCCAAAACAACAAACACATGTATATATATATATATATATATATATATATATCACTGTATGTGAATACTCTACATCACAGACTGGCACAAAATTATAGAACTTATACACATCCATACAGATTCTCAGTGTTCAGATTTCAGATTTCAAATTCAGATAAAGAACCATGGAAAAATACACTTCTGGCACAAAAATAAATGATTGTGTGATATGATTGACTAAATGATATGCACAGATGGGGGAAAGGGAGGGATGTACAGACTGACAGACAGGGGAAAGGGAGGGATGTACAGACTGACAGACAGGGGAAAGGGAGGGATGTGCAGACTGACAGACAGGGTAAAGGGAGGGATGTACAGACTGACAGACAGGCAGAAGTGCAGATACACAGAGACAGGACAACACTGGCACAATACACATCGTAAATAATGAGCAACAAGACCAAAGAAGCAAATAAGAAATTAGACCACTGTGTGTGTGGTTGTGTGTGTGTATTTGATTGTGACAATTTGTAAGTGTGAAGAGAAAGAAAAATGCACTTTAGTTCTTATTGTACCAGTGTTAATAATAATAATAATAATAATAATAATAATAATAATAAATAGAAGAAGAGTCACACAGCACTGTGGTTCATCTCTTCCTCCTTCTCCTCTGTACTGGGCCTGGGTGGGTGTGTGGGCGTGTCTCTCCTTGCAGTGGGCGTGTCCTTGTTCCAGCTAGCCGAGGTCCCAGCATCTCCCTGCTCGTTTCCCCGCTTATCTGTCTCCGTGGCGACCCTCAAACCCGGCGGTTCCCTCCCGTTGGCAGCCTGGCCTTGGTTGAGGCTGTGGCTGGGGGTGAGCATGGAGAGGGTCCGGCGGTGCTCGGACTGGGCCTGACAGCAGTACAGGCTGCGGAAGGCAGATCGGAAACGCTGTGACATCAGGTTGTACACCACCGGGTTTATGGCGCTATTGGCGTAGATGCAGGTCCTGCAGAACAGTAGGAACCAGGCGTCCAGGTAGGGTGTGGCCACGAAGGAGTTAACCAGCACTAGCGTGCGGTAGGGCATCCACAGCAGGGCAAACAGGACCACCACCACCGCCAGCATCTTCGTCACCTGAGGAATAGGAGGAGGAGGACTCATATGGAGTCGTAAGTATTGAATTTTGTATATAAGTTTACAATATGTATTCAGGCATGCAGGTAGCTATACATGCAGCCTTACTTGACAAAAAGAGCGATGGTAGCCGTAACAATAATAATGATGAATGGACCAGAAGCTGTGCATTTCTCAATCATATGGCTATGTATCAGCATGCAGGGCTGCGGGGCAGGGCTCGCTGTAGGCTGACGGATGTGGCAGTTAGGCTGAGGGGTGGGGCTGCAGGCTGAGGGGTATGGGAGCCACCACATTACAGGAGCAGAACCAGAGCCTGGAGAAGTGACCCATTACCACGCTAAACCTCCCAATGTTTCTTATGCTTTACATGGCTGACATTGCTGTGACCGTGACAACGGAACACTTCACAGAACAATCACACAAAACAGAACTTCAAGAACTCCAGAAGAGTTGGCACCAGGTGAAATATACTTCTCCGGCCAGAAAGCGAAAAACAGAACAAAAAAAAGAAACATAATCAGCATCCAACTCGCTCGTGATGGGTCAGGAGTGTTTCCCCCTGTCAGTGTTTGGTACTTTAAATTTTAAAGAGGCTCCTCTAATTTATTCATCTGGTTTTGAAGTTGGCATCTCATCATTTGTCATGCATGATGAATAACCAGGGAGACCAGAGAAAGCTGGAGGAGATTCAGATAAATGTGTTTCTGCTAATCCCTGTTGGAGACCGTGGCCTTCTCCCACAGATAAATCACGCGTCTCCAAAGGTCTGAGGCAAGAGGAACAGGTTAATTACGGGGCAGCGTGGTAATGGGAAGAGCAGTTTTGCTAAAAAGTGGTAACCTTTCTGTGTGCCCTTTGTAAATTAATCTGGACAAGCGCAGTTGCTAATAAATGACTAAATGCAAAGTAAATCTCAGCCAGGTGGTTTGGTTTGAGCAGTTCAGTTATAGAGCAGCAACTAATGGTGGGAAGAGTTTAGTTATAGAGTAGTTAGTTAATGAAGGGCACAGACACATGCTTTTCTCTCAACGTGAGAACCTATACCCGTTTCCCAGGTTACGCACCTGCTTCCTAGACGACAGGGCGCTGCGTGGGCGGGCGTGGCGGCTGCCCTTGGAGGCGGTGCGGGACGGTTCCCTGCAGCTCCGGCGCAGCGTGGCGGCGCCGGCGCTGGCGGAGGGGGAGGGGTGAGGCAGCGGGCTGAGGTAGAGGGCGCGCGCGATGAGGCCGTACAGCGCGATGGCCAGCAGCAGCGGCAGGACGTAGAAGATGGCGAAGTCAATGAGGTAGACGGGCAGGTAGAGGTCTCGCGACACCCTGTAGCCGCACTGCACCCGCTGGTCGGCGTTCACCTGGATGTCCACCAGGAAGAACCAGAGCAGGCAGTAGACGCAGGTGAGCGCCCACACGCCCGCGATGATGCGCTTGGCCCGCGACACCGTGCACACCGTCTGCGCCGTCATGGGGTGGCAGATGGCAATGTACCTTCAGATGGGGACAACACCACACACAGAGAGAGCGGCATGTTTTAGGCTGTAGACGCATAGAAGACCCCGCAACCTTGACCATAACACGCAGTGAAAACCTGCTACCCCCATCTTCATACACAGTAAACCACACTATCCCCGCCTTAGACACAAAGTAAAACCAATGGCCCCATCCATACCCATACGCCGAAATCCGTGACCCTGAGAATGGTTCTATCAAATGTGTGAACTGACACCATGCCAGTGCCGACTGTGGCTGGCAGCCTTGCACAGGGTGAAGTACAGTCGGATCGAGTGTCGCTCAGGGATGGGAGGGTTTCAGACCGCTGGGATAACGGCGCCTCAGGTGTTTGCTCTCACCTCTCCACGGTGAAGGCGGTGATGGAGCAGGAGGACACGTTGATACCCAGGTACTGGAAGTAGGTGATGCCCAGGCAGCCCGCGTGCCCGTACACCCAGGTGCCCGTCAGGCTGTCGGAAACGTTGGGCAAGCCGGCGGCCACCAGCACGATCAAGTCGGCCACCGCCAGGCTGACCAGGTAGTAGTTGGTGGGCGTGCGCATGTGGCGGCTGGTGAGGACCACCAGCACCACCATGATGTTTCCCACAATGCCCATGCAGCAGACCAGCAGTACCAGGAACACGGACACCATCTTATACTGCAACGACTGGGACACCTGCCCCACCACGCTCACCGACAGGTTGGTAGGGCTGTCTATCCTGGAGCTGGAGTTGTCTGTCAACATTTTGTGTGTGTGTGTCTGTATAGGTCTGTTTCTGTGCGTGCTTGTATGTGTATGCCTGTGCATATACGTGTGTATGTGTGTGTGTATATATGTATGTGTGTGCCTCTGTGTGTGTTTGTGTGCAGCAGGTACTATGCACAACAATAACAACGTGTTAAAGTGTCTGAGTGTAGTAGTGTGCTTTGCAGGGTTAATTGTGAGTGCGTTAATTTGAGTTGAATGCCAGTAGATGTCTCCGCCAGACGAAGCCCCTGCAAAAGATAAAAAGGTCAACGCGTGGGATGCCGTCATCGTGAGGTTCCCATGATACGCCCGTGCTGATTAATGAGATGGTTGTTTATCGCACGCCTACCCATGATGCACCACACCAGCATGTCCGTCCCGCTGTCACTGTGGAAATGGATGCTGACATCTACCCTTTAGCTCTATCCCTATCTCTACGGCACACCTGCCAGAAGCCAATCCGCTCCCAGTTCAGCTCCTCAAATGTATTCTGCGCAACAACAGACGGGACAAATGCTCACCTTTGAAAGCAGATAATCCACACTTGAATTTGCTGATTAAAACACTGCATTTGTTCAGTCTGGGTATTTGGCAGCAGAATTCTGCTAAGTGGAAACTCAGAAACACAGCGCAGCACATTCAACATGTCGAGTTCATCGTCTTTGCTCATATTTCTAGCACCAGTGACAAATAGAAAATAATGTGAGATTTATCCGTTTATGAATCATATTAGCCTGATATTAAAACAGTGTTGAGGCTAAAGTGAGAGATGTAATGCATTTGCACCTGCCAGAAGTGCGGGAACACGAATCATAGGGTTTGGGGGTGGTGGTAGTGATCACCACAAGCCTTGGAATTTCACAATGTTCCCACGAATTGGAAATGCAGATGTTTTCTGTTGATCAAAATGTTTGGCCAAAGAGACATGTGGTACTGCAGGGTGTTTTAATGAAACTCATAAAATAACCGGAGTAGTGGAGTGGGCGCGTGAGCATCCCTGAGACCTTGTTGTTTGAGTTAAGTTGTGAAAAACATGGCAGTGGTCTGTTTTATTGAGTTTATTAAAACTTGTCATGGTGCTATGGAGACGTTTCTGGGCATAATGAGGCTGTCGCCTCTGCTTCAAGCCTATTAGCTGCTCCAGAAGGCTGTGGCTTCAGGGATCTACTTTGCTGGGGTAGTACAGAGCACTCCCTGCTGGCGAGTTTAGGGGCAGCGGGGGACAGGAGGAGAGAGGTGTCTCAGCCCTACCTGTGTTTTCACAAGCACATCAAAAGCTTTGTATCTCATTCAATAATGCCTTGTCTGTCTTTTAACAGATCCCAGGTCCTCACATTTCAGAAGATATATAGCTTAGCAATCTGATAGCAGAGGGTACTCAAGCAGAGATTTAATTGCCTGCATGTCTGTGGTGTGCTGCGGGCGTACAGCATGCAGCCAAGGGCAGGGGGAATAATCGACACTCTTGGCTGGCTTCTGTTCCAATTCTGCCATTCTGGAAGCTTCTCCCGCTGGCCGTTATCTCCTAGCAGGGGAGTGCCTGGGCGTTCTTCGGCAGAAAGGGGTCTTCCAACCAGAGCTTTATGTGAAATTTAATTCCCTTACCGGCAAACAGACATGCTATTCGCCTCTTCAGAAACAAGAAATGCCCTTAACACTCCAGTTGTTTTCAGCTGTTTAATAATCTCTCCCCTCTGTTTTGTAAATTTTCCGAATTTCACAGTGAAATCTCATGGAAAACACATGAAAACTAATATGAGTGATAGGATATAAAGTGTGACAAAACTGTCACTCCGTTTTTGTTCAAGATCTAAGACTGACTACATCAAAAATTCATGCTCAAATGCACACTAGCTTTGACAAGGGCCAGGGGCCACTGCGATGTGGTTTGCCAGCACTCCGAGGAGTGTGTTTCAAAAGCACTTTGGCTTGCTGTTACAGAATCACCTAAATCATCAGCAGTTGTTTCGCTCAATTTAAGGTTTTCACAGCACTTTATTTCAAGCATGTGTGTTCCCAGTTCACCTCAGGTTGTTTCTCTCCATCTCCACAGTGAATCCTGCAGTGTCGTCATTTACAGATTATTCAGTTCATTTCAATTGCTTATTTTTGTTACCAAAATACCTGGTGACACATTATGTATGTACATGCACAGAAGCAATGCTGAAACTGTTTCCTTTGAGTATTAAGACTCAGCTAAGCGTGTTTTTGTTGGGATCTTTCCGGAAACCCAAGAGGCAGTGGTAACAATGCAGTTAATCTGTGAATAGAACAGACCACCTCAGACAGAGACTGGCTCAGGATGGATACCGCTACTGCTATTAACCAGGACAGGCAGATGGTCTTCAGTGTTAATTCAGCAGCCTTTATATCATTCTAATCCCAGTCCACACTGGTTAGAAAGGTACTCCGTCAGTGTACAATGTACTCTAATGGAGCTGTTTTTGCAATGAGTATTTATTGCTGCTATTTTACACTTGTAAACTCGCTACTCTCTGACAGACAGGTCAAAACAATCAGATGAAAAAATCAAGATGACTGAACTCAGTTGCTTTGGTCTTAGTTTGCTTTCACTCGGGATTTGATTGAACAAGTTTCCAAATTAGCCTCCTTTTTAATTTTTTTTTTTTTTAAGATTGTATTATTTAGGTTATTGATAGCACAATAGTCCCAGGGAAGGGGATCAAGCAAAATACAATTTGCTACATCATATTAATAAAATAAACTCTCTGGGGTTCTATATATTCTGTGGCACCCCTTGTGGTTATATGGAATCCTTCCATATGATGAAATGACTATAAAATAATCTCACCCTAGAGAACCGTATAATTCATAAAACGGGTGAGGCGTCCGTTTATGGAACTCTCACAATTTAATATGACACATTGGGTTCAGTGAAAGTGCACCTTTAGCTTCCAGTCCAAAAGAACTACCGCAAGATCGCAAGGCAACACCACAATGTGTGCTGGGACAGAACCCTGAAAGCTTCCATACGGGGTCTCGACCTCCCAGAGGACCCGCGTGACAAATGGCCCGCGTCACGGTCACGTCTGTGGCATGTTCTCACACTGCGTGAATGAGAAGGGAAGAAAACAGATTTTCTTCAATGAGTGAAGACGTCTGAAAATATCTGTGCAGCCTTTCTTTGGCACCGCAACTGTTGTTTAAGTAGTTAAATACTGGATATAATTTTGTTAATGGCTTCAGAAATCATGTGACCGCCAATTGCTGGCTGAGTGGAACACCAGACAAGAAAACTATATAGACTCCTTACATTGACGTTTTCACAAAGTAAATAGAATGTATATTACATGAAAGGCATTTAACAGATGCTCGTATGCACAGCAGCATTTTTTAAATATTTCAAATACATAGTATCCATTTGTACAGATGGATATATACTGAAGCTACATTATACTACACTACCGCCTTATGCATGTGTCCATATTTTTGTAAATGTTGGGATGCGTTCTAATAAGGGAGTACCACAAAAAAGCATATTCCCTTTTTAAGTGTGCCGTGGGCTTGCAGAGTTTCAGCAGTGAAGCCTCGTGTCTAAGTTGCTGACAGACAGTCGGATCTCTCCTGTCAGTGGAGTGTTTGATGTGATGCGATCGTCAGGCTGATTGTGACTCCCAGACTGATCTGCCTAATGAGGATGAAGTGGCAGTGAGAAGACTCATGTGGTGTGTGATATGACGCCGTTGCTCAATTTATGCATATATTAATAACAAAAACTATGTTTTAAGTGAGATGCCACTCACTCAATTGCACAAGCACTTCAAAGGGCCCTATCTTACACCCGGCGCAAAGCAGCGCTAACCCAAACGCAAGTGTCTTTGCTATCTTACACCCGGCTCTGGGTTCATTATAACGCCTAGCGCTCACGTCGTTTAACTACCATGTATTCTTGCGCCCGTTGCAAGTGAACTGGGCGAACTGAGTGGCCAGGATTATTTTTGGTGTATTGCTATCTTGAGCCAGCAGAAAGCGCTTGTGCTAAAACCACCACAAACCTGGTCTAAAGTCATGTCGCAGTTGTTTACATGTTATTTTAACGGCGCATATAAGTGCGTCTACATAGGCGTGTGCACAACGCGCATACACCCTCCTTACACACAGGGGCGCGCACAAGCATGACTAAAAATATCAAGATTACAATGTGAAATATTATTATTGTGTAGGCTATGTGCGATGGTACAGGACAATGGCTATCCATTAAAAAGGAGCTGATAACACCTATATCAAGCCTAATGCGCGAATTGTCATTTACACCTAATGCGTGAATTGTTATTCAATGGCAAACTCGCGCACAGCAATAGACAGACATTAGAGTTCTGAAAATGCTTCAGATGTCATTACAATACAGCTCTGTTTATCTAGGAATACAGCCTGTAAGTAAATAGAATGGTTTGTGACTGAAAAAAGTTCAAAACCTTGTCCAGTGAATATTGCATTTATTGTTTTTCAAATAGCGGATTCGCTGTGCATAAAGTTTTTTCGATAGCCTATGGTTAAAAAACGGAGATAAATGTCACCATGTTAACTGAATTGTAACCTAGCTATTCTTTGTCCTTCATATTTTTTAAATTACAGTGACAAGTTTTTCATACTCTCAGCTTATTAAAACCCGCTGATTTCACCTGTTATTCCATAACTGAACAAAAGATTTTAAAGAGAACTAGGCGTCTAATTAGAAACAAAAACAAATTTGCAGCACGTTACACAATTAATTTACAATTAATTTTAATGCCATTATCTGCATGTGCGCTTTACAGGAGCAGGTCTGTTTCCCCTGCTGTAAATTGCACTTTTCACGGTCTTCCTGGGGAAGTGGATTGTTTTAAAGCATTACGCTACCAGTAAAACAGATTGGTCACATTTCCATAAGCAGGACATTATAAAACAAGCAAAAATATGCTGAACCTATGGGTTGTCAACCTGACAGCTTTATTGTACTTAGTGTCATCATTAAGGAAAAATAACGTTATTTATGTTATTAATCAATATTACTATGCAGGTAGCCTAATGAACTTCGGATGAAGCTTGAACTTCGAAAACTGCATGAGAGCAGCCTCATGGAATTGATGTTTGACACTTTCATTGCATAATCAAACAAAATTCGTTGAACAAGCAGGCTAATTTGGCGTTTTCTAAGGTGAAACTGAAGCCATTGATAGCTTATTTACAGCTGTTGCAGGTCCTTTTAACGAAATTTAACCGCATATATTTTGTAAAATAAAAGCCTTGTCGGGAATTACCGGGAACTCATAGGCTAATGGTTAGTCCGAATAATATTGATCATACTATTGATCCATTTAGCCTATTCCTTGATCGCACTAAACAGGCACGAGCATGTCTGTTTCGCCATCAAGCAATCCGCCAAGGTGGGAAAGCAGGCTTTTAAAGGGAATGGGATATGACATTTTGATTGGTTTATTGCATGTCACGCCCAAGACACACCTATAATTAATGAAGAGACTCGGTTCAGCCCATTTGGACGTTGCGCCGTGCTTAGTGCCCAAAAAACACGCCGTTAAAATAGCAAAAGTGGACTTCGACATGCCCTAAATGGACTTTACGCCATGCGCTTAGACCAAGCGCCAAGATCGCCAAGATAGAGCCCATGGTATTTAAACGACGTGAATGCGAGGCGTTATAATGAACCATGCGCTGGGTGTAAAATGGCAAAGACACTTGCGTTTGGGTTACCGCCATTTAGCGCCGGGTGTAAGATAGGGCCCCCGGGTCTACAAGCCAAGGAGGTGAAAAAGTGACTTTGGATAAACTTGTTTCAAGCTACTCCAGCATTTTCGATGCCATGCCCGTGGTGCTGACTGCATTCAAATCCGCACTGATATTTGGGGCCTCAATCGCTATGTGCGACAACTCTTTCTCCACTTTGAAGAACGTATTTTCGGAACACAGACGCAGCATGTAAACAAATCAAATCCAGTTGGCCTTCGAAAGGGACTTGAGCAGAAAATGTTGAGCTGAGTGGAAAGAGCTACTTCTCAGGAGGTTCAACTCTTCAACGAACAGACGAATCCAACTATATTGACTAAAGGTAAGATAACATTTTTTTACTCTTTGGTAGGCTATTAATAGCTGGTCGTATTTGTTTTGTTGCTTATTTGGATTGTGTTGCCGGTATAATGAATTTACTTTATACAATTATGCATAGCCTACTAATCAGGCTGCAATGTCTGCATGTAGGTTTATCTGTGGCTTTGCGTGATTGGGTACCGTTATTGTCACCGCCCCCTTTCGGAATATCAGACGCCGTCCCATAGCTTCTCCTCTGGATCCGGGCCTGCCAAATGCACGATTGAATGCTTGATCATAATATCAATGCATAATGTCGCAAGGTGGAATCATTAACTTTTGTTTTGCTGGTCAATTAAAAATACAAATACGCTAGTTTCTGCATGGGCTATTTTAGTATAGGCTATGGTGGACTATGTTTTATTATAATATCCTAGGCTAGCACACAAAGGCACACTTTTTTCTATATAGCCTAACAGTTTAGTGACAACTTGTAAAATTTATTGACTTATGCAATCTGATGCAATCACTGCACTATCCTATAAAAAACAATAGGACTAAAACACAGGCCTACTTAGTTTGTGATTTTAGATATTCCCCTGTGAAACAAATGCATTATTGATAGTATAGTTTTTTTCTTTTTGCGATATTAACGCAAAATAGATATAACATTATCGTCTTCCACTGCAGTCCGCTGTGAGCGGTGCGCTCTTTGCCTCTGGTCCAAAATAGCAAAATTCTGTAGCCACGCCCTGTGCGCAATGTGCTGCGCCATTGACTGTGACGGCTCGCCACACGCGATGCGCCGGCCAGAAAATAAGTTCCAAAAAATTCTTATTTTGATGTCAAGTCCATTCTGAAGAGCACCTGTTGAGTAGATCTATTACAGTCACGGACATTGTATCAAGTAACATTCCCAAATCATCTATCAGTATCTTCCCCTTGCTTCCCTTTGCCGGATGATATCAAGGACCTCTGGTATAACCATGAGCACCCTGTAGGAATATAACTCCACATTGAGAATAATTGGAAGGTAAAGTGAGTTTGTGTATTTAATTTACTCACAAACATATCCAGAATGAGTTGCACCTAACTGATCATTCAGATAGACATGTAAGTGGGCCAGTAGGGGGCAATGTTCCCTCTTAACCAAGTGTAAAATGGTGGGTGATAAAACACATGGGGTGTGTCCAAATAGTCAAATGCCACCTTTCCTCGTCCACTACCACTCCTCTACTCCATGCCCCGGAAACAGATCTTTGTGTTTTAATCTAATGTCGCTGATTACATCTTAATTACGTATTCATGCTTACATATTAATTAATGTCTCGACGCAAACCGCAATGTCATGTACATTGGATACTGTACATGCAAATACTTGTACTCAAAACGTTCAGGCAGTTTTGCATATTTCAGGGTAGGAGAGGAGTGGTAGTGGGGGAGTGGAGCTGGGGAGGTGGGGAGTGAAGAATATTGGGACGCACCCATGTTAGTGGTAGTGGAGGTGAATTTCCCCCCTTAACACTGTAAAGTCCTTTGACAGAAATGTGACAAAAGGTGCTATATAAAAGCAAGCCTATACAGACATTTTTTTAACCATCCTTTTGGGTATAAGAAAAACCTTTTCATAAGGTACTGTGTGTCCCATTTAATATTATGTAATACTATGCAAGCATTCCAGTAAATTCATCTTCACCTGACTGTGAATTCATCTTCACTATCTGTTGCACTGTTGCTTAAGGGAACTTCATGCTTTTATATGTTATCCTTCCAGCAATACAAAACATGCTGATTAAATAACAGCCACAAGGAAAATACTGATAATTAAGCAATATTATTATGGATCATAACGTAATTTATGCCATTACTGACCCGATTCATAACCTTATATTTTATGCATTATCAAAGATGCAACAGAACAATTCCAATGTAGATACTTGTGTCCATATACATACGTACAAAACAATGTTACATATTTTATTCAAAAACATCAATGGACATAATTTAGGCTTACATCTAAAATAACACATACCTTCTATCTTATAATTGCAGTTATTAAAATCATGTTAAATATTTCATATTTATTTAGGTAAACATTCACCATCTTAAAATATGTAATAATGGGTATATAACTTCATATTTTTACATATGTGTTTTTAGCTCACAATCATCACCAACTGTAATTATATGATTATACAGTATATACATAGTAGGCTATGATGCCACATGTTTTGTCACATGTATTATTAGAATAATACAAAGGAATTCTGTCATTCCAAGGCAGATGTTCTCACTGCAACCAGCAAATATTACAACAAAGTGGTGGTCATCTTGGTTAATCTGGTATCATTATCTCATGTATAATCGATCTAGTTGGTATTGATATTTATTTGTAATTGAACTGAATTTAATTGGATATGTGAAGACCACACTTATTTATGCATTTGTGTTTCAGAAATGTCATGGGTAATATAAATATCATATAGTATAATGTATTAGGTCTACAGTTGTTTGAATCTGCATTTAACGTTTTATAAGGCTCTTAAATTATAATCTGTGTCTTTAAAATTTTTTAAATAATTATAATTATAATGTGTGTCTTTTTTCAATAGAAACCCAATAGTCATGATGTTCAGTTCACAAAGTTGTACATCCAGCAATACAGTCATAGAGTAAGCTATTGGTCAGAAGTACAGCTCAGCCTTTCCCGTTAAACAATGTTTCCCAACAGGAAATGCAAGAAATGTAGGCTTTACAATATATGTATTTTTTCTCGAGCCACCAGTGATAATCCGCACCACTGAGGGTTAAAATAGTCAATAATGTAAAAATCTTACGTACCTGACACCCATGCTTGCTTCTTGAACGTTAGATTCACGCTGAAACCAAAGAAAGCGCTCCTTTACCTCGGTGATTCGGAAAGAGCTTTAAACCACAGAATACAGAATTGCTTTTATCGATTAAGTTAAATTCTCGCGCACAAGTTGAGCGCTGCAAGGTGCGCGTACACCTGCCGCTCGAGCGCAGTCTCCACTCAAGCTGCTAACGCCAGCCCGCCCGGCGTGTGTCCCCGTGGCTCCGCTGTGCAGCTTTCCTTGCACTGACATTTATGAATACATACTTGTCATCTGACTTGACAACAGCGCAATGAGAGTGTGCAGTTTACCTCGAAAGCACATCGAGGGCGCGCCCACTCTCATGTCTTTGTCCATTTGATATTATTGAGCAACTGGTCAAAAAGAGAGAATTTTTTATTTTTATTTTTTCTTGATTTTTACAATTTTGGCATTCATTTCCAGTCATGATATTTTAATACAAAACGTAGTGTGCTACAGCACATCTTGTTATAGCTACATAATTCCAGTGTATAATCTCATTAATATTAAATATTAATCTGCCCATCCACAGGAAAGCCCATATTGCACCCCTAATGTAATTAAATAAGTGTGATGCAATTAACCACATAGGTTAATTACAGTACATCCTTTTTTTATATTAGTAGTCAATGGCCCTAACCATGTTGACACAGCATAATTGAACAGGGCATTTACCTAAAGACAGGCAACACAAAGGAAAGTACACAGCTGTTTTGGTACAGCAGGGGAACAAAGATAATGTTCTGTTTGGAATGTTTGTGGAGAGATATGAAGATCCTCTCCAATTCCATCATCACCACCTTGTACAGTTGTACAGTTCCATATTTGTTGTGGTCTCCATCTAGTGGTAAGAAAGTACAAGAAAATCAGTATGTGCCAGTATGCATCCTTTCCGCATTGTTTTAAAGGTTAATTCCACCCAAAAATGATATTTGGTTTGTAGAAAAGTAGCTCTCCTCATTAAAATGAGCTCTCAGCCAACTTTCTACCTGTAGTGAGAGCAGAGATATATCCCCAAACTACTGCGCATGTACCAGGTACATGGTTTACGATAAACTACAGCATCCAAGACGCTTACAGTTCAGACAACTGCCTGCCATGCCCACTGAATGACGTTACAGAAGCGGAGGCCTAGGGGCTATGGAGTAAGGACGCTGTCAAAAATACGTATGCATAACTTTAAACATTCGTGCGTAAATACATTTGTTGCACACAAGACGTATGCATAACTTTAAACATTCGTCCGTAAATACATTTGTTGTACACAAAATTATGTTTTCATACACGTAAATCATACATAAAATATATAGTTGTAAAATTACGTGTGAGTGTTTTTATGAGAGTACGAATCCAAAAGCTACGACGGCAGATTTATGGATACAACTCAGATTTCTACGGCTACGAATTCTTCCTTACGAATACGGATTCAAGTTTGTGGGTACGAGTCGAAAAGTGTTAAAATTACGTCACTGGGAAAATGAATCGAACATCGAACATGATGTCTCAACAAAAAACGTTTTCAATGTACAAAAATGCCAAGTTAGTCATGCATGCAAAGCACTGTCTTTAATAAAACTAACAAAGCCTAGGTCTGCCATTAACAGTATTGACATCAAAAGGAGGCACGGAAGTTAAAACAAACAGTACTGGCTATTTGAGCTCACACAAATTAAACAAGCTCTATTCCAAAGCAGTGCTACCCAATGTTTCCTAAATTATTTAATGTAACTTGGCCCTGTGTTTTTTCATCTATGTTGTCCAATGGGGACCATTATTCTTTGAGGATATTGATCATTTTTGATGATTAATGCAGCAGGAAAAAGAAGAAGAATAAGAAGAGGAAGGAGAACAAAATGTCAAAATAACCCAAGTTTGGAGCTTTATTGTGTGGGTGTGTGAAGTTATACTTGAATTCTATGTGGTTACATGAGGTCAGAATGGGCAGAAGTTAATGTCTTGAAGGGCTGAGAGTCTGTGGTCATTGTGGTTATTTCTGTAGGAAACTCTGAAAAGTGGCAAACTCACGGTACTGTATAGGGGCATGCCCCACCCAGCCGTAACTTGGCGGATGGTATGCCCACCATCCCAATAAATCCCCCAAGCAGGAAAAATTCATACTTTGCTTTTATTGTGAATTGTCCTTTTTTATGTTTTTTTATGTTAGGCTCATTCCTGTATACACTACTCACAAAAAGTTAGGGATATTCGGCTTTCGGGTGAAATTTCAGGATGAACCTAAAATGCACTATAACCTTTACAGGTGAAATTAATTTGACCTTCTCTAAACTTTTGAATGCACATGTCCAACTATTCAATGTTTCAGTACTTTTTGCACAACTTGCTGTTCTCTAACAAGGAGCTGAACGGCAAAATTCACAACAGGTGTTTGATCCATGAATCGACCAATAAATTTCCTGGTTCAATTAGAATTGGTATTTAAACAGTCCTCTTCATCATGCTGTTCACATTTTCACATCATGAGACCAAGACGACACCTAACAATTGATCAACAGTACCTCGCCATTGCGAGGCTTCAAACAGGATGTTCTCAGAGGGAAGTGGCCACTGAGCTTAGAGTGTCACAGAGTGTCATCAGCAGGTTGCAACAGAGATACAGAGAGACTGGAAGAGTCACAGAAAGGCATAGAAGTGGACGTCCTTTGGCCACATCCCACACTGATGACCGCTTCATTGTGAACAGTGCCCTGCGGAACCGGATGATGAATGCCACTCAACTCCAGGCACATTTAAGGGAGGTGAGAGGCACCCAAGTGTCACGTCAGACCATTCGAAACCGTTTACATCAGCGTGGTCTGCGTGCTAGATGACCTGCAAGGGTACCTGACCACACCACCAGGCACAGGCGTCATCGTCTTGCATGGGCCAGGGAGCATTTACGCTGGACGAGGGACCAGTGGGCCTCAGTGCTGTTCTCTGATGAAAGTCGATTCACGTTGAGCAGAAATGATGGCCGCCAACGATGTTGGAGACATCAAGGAGAGCGCTATGCATCAGCCACTGTTGTCACCAGACGACCCTTTGGTGGTGGCGGTGTTACAGTGTGGGCAGGTGTGTCTAGTCAATACAGAACTGCCCTACACTTTGTGAATGGTACAGTGACAAGCCCATACTACCTGAATAACATCATTAATCCAGTCATTGTGCCCCTGCATGAACAACACAGGCCTAATTTCATCTTCATGGACGACAATGCTCCAGCTCATCGAGCTCGCATCATTAGGGAAAGGCTGCTGGAGACTGGGGTACCTCAAATGGAGTGGCCTGCACTTTCTCCAGACCTGAATCCCATAGAAAACCTATGGGATCAGCTGACTCACCGTGTAGAGGCTCGTAACTCTGTACCCCAGAACCTCAATGACCTGAGGGCCGCCCTTCAAGAAGAGTGGGATGCCATGCCTCAGCAGACAATAAGTCGACTTGTAAACAGCATGAGACGTCGTTGTCAAGCTGTAATTGATGCTCAAGGGCACATGACAAGTTATTGAGACATTGACATTTTTGTTGTGGTATACCCACCACTGTTGTTGGCTTTTGTTTCAATAAATTGTTTGAGATGAGGAAATCACCATTGCATGCTTCTACTTAAATGCCCTACTTTCATGATACGTATAATATCACTGTAGCGTGAACTTACATTTTCCATAAATTTCACCCGAAAGCCAAATATCCCTAACTTTTTGTGAGTAGTGTATGTATTTCTGTTTTTAATTGGTTATGGCTGTTATTAGGCTATGCTGCATTGTGGTTCCGCGGGCAGGCTACTGTATTCTGTTTTTTTTCTTACACCGTCTGTAATGAGAAGATAACACAGCTGTGCGATGCTGATGTGGACACTAATACTTGTAGTATTGTAGTATTTGTAGCTTATTATGAATGGAAAGTGAAACTCGCTTGAAAAGATGTAGACTACCTCACTGTAGGGTAAAAAACTGTACAGTAGGCTAGGCTAGGCTCAGTCCTAATTATGATTATCAATATTCTGCACTGAATAAATATCTCATAGGAAAACATCATTTTTTGGTGGAATACTCCTTTAGCCTAATGCTCATTTGAAACTAGCGCTTTATGACTTGAAGCTGGTACTGGGCTGGTGTGGGCTTTTGGGTAAAGTTGAATGCATGGGTGTGAAATGACATCCTGGCATTTGGCTTTTGCTCTCTTCTGTAAAGTAGTGAAAGAAATGACAGACAGCCTTTAAGAGCTGTTCATTGCAGGTCCCGAATGTTGTAATTTACCCTGTAATTATCAGACTGCATTACTGTATGCAGCCAGCAGGGGGCATTACACAGAATATTTCAGCATTGTTAACGATTCCACTCATAACCACTTCAAAGATATTCAGGTTCTCAGTAACAGATGTGCACCCTTGATACTTTGAGCAGACAGGCAATATTTGGTTATATTAGTGTAGCAGGCATTACTCACATTGAGTGCTAAGAAGCTGTCTCTCTCTCAGATTGTTCAAACCTGGGAGGCAGTCCGAACTTCTTCATAATGTTTGTGTGTGCGCGTGCGTGCGTGCGTGCATGTGTGTTTGCCAGAGTCAGACACATGATTTAGTTAATGTGTGTTTAGGTCTGGACAGCCTGCGTTATTAAACATATCTTCATCATATCTTCCGTATTATATCCATCACGTGTCCCATCCTCAATATTCACATTTCAGCTGCCTCTCATCTTGTTTTAATCAATCACAGTTGACTGACAAAGGATGACATCACCAAGCAGCTTGGTGATTGGCAACTTTGATAAAGAGCAGGACAGTAACAATGCAACCTGGAGGGGGTTATCCAATATCAAACAGAACACTCACTCTTCTGTTTCCTACCTGAGTATTTGGAAATTCCATAAACGCTTTGTCCTCAACAATAAATATAACTAAATCAACTGAAAATGCGAATCATCCGTATCTGTGATAGTTAACAACAGTATTAATCTGTTTGGCTAAATTGAGCTCATTTTGGAATGAAGACCACTGTGATCTTTCAGCCATCTCTTTTCTGTAATTTGTTTTACTGTAAGATGGCTGTGATCAGGAACTTCTTTTGTTGCATCTTGTGTGGTCACTCAAATGAATAGCTGCCTTTGTCAATCATAATGTGAAAGTGAAAATATATAGTTGTGTTACGTCCTCCGTTCCCTTCCAGTCCACCTTCCCTTTGTTCTCCCCGTTTTCCTCACTCCGCTCGGTTCATGTCTTGTTTTTACTTTTACCCTGTCTGTCTGGCGTGGTTTTCCTTTTCATTTCCACATTATCTCTCACCCTATCACTCGCCCCCTCTGTTCGCATTCCTCACGCACCTTCATCTGCTCATTCATTCTCGCATACATTCCTCACGCTCCATTCATTAGTTTACTGATCAGCCTCACTACTTATTCTCCCTTCTCTTGCTGTCTCGTCGCCAGTTTGTTATGTCAAGTCGAGTTTGTCAAGACGTGTTTCATGGTCATTGTTTGTTGTTTGCCTTTAACCTTGTCTAGTTTGCCTTTTCAGTTACCCGCCAGCCTGCTTACCTGTACGCCCTTCACCCTTGTCAACCCCGCTTCCAGTCCGTCATTGAATAAAAGTGCTCCGCTGGAGCTTTATTGTGAGTCTGTCTCCGAGTCCTGCATTTGGGTCCATACAAGTTGAGGGAAAAGTTACAAGTTGTACATTATGTACTGATGGGTGTAGTTACATGTTCAATGCTCATGAGTGTAGTTATATTGGCAATACTTAAGGATATAGTTGTTAGGTCAGTGCTTATGGGCTAGTTGCATGTTAATTGCTAATGGGTCGAGATGCATGTTTGGTATTAATGGTGTGTGGGTGATCACCACAGTCACAGAGAATGTCTCCGCCTGAGTGTGTGTGTCATATAAACACAGATAGTTGGTTAGCGCCATACATTAGGGGTTACATTTATAAATAAAACACATTTTTAATTCGACCCTTAAAAGGATTCCAACTAATTGCACGCACACTACTTTGCTTACCCTGCTGTGGCCAGTGGATCTGCAGTCGGCAGAGTTCAAGTTGTCGACACCGTGTGCCATACGCTTATATTTACCCGGATTGTGAACATGATAGCGAAGAATCTGTGTCCGCACCCTTCTTAACGTGTACTAATTCTCCCCCCTTAGGCTGAATGAAGGACATGTAAGGCCTGTAAGCCCTAGCCCATCCTGTTCTGTTATGATGCCAATTTAGTCACGAAGAATCTTCAGTTCCTGGTTATCTCGTCCGGTGCCAAAGATGTCATGGTGAGACACAGTACTTCCCCGTGTTGGATAAATCAGGTCACGTAATAGTTGCCTTCAGTCACCATCTCTCTCTGTACTTTCTCTCTGACCTGATCCCCCAGGCTAAGATCCAATTGGAGCACTGTAGTTTTCCCTTAAAGTGCAATATTTGGAATTGATGGAGGAACAATGGCGAGGGTGTAGTGTGTCAATGCCCTTGCGAGGTGAAGGGGAGCAAGTCTTTGTGATTCCTTCTGAATCCTTTCTGGGCTGGTTGTACGGCCATTGTAAGAGGAGAGCTCTGTGTTGCGGGAAACCCAGAACCAGATAGATTGTGTGATGCACGCCCTCCCCACCCTCGCCGGGAAGCACTGCCTCAGGGCCAAAGCACACTTCTGCAGGCCCTAAACCCTAAACAGATATCCATAAAACACCCCCTCCTGCCCAGGCACAGACATCTCTCCAGTGCCCACCCACTGTTCTCTGTCAATATGAACATCTGGCAATAGTAACTTATTGGTGATTTTGCGATCTTTTTATTAGGGTTTTTTTTGTGGAGCGTCTTCTTATCACACACACAGATTTTAACGTGAGGATTTTTTATTCATTTATTTTTATACATTTTCCTTGCCTGATGTCAGATATAAAAGTCCATTCATCTGTCATGCACATTATGCATTATGAGAAAGCACTGAAGTGTGTTTGCTAGTTTCGAGTAAAACCAGTTGAGAGGGATTTACCTTAAATGTAGCCTATATGTCACAATAACAAAATTCATTACTCTCTTCATCTTTTAGCTAGCTACATCCTCTAACTTTATGAGAAGCCGGAGAATGCTAGAATCTGAAACAATTAACATACAACTTTGGGATTAATCGTCTATGATTTATTCAGATAATTTACACACTTGCTAATCAAGCTAAATAGATGCAAAACATGTATTGTTATTGTTAGAGGCCATCATTCCTTTGGTGCTTACACAGGTGTGTCTGAATTGGTGTGGAATGCATTGTCACTGGATGTATCTCCATGCTGCAACTTGCAAGGTTAAACCAAAGTCCAAAACTGTTCAAATATGGTTCGCATCTCCGAACGGTTGTTTTGAATGCACTAACTGGGATACCTTCAGAGTCACGTGCAACCCCCTCGATGAGTACACGAACATGGCAACATCATACATCGGGTTTCGTGCAGAGACGTGCTTCCCTACAAAAACATTGACGTCATACGGCAACAGCAAGCCCTGGTTCTCTCGTTCTTCCTGTACTGCGCAGGACAACGAACGCTGCATTCTTCAGTGGGGATCAAGACCCCTCCAATTCAGCAAATTATCAATTACACTCTGCAATAAGAAAAGCCAAGTCTAACCATACCAAAAACTGGAAGAGCAATTCATTACCAATGATGCCAGGGCTGTCTGTAAAGAGATAACCAACTATATCAAAGCTCCCCCCCCTCCTCCTAGGTTTGTGGAAGCTGCATCTCTCACCACACCTCCACCACAGCCTCGTATCCTCTCACCACCATTCACTATCCAGGAGTACAAGGTGCATGGTCCCACAGTACTTCAAGGTATCCACCATCATCCCTGTCCCCAAGTCTATAAGAACCACCTGCCTCAATGACTTCAGGCCCGTTGCCCTTACATCTGTGGTCATGAAAGCTTTTGAGAGGCCGCCGCGGTGGTACAGCGGTAAAAGCGCCGATTTTCAGCCCCAGTCCTGCCAGATCCGAGTATGGCTGGTGGCCAAGGGAGCGGCAATTGGCGGCTGCTTCCGCGTTGGAGGGAGGGACTCGGTGAAATTCGTCGAGTACACGAAAGGCCCCGGGCAAGTTGGATTGCGGTCAGGAACATGAGGAGTCGCGCCCTGAAGAGGATGTGGCACCCTCCTTCCTACTACCGGCTGACGGGGTTGTGCAGAGGCGATTTCAAGCAGTTGCTACATAGGGGGGGAAATTGAATAGTACAGGGTTGATTTGGCTACCAAATTGGGAGTAAAAGGGAAAAATCTGAAAAAAAAAATGAAAAAATGAAAAATTAAGGCTTTTGAGCACCTTACCCTTTCCTGTCTGAAAGCCACCACATCCCTGCAGATGGATCCATTCCAATTTGCATACTGAGCCAATAGGTCTGTGGAGGACACCGTCAACCTGGCTCTTCATCACACTCCCCTGGAGAATCCCAACACCTATGCACGCATCCTCTTCCTTGATTTCAGCTCAGCCTTCCACACCATCAAACCTCACAAACTATTCCACAAGCTACAGGACATGAACATCAACACAGAAATGTACCACTGGATCCTGGACTTCCTCACAACAGAAGCCAGACCGTCAAGGTGAATAACCTCACATCTGGCCCTCTGACCCTCAGCACCGTCCCCTGCAGGGCTGTGTCTTGTCCCCCTGCTCTTCACCCTGTTCACCATCCAATTCACCTCTCAAGACAGCTCTGTTAAAGTGTTCTGACGACACCACCAAAGTCTGCCTCATCTCAAACAACACAGAGACCCTATACCATCAAGAAGTGGAGAGGGTGGTGTCATAATGGTACAAGAACAACAACCTCCTGCTCAACACATCAAAAAAAAACATGGAAATAGCAATAGACTTCAGGAAAGCAAATAACCCCAAAACTCCAATCAAAATCTCTGACCAGTCCATAACCCTGACTAAATCATTTCAATTTCTGAGCACCTATATCATTGACTCCCTCAAATGGGACACCAACACTCACACTATCAAAAAAGCTGAGCAAAGACTTTACTTCCTCAGGCAACTGAAGAAGTATAGAGTCAAGCAGCCCCTGCTGATTAAAGTTTACTCTGCCATCATCCAAAGCATCCTGACCTCAGCCATCACAGTCTGGTATGGGGCACCAGCTGCCACTACAAAAACAATATGAAGAGGATTGTCACCAGAGCCTCCAAAATCGTCGACAGCAACCTCCCCTCTGCGGATTCGCCGTTCAATAAACGCACCTCCATGTGAAAGATTATATGAAAGACGCTCCAGGTCCCTCTGCACAAAGGAATAGTTTCTTCCCCTCTGTTGTTACTGAACTCATCGGGTGAGCCCCCCAACCATACCCAACTCCAGCCTAAGGCCCTGGCACCAACGACCTGATGATGCTTGCTCCCCCTGGTTGCTGGAGCACTACTGAACTCAAATTTATGTATTGTAATATTGTGTTTGTGTTTATTGTGGGTATTGTGTTTTTTGTTTCTTTTTTGCGCTCAGAGCTACCATGCTGTACTGAAAACAAATAGCACCAACCTAGATGTGTGGCAATAATGTTTTTTGAATCTTGAATTTGGTGGTAGTGTAAAGAGTAATGTAGCATTGGAATGTGCCTTTTGCCAAAGCTAGATTTGACTAAAGCTAGATCCAAAAACGCATTTAAACTGCAGTGTAAAGACGGCATTAGATGTTTAGAGTGTACCTGGGAGTGTACCTCTCCACACACAGACTGTTTCTTAGATTTATTGCACACCTACAGCAGTCTGTTTACTCCCGCCAAAGTATTTAAGTCTAAATGTATTGGAAAGCTCTACTCGTTTTCTATTTGACTGACACCCCACAGTAGTTTTGTGGTACAACAAAGAGTATGGAGCAGAGCCAGAACTTCTCTGTTCAGGAAAATTTCTTCATCAGGCCAAAGGGTGGCTTAGTCATTTATTAATGCTACATGCACCCACCCAGGTTATAATGTGCAGCTCCACAGTTGCATCATCACATGACATCACTGGTTTTGTCATATCTTGTCTGTACTGGCAGAGTATTGGTTTCTTTCGAGCAGCATGTGAGTTGGTTTTGCAGAGGACAACTAAAAACACATTTCAGTTGCATGCTGTATTTCCATATGGCTGAAAATCGCAGCTTAAAGTTGTCCAAAATTTTAACTCAGTGTACAGAATCATAACATGATTTTCCCACTATAATTATGACCCAGGGAGCCCAGTTGAGTGGTTTCTGTGTCTGGAATGCTCATATTTACAATGATTCCAAGAGCACACAAACAGAGCATTACTTTAAATTTCTCCGCAGGAATAATTCTGTCAATGCCAACCAATGAGACAGAGTATATATTTAGGAGTGACCCAATGGCAGCGGCCAGATTATGGGATTTATTTAGGGCCCTGTCAATGGCTGTAGACATGGTGTGCCAGTAGGATTTCAGAGTAATCGCTAGAGTGCAGAAATCCCACTGAATGAGTTCAGGGCCCATAAGGGTATGATATTGTACAGCAGAAACCTGATCCTAGATCAGCACTGTTCTCAAACGCTTTATCAACACAGGCCCAGACCAGAGGTTTAAAGTGAGACAGGTTTCACTGGTTTTCTTCTCACTGATGAGACCAGATTGCGTTTGTATTTTAGCCGCAGAGAAGGAGTGGTGACTGTTTCTCCTCCACGTGCGTGAGCGGCATGTTTGTACAGCTGATGTAATGCTTCCTTCTTACTATACCACTTCCACAACATGTGTGTGTGTGTGTGCGTGCGTGCCTGCCTGCGTGCGTGTGTGTATCTGTTTGTGTGACAGCTTGTGTAAAAGCTCATGATTTTGATTATGAATCTGTGGGAATTTTTAGTTTGCATATTTCTTGATGATGTAAAGACGGAAGTTTTTCGTTGTACTGTTAATGGAGTAGCAACATTGCCAAGTAGGCGTATACAGTGACATCACCTGGGTCAGCTATGCATTTGAAAGTGATTTCCAACAAGATGAATTAAACATACCTATATTAACAAATTGTTGCCTGTTACTTAAATAACTACTTACCCAGTTCAATCCGACCCCTCTGATGCCATACCGTTCCAATTTATCTAATAATAAATTGTGGTCGATGGTATCAAAAGCTTTTTTAAGGTCAATAAACACTCCTATTGCATACATTCTTTTATCTATACAGTTAGTAATTTCTTCAATTAATTCAAGTAATGCCAAAGAGGTTGACCGGTTAGATCTGAATCCATACTGGCTTCCAATTATCAGATTGTGCTTGTCTAAGAATGTGTCTAGTCTTGCAATTAAGAGTTTTTCCGGAATCTTTGTGAATTGAAAAGTAGCGAAACAGGTCTGTAATTAGTAAAATGGTGTCTATCCCCGGTTTTATATAATGGAATTACTTTTGCAGTTTTAATTTTGTTTGGAAATTTACCAGTTCGGAAGGATAAATTACAGATGTGAGAAAGTGGTTTAGCAATGACTTCAATAACTTCCTTGACTATTTTCATATCAATTCCGTTGCAGTCAGTAGAGTTTTTGCCCTTACATTTATTTACAATATCGATGATTTCTTTTTCATCTACTTCTCCAAGAAACATTGAACTTGGATTTCTATCCACATATTCAACCTCATTATCCGATTCTGGTACATTGATTTTATCTGCCAATTCTGGTCCCACACATACAAAGAACTTATTAAAACCATTTACCACATCATCCATCTTCTTTATAGTTTTATCATTGTCCACAAAATACTGCGGGTAACTATTATTTCTATATCCATTTCTAATAATAGTATTTAACACATTCCATAAACCTTTGGTATTATTTTTGTTATTCTCTAATATTTTATTATAATATTCCTTTTTACATTTCCTCATAATATAAATTAATTAATTTTTATATTTTTTATATTTCATTTCAGCCTCTATGGTTCTCAGCCTAATAAATTCCTTATATAGTGTATTTTTGTTTTTACACGCATTTTGTAAACCCTTTGTTATCCAAGAACTCTAAATGTTTTTGTTTCCTACTAAAATGTTTAATTGGACAATTTTTATCATATTGTGAATTGAATTTTTTTAGAAACGTTTCATATGCTTTGTCGGTATCATCTTCTTCATAAACTATATTCCAATTTTGTTTTAGCAATTCATTTTTGAGTATGGACTCTTCTGTTCTCGTTCGTTTACCATTACTGCATTTGAAATCCTTAACCTTCCTATACTCACATTCATAAACTAAAAAGACTGGTAAATGATCACTGATGTCATTAATTAATAAACCACTCATTGAATTCCATTCCATATTGTTTGTGAAAATATTATCTATTAGCGTAGCACCATGTGTTGTAATTCTGCTAGGTCTCGTGATTGTCGGATATAAACTCATACTGTATATTGTGTTAATAAAGTCCTCAGTCGCTTTATGCTTTTTTGGATTCAGCAGATCAACATTGAAATCCCCACATAAGAACATAACCTTTTGTGTTGTTTTTGTTTTTTTATTGGATCCAGGAGCCCTATAAATACAGCTCACAATTACATTTTTCTTTTTTTCCATGAAAATTTCAATAGTAATACATTCAAATATATTATCCACAGTAGTAGACATGTTTTCCACCACTTTAAAACTAAAACATTTATCCACAAACAGAGCCACTCCCCCTCCCGTTTTATTCTTTCTGTTCATATAAGTCAGATCGTATCCATCCAGATGAAAGTCCAGTCCCTTCTCAGGGCTAATCCAAGTCTCTGATATGGCTATTACATTGAATGGTTTTTTGAAATGGCTGGGATATTCTTTAATGTTTTGGAAGTTTGCATATAGGCTCCTACTGTTAAAGTGGATAATTGAAATCGAAATTGAATTATAATTGAAATAATTATACTGTTAAAGTGGATAATTATTTTCCGGATCAATGTCGTTTTCAATATCTTGTGACTTGTGTTCATCATAGGCAAAAGTTTCTAGTCCAATTCTTTCATATTCAGTAATCAATGATGAAAGTTGATCATACTTTACTCCTGATGGAGATGAAAGAATGCTATCAGTTGTCATGGTAGTCATGGCTGTCATGGTAACTTGGTGTTTGGGCAATAGTTCAGTAGATTAAATGATTGATTGGCCTCATTGATATTCTTCCAAGTCCTCCATGTCTCTAATGACCAGCACTTTAGCTTCCTCTGGTGTAGTTCCATTCAGTTTTATGTATATTTTACAATTCGCCGTCCATGTTGATTGAATCTTTCTTTCTTTTCGTAGAAATCAAGCCTTCCTGGCGATCTCAGCATTTCTTTTAGTCAGATGGTCATTCAAGTAGACGTTAGAGCCCCTCAGCTTCTTGCCCTGCTTTAGGAGGGCGATTTTATGCTTTCTGTTAACAAACTGCAAAATGATGACCGGTTTGTCAACCTTGTTTCTCCGAGGTAAGGGATGACAAGCCTCTATGTAATTTCTGTCCACTTTAATTCCCTTCGAGTGGAGAAAATCAGTCACTTGTTCAGATCCTGCTCATCACTGATCCTGGTGTATTGTTCAAGGTTGGCTACCCGTTTCTCTAGATGGTCAATCTTCTTGTCCTTCTCCATGATTAGTCGCTTCAGGACTTTGACTTCCTCCATCACCTCCAATAGCACTTTCTGCTGCATACCAACAGTTTTAATCTCTTTCCGACTTTCACTGACGTCCTCTGTGAGAAAGTCAAGTGCTCGCTTTATCTCTTCTATTTCACCCTTCATTCACTCTTGAATTTGCTCATTCTCTTCTGTTGTTGTTGTTTGTATTTACTGGTAGATGTGGTGAGTTCCAACTGCAGCGTCTGAAAAGTGGTAGCGTCCACTGTATTGCTATACACTGTATTGTTCTTCTATCTTGTTCTTGATTTTAATAAATTCCTGAAGTCTGAAGTATGTGTTCTATGATGGGTACCATCAGGTCCAAGGATGCGCTCTTTAAAATCTCACACTATTTGTTGCAAAAGTCTTCATCATTATGACCACACTGCAAAAACCAAATCTTAACAAACATTTTAATCTTATATTTAGACTTTATAATCTTATTTCTGTTACTTTTTTGCTAAATAAAACTCACTATTTGCCAGTGGGGTGTGAGAGTTTTACTCATTTCAAGATTTGCCAGTGGGGTAAGATCATTTCACTTGTCAAGCAAAATGTAACTTAAAACAAGCTAATATTTTTATACCAGTTTTGAGAAAACAAATAAGATTTTAAGTCTCATTACAAGACTAAAACGATTGTTAAGACAGACATTTTTTGCAGTGCAATGGTTGGAACTTTGAAAAGACAAAGTCCCGTGGGGACTCTCTGAGCTCTCACATACTCACTAAGAGTGGTTCCACATCATTTTCTACCCCTTCTAACCTGCATTGTCTACTGTGACCTTCGCATCTGCAACTAGTCTACATAGAAAGGACAGAGTAAGGCACAACAGCATACCCTATGCAGGACTAGCCTCCCATTGTTTTTTGTTTTTTGTTTTTTTTAAAGATCTTTGTTTTCTTTCTAAATTAGGAAAGCATTTTAAAGTATATGCTTGTGCATATACTTTAAAATGCTTTTCTAATTTAGAAATAGGCCTACTACTAGAGCTCACTACTAGAGTACCATCTCTACACTAAACCCTTTACCCTCTCTGCACTGAACCCTTTACCCCTTTATGCACCAAACCCTTTACCCTCGACATTAAACCCTGTACCCCTCTCTGCACTAAACCATGTAACCCTCTCTGTACCAACCCTTTACCCACTACATTAATCTCTGTACCCCTCTCTGGACTAAACCCTTTACCCACTACAGTAAACCCTGTGTCATCTATAAACTATACCCTGTAATACCCCCCCCCCCCCCCCCCACACAATTTCAGAGAGTATGAAGAAGCTTCTGGTTTTCATATGCCACATGTATTTCCTAAAATATTTATCCTGCAGCATAACATGTAGATGTTGTAATGACCATGTCTTATACGTCACTATGCATTGTTGTGGAGTATCAGCAATTGTGCAACAGGGCAATTTAACTTCCGTGTAAGCTGTGGTTCTACTCTTGTGATGGAACAATGCCAACCCTAATGTTAATAATCGATGACTGAATCCAATGTACAATGCTCTGAGTTTTTTTTTTTCTCACTGCATTTGCAAAACCCTGCTGGGCCTGGCACACTGTGTTAGAATACCTTCAGAAACAGCATTGTTTACCTGCGGAAGGCCTCAAAGCAACTCAATAGGACTCGGGGCCTGATTTACTGAGAACTTTAGCGTGTGCAAAACCTTTTAGCACACGCAAAACCGATAACATGACAAATTATTCGTCATGGTATTTGTTTTGCACCAATCATTCGTTGCCTTATTAGTTTTGCGTGTGCTAAAGGTTTTTTGCACCCGCTAAAGGTCTTAGTAAATCATGCCCTAACTTCTTTCGAATTCTTCTGAGGATTGGACAGACAGAGGTTTGGTGGACAGAGAGGAAGTGCACAGTAAGTGGTGGGAGCAGGTTAAATCCACGCCCTGTTAGTTTCAGGAGAAACTGTAAAAATTTCATTTGGATTAGTGAATCCTCCAGCAAACTGGTTTGATGATGAGAGAGGCTAGGCAGACAGGGCAGCCCAACCTGAGCCGCTTCACTGTGGCTTCCATGATCCAGAATTTCACAAATGAGAATAGGTAACATATGTACTCTCTTTACTGTATCTACATATCAGATGAAAAACGTCTACGAGGTAAAAAAAAGCATAGCCTACATAGCGCTGTCCATAAGTTCTTAATTCCAACTTGCAAAAACTAGGCCTGCCTTTAAAAGTCTTGATATCAAAATGTGGCCAAGTTACAACTAACAATATTGCCTATCGTAGCTCACACTAAATAAACTAGCTCTATTCCAAAGCAATGCTATCCAAACTTTCCTAAATTATTTAATGCAACTTGGCCCTGTGTTTCTTCATCTTTGCATGTGAAGAGATTGTGCCTCGTGGAACAACATATGATTTGAATGAATGTTTTTAACAGTTGATAAATAATTACACTACAGAAAGGATATGGTTGTACTTTGTTGGCAAGTTTACTTTAGAAAATGTACAGGTCTTAAAATGTTAACTGCTGCTACAGCATTCTTTACAATTCACAAACAGACATTTATATGAAGAAACATCATGTACAATAGAGAAAGGGGTGATGAATAAATAAATGCAGATAAAAATGATGATGATATTTGCAAACAGAATTTTGTGAACACAGGGATATCTATGCTCTGTAGGACTACACATGTTTTGATAGAAATCCAAATAAATCAATCAATAAATACATAATAATAATAATTATAATAATAATAATACATTTTATTAATTCTGTGCTTTTCATAGACCCAAAGCAGTGGATGCAGACAATTGTTCAAACATGCCCTATAGTGTAGTAATTTTTCTGTTTAATTTCTAAGTGTAACACATCTGAATCAGAGTATTTCCACTATAAATTATTTTCATTTTGCAGTTTGACTTGGCACTTTCAGTTTAATTGACCACATTCTCTTGAGATGGTAAGATGAAGAAACACAGGGCCAAGTTGCATTAAATAATTTAGGAAAGTTTGGATAGCATTGCTTTGGAATAGAGCTAGTTTATTTAGTGTGAGCTACGATAGGCAATATTGTTAGTTGTAACTTGGCCACATTTTGATATCAAGACTTTTAAAGGCGGGCCTAGTTTTTGCAAGTTGGAATTAAGAACTTATGGACAGCTCTATGGTAGGCTATGCGTGATTAACTTGGCTTTTTTTTTACGTCGTAGACGTTTTTGATCTGATTGGGATGGCAGGTATGCCATCCGCCAAGTTACGGCTTGGCGGGGCATGCCCCATACCTATACAGCACCGAGAGTTTGGCACTTTTCAGGGTTTCCTACAGAAGTGACCACAATTACCATAGACTCTCAACCCTTAAAAACATTAACTTCTGTATGTTCTGACCTAATGTAACCACATATCATTCAGATACAACTTCACACATCCACACAATAAAGCCCCAAACTTGGGTTATTTTGCTGTTTTTTCTCCTTCCTCTTCCGCTTCGTCTTCTTCTTCTTCTTCTTCTTCTTCTTATTCTTCTTCCCATTTTCCTGCCAAACTGCCTGCCTCTGTCGCGATGTTATCCAATGGGGAGAATTATTATTTGAGCGTATGGTCCCTATACCTGCTCATCAAACGTATCGTCCAATAAAAACGCTTCATACTAATGTTTTTTAATGTTAATATAGCTAATGGCTTCATGCTTTCCAAGAAGCTATTGTGGCTTAGTGGTTAAAACTGCAGTTTATCACACAGTGGATAGTGGGTTCGAGCCCAGCAGGGCACATGTGTATTTTCCACAATAACAATGTGCAACTGTTAAGTTCTTTTCATTTCTTAGACTGTTATTATTTTCACATTGACACATTAACATATTTTTTTTGCAAAGGCAAAACAGGTTTACAATATTAAGTGTTCAATGTTTCACTTGTATTATATCACACCCTCCCCAAACCAGACGCTCCCTTTTGTCTGGTTTGGGGAGGGTGTTACGCTCTGCTCTTGCGGTCATGACTGACTGACTGTGGAAACCCCTTGCCTCGGCCAACATTTCTTTATTCATTCATTTCTTCACTTCAGGTCTGTTCACTTTATCCTTTTCACACATAACACAAGGTCACCATAAAATTAACTACTAGGAAAATTATTCCTAGTAGTTATCGTAAGAATTTACGATAACAGCCTACATTAAGAATTGAAAATAGCCTCTTTTAAGCTGCAAGCCTTTAAGCGATCGGATTTATAAACCGTCAATTGCCCAAACATATCTGACTCATGGTTACTCATGGTTAATAAATAAATAGATAGCTTCCGAATGTGGCTCTAGTCTACGCTACTCTGCTGATAATGTAGCTTACTGCAAACACTTTTAATTATAATAATAATAATAATAATAATAATAATAATAATAATAATAATAATAATAATAATAATAATAATAATAAGAATAATCTCTGGTATGTACTTTCTTAGTAGTATCTACTGTTTTCTTTCTGGCTAAGATTCCTGGGAAATATGCGTTGTCAACTTAAGCTTGTTCGCCAACGTTACTTCCTGCTTCTCGTCAGGAAGCAGAAACAAGCTAGGCTACTACGAAGCGAATCAACATACAATAGCCTACATTCATTGCACTACAGAAAATGAAACTAAACCTAGCTGTCCAGTACCAAAACATTTCCCGCAGGTAACGTTCTACACTACCGGAAAAAAAACTCTGCTGTGCAGAAACTCACTAGCTCGCTCGCTAGCTCGTAGCCCACACATGGAAGGTTAGAGATACGCATCTGGCAATCCAGTGTTGAATAGCCTAACTGCTGTGCTTATGAACTCAGCTCGCTCGCTAGCTCGTAGCCCACACATGGAAGGTTGGAGTTACGCATCCGGCAATCCAGTGTTGAATAGCCTAACGTTAAATGTATTTCATTTTCTATAGAATACTAATAGCCCTATTTTAAAACTGTATTTCCATATTTTACTGATGCAAACTATTTAGGCTGTATGTCTTTCATCCAGAATGTGTTTGCGTATCCCATTGTGCATGTATGTCTCCATGTAGACTTGGTTCATTAATTTACATGCTTCTTCATGATCCATAGCTCAGGTGGTGCTGTTCATTGTATTTCATTACACATTAAATACTGCTCATCTACAAACTCTTTTAATGTAATTGTGTGCTGTCTGTAATAGGATAACTGTTCTCATTCTTGTCAATAGAGGGCGTTATGGTTAAGCGAATGTCTGCATACATTTCTTTGGAATGCATGTCTCTCTCCGTGTTTATCTTCATGCATTATTCATCATTAGTTAGCAATAAAAAAAAAAAAGTGATATCAGATCAAAAACGTCTACGACGTAAAAAAAGCCAAGTTACTCACGCATAGCCTACATAGCGCTGTCCATAAGTTCTTAATTCCAACTTGCAAAAACTAGGCCTGCCTTTAAAAGTCTTGATATCAAAATGTGGCCAAGTTACAACTAACAATATTGCCTATCGTAGCTCACACTAAATAAACTAGCTCTATTCCAAAGCAATGCTATCCAAACTTTCCTAAATTATTTAATGCAACATGCCCTGTGTTTCTTCATCTTACCATCTCAAGAGAATGTGGTCAATTAAACTGTATGTGCCACATCAAACTGCAAAATGAAAATAATTTATAGTGGAAATACTCTGATTCAGATGTGTTACACTTAGAAATTAAACAGAATAATTACTACACTATACGGCATGTACAATTGTCTGCATCCACTGCTTTGGGTCGATGAAAAGCACAGAATGAATAAAATGTATTATTATTATTATAATTATTATTATGTATTTATTGATTTATTGATTTGGATTTCTGTCAAAACCTGTGTGGTCCAACAGAGCATAGATATCCCTGTGTTCACAAAATTCTGTTTGCAAATATCATCATTTTTATCTGCATTTATTTATTCATCACCCCTTTCTCTATTGTACATGATGTTTCTTCATATAAATGTCTGTTTGTGAATTGTAAAGAATGCTGTAGCAGCAGTTAACATTTTAAAACCTGTACATTTTCTAAAGTAAACTTGCCAACAAAGTACAACCATATCCTTTCTGGAGTGTAATTATTCATCAACTGTTAAAAACATTAATTCAAATCATATGTTGTTCCATGAGGCACAATCTCTTCACATGCAAAGATGAAGAAACACAGGGCCAAGTTGCATTAAATAATTTCGGAAAGTTTGGATAAAATTGCTTTGGAATAGAGCTAGTTTATTTAGTGTGAGCTACGATAGGCAATATTGTTAGTTGTAACTTGGCCACATTTTGATATCAAGACTTTTAAAGGCAGGCCTAGTTTTTGCAAGTTGGAATTAAGAACTTATGGACAGCGCTATGTAGGCTATGCGTGAGTAACTTGGCTTTTTTTTACGTCGTAGACGTTTTTGATCTGATAACTAATATACTATATGTCTCTTCTATGTATTTTATATGAGTTATACATTTAATATATTTTATCCACATTTAAGACACAGGCACAAATTTGTGGCTTTTCCACCATTCCTTTATTTAGATGCTCAGGCAGGTTGTTGGGCAGGTTTCTATTGTATTTTCTGGCCAGTGTATTGGTTACTTCAGGGTTTGACATCACTCCCAGCCCAGACTCTGCTCTATCTGTACTGCTGTCAGCAATATGTTAGCAATGCATGCCGTCACTCAAAAACATATATCCTGTTGTTTAAAACAAATAAGGGAAAAGCTGTGATGATAAATGTGCACATGCATCTGGAGCTTTTTTTATTCAGTCAGATCTGGTGTGCTGTGGAAGGAGATTAGCACAGAGATATGATGCAATGTAATTAAGCTGGCCTCCTGACTTTCTGTGTGGAATCCATCTCCTGTGAACTGTGACCAAAATCTCTTTTGTCTTCTGAAAAGCCGCCGCACGCAGCTGTGAAAAGATTGGCTGTGAAGGCATTGAATGAGACCACAGAAATATCCTTTCTGTTCCCGTAGAGAAAGGTCTATTTCCTTTTTTCCCCACACCAAAGAGGAAACTGGCTCTCAAAGAGATTCTGATTTTGGGGTTTCAATATTCCTGTGCTTCCGCTATAATATTTCCTGTCTGCTAACTTTAGGGGTGCCTGTGTGTGTGTGTGTGTGTGTGTGTGTAGTGTCCTAGAAAGAATGTTCTCAGTGTTCTCTGCTGGTGGCTTATTTGTTCTCATAAAATAGTGATTTGATGCTGAAACCTTGGAAGGTACACTGATGAGTCCATTTAAGCTTTTCCCTTTTCCTGGGGCGAGGCTTCATAGTCTGAATGACATCATAATATGGCCAACCTTCTGCCCTTGCCAGACACTTGGACCATCATGGGCATACTGTGCTTACTAGTTATAGCCAGTGATAATGGTACCGTGCCAGCCAGCTAACTTGTTTACTGGATACTTAGTGGTGTTTGGGGGTTGATATATGCATATATGGTGCAGTCCAAAAGTATTTGGACAGTGACACATTTTTTGTTGTTTTGGCTCTATACTCCAGCACATTGGATTTGAAACGGAACAGACTTTCAGCTTTACTTCGAGGGTTTTTACATCCATATCAGGTATTGGATGTTATGTTATGGGACCTAAAGCAATTGGACAAATTATCATAAACTTAAATAAAGTCATCGTATTTAATATTTGGTTGCATATCCTTTGCATGCCATGAATTCCTCTCATGTCTGTGGTCCAACATCATCAAAAGACTCTTGATATCTTATTTTCAGGTACTCTCACAAGCGATACTATATTTTAATGGATATCTATGGGAATTGGGGGGGGGGGCTAGATTAAGCTGTAAATTACCCTGGAATAGTATAGAACACATGGTTGGCTAAATGGCTGTAAGGCACCAAGGGTCTGAGGTATGAAATGAGCCTCAAACCATCACTCTGCTGCCAGATATACAGTAGATCTGGATGCATCAATTTTAGGGCTGATATATACACCCTCTCCTTAAGGCAGTCGTACTGCTGGAGGTGTAGCAGCTGCAGTGCAGAACAGGAAGGGCTTTGCCTTCATACTGTGGAATAAAAAAAGACTTATAATCATGATGACAGCAGTGAAGAGAGGCTGGATTACTGGCTGTTTGTTGTTGTGTTCCCAATTCTGGCTATTAGTCATGATGTGCGTTTTTAAAGGTCACTGTCAGGGGAGACTTTGTTTGGTACATGTGACAGTCAGTACTTCTCTACTATTGTGGGACAGTCCCCAGCGCTGGCAATTCTGCTGTGGGTATTCCAGTGCCCCAAACCCCTTTGACCAAATACTACCTTCTCTCTCTCTCTCTTCCCTCTAATCCTGATTGGTGCAGAGCACTCCGCTCCACTATAGTTTCCAATGGTCAACTGCCAATTGCCACACATTGCAGGTTCTCCCCACTGAGCTGTACATTGGTTCTCCCCACGTAGTGTACAAAAAGAACGTATTGCTCACATGCACGTTATGTCTGGGGAACAACCATGGCCCTATTTAATTCCTCATGTTGTCGTATAAATAAGCGGTTCTGCTCTGACATGTAATCTGAGACGTACCATTTGTACCATTGTTATGCTCTTGTTTGTAAAAACTGACCCACAATATACTTGGTATTTTTTTTTATAAAAGCCTGATTTTATAAAAACTGAGTCACTTAATTTTGCATTGTTTTTCTTATAATAAAAATTTGTATGTCATTTTGATATTTATGATACATTTCTAAAAAATAGTTTGAACTAATTTTGTTATAAATGTACTAAGTACATTTCTTAGTAAGTGTAATTGTACTTTTGTCAGCTACATTTCTTTTTAGGGTAGTTTGGATGTAGTTCATCCTTTATTTAGTTGTACGAACTCTGGTAGTTTGTACAACGATGTTTTTCGAGTAGTTTCCCCAACAATGCTCATCCTCATGCGCACACTGCACAGGTGGTGTGTGATACATCTGTTTCCTGGTTCAGTGTTTGTGTGAGCACGTGATGTTGCAACTTTAACGTGGTACATGTTTAACTCTGTCCAGCTGGGTCAGACTTTGCTCTCTGTGAGAATGTGCTCTTTGTACTTTCCATTTCTGCAGTCCAGTCACATGCCATCCCTCTGTCCCGTCCCTTGAGAAGTTCTCCTGAGCACAGCTGCTCTTCATTGGGGAATGTTTAGTGCGTTCGTCAAAGTGAAGCTGAGAGGTGAATGCCCACCCTGCTTATCCATCAGTTTTCACACATGCATACAGATGGAAACATGTTTCTTGCTCATGTCTACGACAACAGGGCCCTTCCTGGAATTTAAACCTGTTGTCAGGGAAGTGACAATTAACTACAATGTGAGAATTTACAAATCCAGCAGTTTTTTAAGTGGCATCAATGGTTTAAACTCACTTATCCAACATAGATTTATTTTTGTTAAATACTATCAAAGATATCAATTATCCATTAAATTTCCAAATTCATTGATAGCCCGAGCAACCTGTTGGATCAACCTTTATAAAAATGTATAACTCACAACCAGACAACCAATTTAGTAAATTACAACAAGTATTCAATGTCTAATCTAAAGACGAAGGTTCAACTACCTTAAAGGAGCTATATGTAACAAATTTACTGTACTAAATCATAAAATGACCATGATATGTCATCAGAGATTAAGGAGACATGCTAATAATAATAATAATAATAATGCATGGCATTTATATAGCGCCTTTCTAGATACTCAAAGCGCTTTACAATGATGAGGGGGAAACTCACCTCTACCACCACCAATGTGTAGCACCCACCTGGGTGATGCAACGGCAGCCATTTTGCGCCAGTATGCTCACCACACATCAGCTGAGGTGGAGAGGGAGAGAATAATTTTTTTAGCCAATTAAACTGGGGGATGATTAGGTGGCAGATTGAATGAGCCTGGGTTGGGAGTTTAGCCAGGACACCGGGGAAACCCCTACTCTTTACGATAAGTGTCATGGGATCTTTAATGACCACAGTGAGTCAGGACCTCGGATTAACGTCTCATCCGAAAGACGGAAGACGGCTAAGTCGAAATACTGGCTTCTCCGACAATAATGCTACAGCCAGTATGTTCTCCTTTGAAATTTCCATTCCGGGTCGGAACGTCTGTATTTGTTTTGGCCGGTGTGATTCACTATTCTCCGAGTTGACTCTGAGTCCACTGCCCATTACGAACAACCAGATGTACTCCGGCACTCCGACAGCCGATTTACAAATGCCTAAGCTAAGTTCAACATTGTTTCCATTTAGCTAGCTAGCTAAAGATTTAAATATATATATGTATATAGTTACTCGCTAAACAAACCACTAACGTTAGCTTATATCTGTGTGACCGTAAACATAGCCAGCCATGCATCTAGCTAACATTGACAGAGTTATAAAAAATCCACATGAGCTGGTTTATAATTTGCAAACAATAAATAATAAAAAAATTACAAATGTATACATTAGCTGATCAACTTACAGTGTAGGACTCATCGTCGCATGTCATTGTCAAAATAGAATAAGCTTGTCTCAAAATATAATGTTGCACTCGGCTCGTCTTGCGCTCGTGTTCGTTCAGTGTCTCGACTCTCTCCAATATTGTGAATTTGGATTGCAGTACCCATTTTAAACGCTCGGTGTCAATGTTACATATAGCTCCTTTAACAAACAATGAATGATACAGACATAGAGAAGTTACAATCACAAAAGAAATTAATGAAAGAAGATACAAAATCACAGCTTGTCTCACCCAAGGTAATCCTGAGAATGTGCTAAGACCACAGTCCAAAAACCAACAGACAGCAGAATATTCAGACCAGGTATGAAATGTAAAAATGCCAGATGAGCTATAAGACCAAGAATGTAAGGCCCAATGCAAAATCGCACACCACAAATGCCAGACCCCAGGTGCAAGACTCAGCTGCCACCCAACCCAACCCAAATGACAAGCTGACAAATTTACTTAGTAAAGTGACCTTATGTTGTTGAAAGCAGGACCATGATATTATTATCAAAACATTCATGGTTTTAGCCTCCTTTTAACAAAACAAACATGAATATGTCAGGAGGTAATTATACTCAGCTATTGAATACCTCTACAAAAATGGAAATACGCCTGCTTTTAATGAAAGAAGAGATGTTTGTGGGCCATAATTTTTATGTCCAGCCAGTAGTGCAATCTCCACCTTTTGGGCAAAATATTACATCTATGTGATAAGGCCAGTCGTACCATACTGACCTACACTTGAAGCTGGAGCTTCCTCCAGAAATGTAAAATCCAAACTGGCAGGCCTAAACAACCATTATCTACATAGACATCAAGACTTTCAATTGAATGTCACAGATTGGCATTCAAACTCGAAATCAAAAAAGGAAACCATGTGGCTATGCGGTATTAGTTGGCCACGCTGGGCCCTGACCCCATAAATAGCTTTGTATTCTGGTGTTACTCCTCTCTAGGAGAGAAGACACCTTGAGAGCTTAGATCTGTAAGATAGGTAAGCAAGCACCTTAATCCCTTTGTGCAGACCCTCTAGTGGCCATAGGGCCCGCACCAAGATTTTGCTCAACTCAGACATTCATTACTCCTGCAACAAAACTCTGAGTGGAAGTACCACTATTGTCACGTAGCTAGTCCATTTAACAAGCAACCCCCCAGCCAATATCACCTGAAACTATACCTAGCCATGCTGGACACAGTGGACAATAGCGTCTATCTGTGAATTAATAAAAATATTTTTTTCACCACCAAAGATTTGTATTCCGTCATAACAACAAAATAAAGCCAACAATAGCCTGAATGTATGCCAAAACAGCCATGAAAAGCCCTGCTCAATGCAAAATGAACAAGTGCAATTCTTGTGTAATTATCATTCTACCGTCAATATCTACTACTAAATATGAAATAAATATACAATCCTACCATTGGTTTTATGCATCGAGATGTCCCTTTCAAGATGCAGTGGTCATTTATTGTGTTGGACAATCCGGTTCAGAACACCCCTTTATAAAGCGAGTACACTAAATGAAACATCTACGCGTATAACATGGCATGCTTATCAAACCTGGCTCATGGATTCCAATTCCTTCTGGTTTCATTGACAACTCTTTTATCCAATATAGGACATTATAACCTTCATATTGGTGTTTGCAATGGCTTATTGGATACTTTGAACAATCAAAGCACCCTCAGATTTTTCACACTTGTGGGCAAGGAGTCTATGATGAAATGTATATTACCTGTTTTAGTTATGTAGCTCTCAGTATTGCATTGCAAACTAAAGAAAAACTTTTTTTTTTTGCATTTTTACAATATTTATTTGCATTTCTGGCACTTTATTTTGACCTAAATTATGAAAATGAACAAATCTTAATTCGTATTGTATAAACCCCAATTCCAAAAAATTTGGGACAGTAAGTAAAATGCACATAAAAGCAGAAAGCACTGATTTGTAAATTATATTTCACATATATTTAATTGAAAACAGCACAAAGAAAAGATATTTAATGTTTTACCTTATCAACTTTATTGATTTTTGTAAATATACATATGGGGTGCCAAATGTAAAATAAAACACAACATATTTTTCCTGTGTTTTTTTCTCAGATTTAGCATAAATGTGGCATTTTCCTAAGATTTATGCTAAATGTGAGTTTTTTTCCCAAGATGTTACGGACATGCTAAATAAACCTTTTAGTTGATATTTTCAGATTTAATTGATAAATCTCAAATAAGCATTTCCTAAATATATAACTTAAATGTTAAATCTGAGTTTTCAAAAATAAATATTTCAAAAATATATATATTTAGCTTATATCTTAAATCTTGAGTTCTAAAATAAATATTTATTTATATCTTAAATCTTGCGTTCTAAAATAAATATTTATTTATATCTTAAATGTTGGTTAAAAATTTAAATATTTAGAAAAAAATTAATATTTATTTATATCTTAAATCTTGCGTTTGTAAATTCAACATTTAGCTAAATCTAAATCTTTAGTTTAAATCTTTGAAAGATATACTAATTAGCCCCGCCCCTTGGTGACTGGTATCCAATGGAGGGAGGAGGGGAAATAGCTGGCTTTAGTGATGGGGGGTAATTGAGGGTCTTCTAGCGAAGTGTGAAACTTGACGTTAATTTCTATATTAATTCCTGTTTGACACACATTATTTACATAAGCTACACACAGATAGCATCTGTTATAATCATGTATGATGTCAAACAAACTCGCAGCTTGATTCAATAGATGGTTAGTGACCTAGCTCGCTAACCTGGCTGTCGGTAATGTCATAGTGTCTGGCTAGGAAGGGGTTCGCCTGCTAATGTTATTACACATTGATATGGTTACAATTGCCTAGAAATACAGACAATACTTCTGCAAACCTTGCGTCTCCGTCAAGCTAATACGGGACTCGGTTTGTTCCAGACACTCGCGACTTTATTAACCAGTCGTGTCAGACTGCTGGCCCCCATGCAGTTTGTCAACGTCAATTCGCTTCCTATCTCAAGTAACGTTCGCTAGCGACCTAAGTGCAAACGGTAGTTTTAATATTTCGAGTTTGTTTCAAGAATCCTGCTATTTTATGATAGGTCACTAACCATCTATTGAATCATACATGATTATAACAGATGCTATCTGTGTGTAGCTTATGTAAATGTGTCAAACAGGAATTAATATAGAAATTAACATCAAGTTTCACACTTGATTTAAGTAACACAAGATTTAAGATATAAATAAATATTTATTAAAATGTTAAATCTTGGTTTTTATAAAAACGCAAGATTTATGATATAAATATATATTTATTTTAGAACGCAAGATTTAAGATATAAATAAATATTTATTTTAGAACGCAAGATTTAAGATATAAGCTAAATATATATATATTTTTTAATATTTATTTTTGAAAACTCAAGATTTAACATTTAAGTTATATATTTAGGAAATGCTTATTTGAGATTTATCAATTAAATCTGAAAATATCAACTAAAAGGTTTATTTAGCATGTCCATAAAATCTTGGAAAAAAAACTCATATTTAGCATAAATCTTAAGAAAATGCCACATTTATGCTAAATCTGAGGAAAAAAACACAGGAAAAACGTGTTTTACTTTACATTTGGCACCCCATATATACACTAATTCCGAATTTGATGCCTGCAACACGTTCCAAAAAAGTTGGGACAGTGGCAAAAAAAACTGGGAAGTTCAAAAAACACCTGTTTGAAGCATTCCACAGGTTAACAGTTGATGCTATCATGATTGGGTATAAAAGGATCTCTATGGGAATATAAATTAAATTATATAAGTAAATTATATAAGTAAACTATTCCCGTGTAAAGTAAATTACACTGGAATAGTATGGAACCCATGGTTGGCTAAATGGCTATAAGTAATCAAGGGTCTGCGGTATCAAATGAGCCTCAAACCATCACTCTGCTGCCAAATATCACTTGAAGGGTTGTTTTTCTCCTGACTCATTTTCTTATTGAACTCTATGGAAAAATAAGTCAGGAGAAACAACCCTTCAAGTGATCCATCCACATCTACTGCATATCTGGCAGCAGAGTGATGGTTTGAGGCTCGTTTGATACCGCAGACCCTCGATGACTTACAGCCATTTAGCCAACCATGAGTTCCATACTATTGCTGTGTAATTTACAGCTTAATCTAGTCCCACCCCCCAATTCCCATGGAGATCCATTAAAATGCAGAGAGGTTATAGTATTGCTTTTAACAGTACCTGAAAATAAGATATCAAGAGTCTTTTGATATCCTTTTATACTCAGTCATGATAGCATCACCCGATAACCTATCGAATGTTCCAAACAGGTGTTTTTTTTTGCCCCTGTCCCAACTATTTTGGAATGTGTTGCAGGCATCACATTCAGAATTAGCAATTAGCATTAGCATGGCATCTGCAAAAAGGGATTAACAACAAGGTAATATTGCGTGGACTATGAGCAAGTTTACCATATCAAATTATACTCGCTCTCTCAAAGGTCACAATCTAAAAACTAGATACCTGACCCTGTGACCTTCTGGTTGAGAGTTTTATTACCCTGAGCACACATTACTGCTCTGACCACTGCTCCACATTACTGCTCTGACCACTGCTCCACACTGCTGCTCTGACCACTGCTCCACACTGCTGCTCTGATTACTGTTCCACACCGCTGCTCTAACCACTGCTCCACACCGCTGCTCTGACCACTGCTCCACACCGCTGCTCTGATTGCTGTTCCACACTGCTGCTCTGACCGCTGCTCTAACCACTGCTCCACACTACTGCTCTGACTGCTGCTCCACACCGCTGCTCTGACCACTGCTCCACACTGCTGCTCTAACCACTGCTCCACATTACTGCTCTGACTGCTGCTCTGATCACTGCTCCACACTGCTGCTCTGACCACTGCTCCACACCGCTGCTCTGACCACTGCTCCACACCGCTGCTCTGACCACTGCTCCACACTGCTGCTCTGATCACTCCTCCGCACTGCTGCATTCGTATAACCACGGATGTCAATCTTAGATTCAAACCTGCAAACATCTAAAGTCCGCTTCTCTCACTGCTGTGCCACAAATCTCAGCTGATGCAGTCTAATGCACATGAAATTGTGTGCGTAAGGGTGTGTGGGTGTATGCGATAGACGTTGTGTATGTCTTTATTGTTTATGAAGAAGTAAAACAGGTCTAAATAGTAGAGGTTCCAGTCAGTGGGTGTCATCTCATTCATATCAAAGCCATGAATTCTGCTACATCAAAAGAAATCCTGCAGATGTTTTTTGAATCTACTTGTGTCTGTAAATACGTCACAGACACACACACAGATGCATGCATACATAGTTAACCCTTGTGTTTCAGATGTTGTGAAATGTGTATTATTGGCAAGGCTGCAAGGCAGGAAGTAGAAATAAGATACTATATCAGTGGAAGTGCAGGCAGGTTGAGCAGGGCTCGGGAGATGACGACAGTGGAGTGCTCTCTGCAGTGTGACGTCAATAGAGTTTAGCAAGAAAAAAAAAAAAGGAAAGGTCATGTTTCCCACAGTGCTTGCATATGTGTGTGTGTGCATATTCATGTGCATCTGAGTGTGCATTTATGCATGTGTTTGCGTATGTGGCCTGTGTGTGTGTGTGTGTGTGTGTGTGTGTGTGTGTGTGTGTGTGTGTGTGTGTGTGTCACGGGTCTGCCTCAGCACTGCAGATGGCGCCCTGATGTTTGTCTTCCTGGTTCATTGTTTAATTCCCTGTTCATTTTGTAATTATCATTAGCTCATTTCATAATTGTCTTTTATTGATTGGTCATTGTTGGTTACTGTCTCTGCTTGTTTGTACTCATTGGGTTTATTCATTGTATTAGTCAGTTCACCTGTGTCTTGTTAGTTCTGTTCATTTGCTCCCCATTGTTCCCTGTATATATATCTCTTGTGATTCATTTTGTCTTTGCTTGGTCTTAGTGGTTTGTAGCATTCTTCTCTCTGCATACCGTTGTAACTCTGAGCGCCTCAAGTCTCTTGTTTGTTAGCTCTTGTGTTTCTTAGGTTTGTTTATTCGTGTGTTTGTATTGTTTGTAGGTTAGTTCCCGGTTTAATATATATTTTTTAGTGATTCATGTTTAGTTTGTGCTCCCTCCCGTATATTGTTTTCTCCCGTATATATGTAAATAGTGAACCTTTTCATATTGAACCTACGCTTTCTGTGAGTCTCTGCACTTGGGCCCACTCTGGTCTCCCCATGATATATGTACGTATGTGTGTGTGTATCTGTGCAAGCACATGTCCAGTATGTTCATGTACTGTACAGGTGTGTGTATACAGTACATTCAGCATGTGTAGGTGGAAGGAATTCACAGAACTCAGAAGAATCATAGTTCAGTACCTTTTATGCAGCAGGTAATTGTAGGCATTGGCTGTTACCACAAGCATTCAGAAGTGACGCAACATTTCGTGACATTAAAACATAGAAGAAATGTCTGAGCACCTCTGATGACGCAGATGATGAGTTCCTGAGGAGGAAATATTTTTATATTGGTACTTTAAAAACTCCAAGTGTGTTCAAGGAGTGATTCACATTTGTACTTATTGATTGTTTTCAGGGTCTTGCTTCTGAAATGTATTGTGTAACTGTGTAAAGTATGCAGTTTCAGGGCTGTCAACTCGCACACTTTCAGGCACTGTCTCACGCTGTCACGCTCTCATGCCGCCCAAACATACTATCTCGCACTGACTGTAACTGAAAAGTAAATACAAAGCCGCTCCCTGATTAAAGAAATTGCATTCCATCAATGCTGTTTGTCCATGATCTTAATCGCCCCCCGTGAACGCAATACATCTCTCACCAAGCTTGGCAACTCTTGCAGTTTACTATTGAATACCCAAGTCCAAAGGTTGACAAAAATACTGTTTTTTGCAGCACTTCAGTTTTGAGTTATGTTTATTTTATAATAAATACACAGTAAAATGCTCCTTGATAGTTTAACTCAATTTGAGTATATACAGTGCATCCGGAAAGTATTCACAGCGCTTCACTTTTTCCACATTTTGTTCTGTTACAGCCTTATTCCAAAATTGATTAAATTCATTTTTTCCCTCAAAATCCTACACACAACACCCCATAATGACAATGTGAAAAAAGTTTTTTTGAGATTTTTGCAAATTTATTAAAAATAAAAAAATAAAATTTCTCATTTACATAAGTATTCATACCCTTTGCTTTAACGTATTTTTAAAGTATCATATTTCATATTTGGTCGCATATCCTTTACATGCTGTTACTTCCTGAAGTCTGTGACCATCAACATCAAAAAACTGTCGATATCTTATTTTCAGGTACTGTTACAAGCGATATTATAACCTCTCTGCATCTGAATGGATCTCTATGGAAATTGGGGGGTGAGACTAGATTCAGCTGTAAATTACACTGGTACAGTATGGAACACATGGCTGGCTAAATGGCTATAAGTTATCAAGGGTCTGAGCTATCAAACGAGCCCCAAACCATCACTCTGTTGCCAGATGGAGTAGATGTGGATGGATCACTTTAAGGGTTGTTTCTCCTGACTTTTTTCCCCATAGAGTTCTATAGGAAAATGAGTCCGGAGAAATAACCCTTGCAGTGATCCATCCACATCTACTCCATATCTCAAATCTGCCGGGTCTCTCTCAAGTCTATCATTACAATATTTCTATTTTTGTCAGACATGCTATTGTAAAATTTTGTTTCTTTATTGTAAATCAGCCATTATCGACGTTACTACTTTAATTAATTTTCCTATTGAACTCTATGAAAAAATAAGTCAGGAGAAACAACCCTTCAAGTTATCCATCCATATCTACTGCATCTGGCAGCAGAGTGATGGTTTGAGGCTTGTTTGATACCTCAAACCATTGATGATTTACAGCCATTTGCCAACCATGTGTTCCATACTATTCCCGTGTAATTTACAGCTAAATCTAGTCCCACCCCCCAATTCCCATAGAGATCCATTCAAATGCAGAGAGGTTAGTATTGCTTGTAAGAGTACCTGAAAATAAGATATCAAGAGTCTTTTGTTGTTGTTGGGTCACAGACATCAGGAAGTCATCGCATGCAAAGGATATGCAACCTAATATTAAATATGATTACTTTATTTAAGTTTATGTTCATTTGTTCAATTACTTTCGGTGGCCTAAAATGGGGGGACTATGTGTAAAAATGGCTACAATTGCTACACGGTTCACCCAAAAGCTGAAAGTCTGCACTTTAACCGCATAGTCACTGTTCAATTTCAAATACAATGTGCTGGAGTACAGAGCCAAAACAACAGAACACGTGTCACTGACCCTAACACTTTAGCACCGTATATCCTTTCCCACAGTGTTCTCTTTCTCATCTGGATTATGTGATTAATTAATTCAATACTGAACACCGATGGTAACGTCAGTTGTTTCATTGGGTTTGAAATGAACTCAACTCACCGTGATGTGATCAGTTTAATGGCGCATACCTTAAGAACACTTTAACACTTTAACACCCTCAAATTTGACGTCAGAGTAAAATAAAAAAAAGTTGTGCTAAATTTACAACAAAAAAATTTCAGACGCATATTTCTGCAAGAACACAAAGTTACAAACGACATCATAATTAATCACATGAAGCTCAGGGTGGATGTGTTCACACCTTCACTACTCAGAAGCCATTAACCCCTCATATCATGTTCGGGGTCAATTTGACCTGATGCACTGATTGACGTCTCTTAAAAACCAGTTAACCTTATTTTTTCATCTTCACACTATATGACTTTTCCTAATTTGGTGGGATTAAATTAAAGCAGGCAATAAAAATAATGTTATGTTTTCAAAAGTCCTGTACTAACTCTGCATACAATGGGGCCATTTACTAAAAAGTAAATGTAAAAACAAATACCCCTAAAAAGTAAAATCTCACACCAGCCAGCTTGGTAACTCTGGCAGTTTATTATTGAATACACTAGTCCAATAGATGAAAAAAAAACTCTTTCTTGTAGCACTTCAATTTTGTGTCTGTCGTGTTTATTTTTATAATAAATACACAGTAAAACACTCCTTGTTAATTTAACTAAATTTGCGTTTATAGTCCAAGAATGATTAAATGATGACTTTGAACACCTTTGAATGATGACTTTGAACACCGTCGTAAATAATCGCATGAAGCTCAGTGTGGATGTGTGTACACCTTCACTGCTCAGAAGCCATTCAGAAACATGCGGAAAATTAACATGTGGTTACACTGCCCCACACGCATAAGCATGGATAGTCCGTATTTGTTTTTCTTTGTCGGTGCAACCACAGTGGGAAGTGGGAAGTGCCCACACTTTTTTCGTTTCCCATTTTGAAAACATTTTGAACCCACCCCCCACCGCATCCTCTTGGTCATAATGTGTCTATCAAAGGTTCTACCCTGGGTGAGATGTGTATCTCAAACCATACTGTATATTTGAATGCACCCTTGTAGTTGGGGGTGTGATCCCTGCCATGGCACTTTCTACGCTGTGACCCCTATCTGCTTTCCCTCTGTCTGACTAAAGAAAAAAAATTAAAGGAAGCCAGACTGTCTGCTCTCCCCTTTCTAAACATGTGGACACGTAATTGGTTTTCAGGTGGGAAAAACCTTGAATATAACACTTTTACGGCATCAGTTTGGAAAGTTAGAATCGATTTCGATTTCCTTTTTAAAATTCATATGCGTGCAGACTGGCAAAGAAGAAAAAGCAACCAAACTGTACTTGACTCGACTAAACAATTCATTATTAATCTGTACACCGTAGCATTCATGCCCTGCCTACTCATGCATATAAGGGAAAGGGTTTGTAATGAGAAAATCATGTCTGCTCCACAGTGCCTTGGTATATAGAAAATAAGCACAGAATTACTTGTGTGTGTGGAAATATTTGGTTACAGAAAGAGAAAGGACAGGCTGGATAAAACATTTGAAAGCATACACGACTGGTCAAGAGTTGTAGTATACCAACAATGTTTCTTCAAAAATAGCCAAGGTACTAAATGCACACTTGAAAAAGGCTTACCACAGGTGCATAGAGGACACACAAACTGTAATGAATGGAAACAATGCTTGCACACCGTGAGATACTTGCAAAAATACATTTAATAGGTGCAACGTTTCGGTCGCAGACCTTTGTCAGGCAAATGAATTATGGTGCTCACTGTACATGCTATCTTAATTGTGGGCTATGCAATGTACGTAATATATTTCAGAAATGAAACGTAATATAATCCAATCCGATTATCCTATTTTCACTTTAACTAAAATAATTTATTCCAATTTAAAATTGGAATCAAATACCCAGTAACCCCCTTCCCCGCGCGCGCGCACACACACAAACACCTTCTTGTTTTTTATCTCTTGTATAGCTATTGTAACCCAACGCGCCACAGGGCAGGGCCACGCGACAATGCTTTTCACTGCAGGTAGACGGAGAAGTTTAAAGGGAAGTAAACGGCATTAAATTGTTTATTTCCATTAACTTCTGCAAACCTGGATTTCCCCGGAGACACGCGCAGTCATTCGCGTATAAATGGGACCACAGGAATATGGATCGCATCAGAAACACACGCGTAACGGTTACTGTACGCTACACTGCTTTACTTAACTTTATCCATGATGCTGAAGGTAAGTCAAAATAAATTAGTGACTGTGACAATACTCCTTGTCTGTAAAGTTCATTTCATATAATATTTTGAATTAATTTAGATACGTGCAGTGTTGAAAATGCTTTTAAAAAAACTTTTATTTAGAGTCAATTCTTGTAAAATTGGAATTTGCTCTAATTAACACTATTTTTGAATGTTCTGAGTTTGATCATATTTGCATTTTTAAGGCATGCTATTTTCTTGCATTTTTATTGACAACACACTTCCACAATTCTAATTCTATGCTGTTTTTTCAGGTTTTCGTAGTGTTCGCAGTTGTTGCTCTCAGTTTGATCGCGCTTTCTGAATCTAAAAAGCCCGTTGGATGTTTTAACAAGAACGAACTCATGGACGACGGGGAGCACTTCGTGACGAAGTATCTACACCTGTCACATGGCCACATGGTTCAGTCACTGGAAGATCCGAATCCCCGGACTGTACAGAGCTGTTCCAACTTCATTCTCCAGACATCGTCAGCGGAGTATCACAACCGTTCTGTCTCCCCCTGGCGGTACAGGTAAGACACTGCCCCTATACGCTTACAGTTTTACGTATTAAACATTGACATGGTAAATACTGAGAAAATATAAATCGGTTGGCAATGGCAATATGGATAGATTTGTAATTTTAGTTAAGTGCAAATCAGCCATCACAGACGCGCAGTGACAGCCTTATAACCTACTATTAGGTCACTTTTTTAGCAAATGATACACTGGAAGAAGAAGAACCCGGATATGGACGCATTCGAGGAAGTTTCTTTTCAATTAGGAAAATCCGAATCCCTCCGGTCCATGAACAGAAGAGGAAGAGAGCAACAACACAAAATAACATAACAAAATAACAAATTAACAGCTACTGTTAAGATTATCCACGTGTGGTGTAGCCTAGGCTATTTATAGGCCACAGCTAATTTTAGTCTATATCCGGCTGTTTCGTTTTTGTCCCCGGAGAAAAGATGAGTGACTGTGAGAAAAGCCATAGCGTCAGCAAAATAATTGAAAGTAGCCTACGCATATTTTAAAACGTGAAGTGATTTATTACAGTTTGGCTCACGTTATTATTTTACTTATTGTAGCCTATGTGCCAGATTTCCACCAAGCATAACTGGTTCCATAATGTTTTTAGGCTAGACCTACATAATTTCTCCCCTTCATCATGCACCGGTCCGCCATTTCAGCAAGAAACAAGTAGCCTATTTAAAACCCAAAAGTCCCCCTAATTTTAGAAATAAGAAGGGGTCAGTAGACTCAGAATTTAAGGAGGGTTATTAAGGTTGCACGCCTGGTAATGATCGAAATGGATGGTTCTAGAAAAAAAAAGGAAAGGATGTTTCTTATTGGAGGGTGCTCTGTTTTTAACTGCATCGGGTGATTATTTTTTGGGTATCCTATTAAGGCAAGGCTGTTGTGATAAACTAATAGCCTACAGAACAAGTAGAAGATTAGCCTATATGTTGACTGTAACTCCACGTCGAGCGTAGAATGCGAGCAAAACAAAACAGGGGCCCCGTATTGTTTGCTGCGGGACTTCTGTAGCCTACCATACGTTTGCCACGGCAGGCTTACTGGTTAATCTGTAGCCTACTTATTTTATGATGTCGTCTGTGACAAGAATTCCTTTATTTTCCAACAATGAACTAATCTAACCTAATATTTCTACGCAGGATTCACCATGACGAGGAAAGATATCCAAGCAAGATTGCTGTTGCCGAATGCCTTTGCGAAGGTTGTATTATCAACGGGCAAGAGAACATGAGCTATAACTCGGTTGTGGTTAAACGAAGTCAGCTTGTCCTGAAAAGGATCGAATGTCCAGGAAAACCACATTTGTATTCATTCAAAGTCAGTACCGTAAAGGTTCCCGTGGCGTGTACCTGTTTACGGCCGAAAAGTTCACAATAGAAAATCCAATTGAGGATTTTATTCTGAAACCACCTGTAGTGACAAGTCTCACGTTATGTTGTGTTTGTTGTAAAATGCACAAACGTTATTGTGATAAATAACGCGGTTATAATTGCTTATGGTCTTAAGCTACCAATTAATAAATAGATTAATATACATGGTTTTACATGGATTTAAGAAAAGACAGACGACATTAACTGTTGTAATCTATCTAGCAATGTTGGGAAAAAACTTGCATTCTCACTTATTTAATTTTATGTATTTATATCATTGTGCTATCATTGTATTTATTTTTTGTGATGATTAATTTATGATGAGTAGCCTATACATGCTTGTAAATATATATATTTTTATTTATGAGTTATTTATAGCCTAGTCTTTACTTTTTGACATTTCACTATTTATTTTGTATTACTATTTATGTTATTGTATTTATTAATTAGGATTGATTTTCCCTGCACAAGTAAACAAAATTGCATGTACAATGTTTTAACTTATTGCAATATTAGTAAAATTTTGGATACATTTTTAAAAATGCATTGTAATATCCAGCTAATCATGCATATGCACACATATACACATATGTATCATGGGATTGTATTTTCTTCATCATAAAAATATGCAAATCAATCTCATTTACTACATTAAAATGAAGGAATGTTGATAAAATTATTTGTTGTAATTGTTTTTGATACTAACACATTGTTTGTGAGGATGCTATTAGGTCTCACTGTAAATGGGGTTGTTGGCTTTTACCTGGGTCGGAGTATTCAAGGGATTCCAAGTGTGAGAAAAGACTTGGTTACACATTGACTAAAAAGACAGTATATTACAACTGCTACGAGATACATGTGAAGTACCTTGTACATCCTGGGCTTGGGTTGTGTAGCATATGTGCTGTGAGTGAGACCTTTAAGGATAGAAGTAGTTACAGAAGGTCTTTAGATAGTGCAGGTGACTTTGTGTACCTGATGTGTATAGATAGTGATTTGTGTTGACAGCCCTGTCCTCAAGCTTCCTCTGTGTTTATGGTTTATAATGTATTGTCTGGTTTGTTTGCCGTAGTCTCAAGTAAATAATCTCATATCATGACAGCAGTTTGTGTGCATGGCACCAGGGCACTGATTTTTTTGGGGGGGGGGGGCGGCATATGTTCAAAAAAAAGAAAAGGGCACCAGTGGTAAACTGTAATTTAGTTTTTCCTATAGTTTTTCCTGATAAGAGGTTACACATGGTGTTGTATAGGGGATGACACAGAGCCTGATCCTCAATGCGCACACATTATACACGCTTAGTTTATATACATTTGTTTCCATTATGCCTAACCTTCACTGAAGCACATTATTCAAACTTAGTTTATATATTTTTACATACATTTATGTTCTCATTATTTTCTCAAATGGTCTTTGGCAAAGACGTTGCTATGCAAATAAATAAAGATACATAGTCCAACCTTAACCATTTATTGTGCTATACCTGGCTTGATCCATACTCTAAGGGAGCAGCATTGCAGCCTGCTGTAGCTACCTGGCCTTCTGTCTTTTAAGTCACTTCTTTCTGGGCATTGTACAATCGAAAATAGGCCTGTACAGTAAAAAAAAGAAAATAACTAGGCTGCATCCTGTCTTCGGTTCCTGTCTGGCCACAGGACCTCATCAACATCACAGGCAATGCTCTCCCTGGCCAAGCAGCGGGGGAAGTATCACCTTGAATGGCGAATCCAGCCCTGAAATGGCTCAGCAGGTATATCACCACATGCCTCCTCCATAGCCTGTAGCAGTGGTATCCGTGCATGCGGATTGCGCTCATAGACTTTCCATCTCCAGGCAGAAAAAAAAAAACTCCTCAGTCGGATTGAGAAATGGAGAGTATGGTGGGAGATAAAGAACCGAAAATTGTGGGTGGTCAATGAACTAGTTGCGGACCAGAGCAGCCCGGTGGAAACTTACGTTGTCCCAGATAACAACGTACCTGGGCTGCTCTGGGCCATCTATCTGATGTGCTGGAATGATGATGTTGTGTAGTGTGTCCAGGAATGTGATGAGACGGGCAGTGTTGTAGGGGCCAAGGGTGGCATGGTGATGGAGGATGCCGTGGTGGTTGATGGCAGCACACATAGCACTCTGCGCTGGCCAGGGACTTCAACGATGGCTAGCTGGCCGATGACATTTCTGCCCCGGTGCCTTCTTTTGGCAAGGTTAAAACCCACCTCATCAATGAATATGAATTCATGCACCACTGCAGCTGCATCTAGCTCAAGAACTGTCTGAAACAGACAACATGACAATATCAGAAATAGACATAGAGTGGTCAATACAGTATTGTGAAAGACTTTAAAAAAAACATTGGATTACAATAAAACAGTAATGTGTCAGTGCTGATAGGACGCAATCAGTTGTGGGAATGTATAGGACTTACTTGCACATAGTCATAGCGTAACTCTTTGACTCTTTCGGTGTTCCTGTCAAAAGGCACCATGTACACTTGCTTCATTCTCATGGCACTCCGCTGTAGAACACGGTCCAGTGTGGATAAGCTCACTGTATCAATGTTTTGGAACATGGCTTGGTCTTCAATGATTTTACTTTGTATTAGTTTTAGTGTTATTGAATTATTTTCAAGAACCATATTGATAATTACAGTCAAAGTAGGAATACAGTTCCCAATCTCATACGTACATACTGTAAAACATACTTTGTTTACAGTACTACAGTCCACTTGCAACACTGTATTCTACAGTAATCATTGAGTACTAGAACGATGTTCTAATGAGATTGTTTTATTATTGGTTATTCCCGTATTACAGGATATAACTGTAAAATTTGCTTGTGTTTTTTTTTTTAAGTACGTCTTGTGATATGCATGTAACCATTCCAATAATGATTCAAATTAAATTGGTGTATTTGGGCTATATGAATGAGAAGTAGTGTAAATATTTGTAAACAAAGTCCACACCTTTTTACTGAATGCCTGTTACTGTTTATTGTGTCTCTACTGAGAGGTACGAATACTGTACAGATGCAGACCTGTACATACTCATAACTTTTGATACATCTGAACATTGCACCTTCCTCTTATGATCACAGGATTGCGTCTGTAATGGACTGCAATTTGGGCCCTGGCCAGCTTGTGGCCTTCAATTGACGCTGGCTGATCCTAGAACAGTGGCACTCTGGCTTCCTCCTCCACAATGGTGGGTTATTATTATTATAAATTATTATTATTATTATTATTATTATTATTATTATTATTTCTCCTGTTATTATTATTATTTATAGGAGGAGCTTGTAGTCATTAGAGAAACTGTCACTGGATTTTGCATAAAAGCTCAGCTGAGCTGGCACAGCTATCAAGGACTGTGCAGGCGGCAGTGTAGTATAATGGTTAAGGAACTGGCCTTGTAACTGAAAGGTTGCAGGTTCGATTCCCAGGTAGAACACTGCCGTTGTACCCTTGAGCAAGGTACTTAACCTGAATCGCTTCAGTACATATCCAGCTGTATAAATGGATAATACAGTATATGTAAAAGAAATGCTAAAAAGTTGTGTAAGTCGCTCTGCATAAGAGCGTCTGCTAAATGCCTGTAATGTAATGCAGCTGACACAGTTGGCACAGGCAGACTACAGGCACCTAATTAACACTGTGATGGTAACCAATATAGAGGCAATGTTCCCTGGTATCGTTATTTTCATCACCACTGTCATTGTCATGTGTACAGTCAAACTGTAACAAGTCAGCCATATGTCCATAAATACTGTGGCTGAAATACTTAGTCAACCTCTAGGGGGTGCAATAGTGGTGTATCACTGCTGCTACTCTGCTGGGTACAGGAGGCTGCTTAAGAAATGTATCTGCTGCCTGATTAAGAGGGTCTTCTGGCTTTGAAGACTTAATTGTATCAGCCTCTTAAAGAGATCTTCACTTCTCAAAGTGTCATTCCCGAGGGGCATTAGGCTGTGCAGGTGGTTCCTGAGGGGCATTAACCTGTGCAGGTGGTTCCTGAGGGGCATTAGCCTGTGCAGGTGGTCCCCGAGGGGCATTAGCCTGTGCAGGTGGTCCCCGAGGGGCATTAGCCTGTGCAGGTGGTCCCCGAGGGGCATTAGCCTGTGCAGGTGGTTCCTGAGGGGCATTAGCCTGTGCAGGTGGTCCCCGAGGGGCAGTAACCTGTGCAGGTGGTTCCTGAGGGGCATTAGCCTGTGCAGGTGGTCCCCGAGGGGCATTCACCTGTGCAGGTGGTTCCTGAGGGGCATTAGCCTGTGCAGAAGGTTTCTGAGGGGCATTAGCCTGTGCAGGTGGTCCCCGAGGGGCATTAGCCTGTGCAGGTGGTCCCTGAGGGGGCAATAGCCTGTGCAGGTGGTTCTTGAGGGGCATTAGTCTGTGCAGGCTGTTCCTGAGGTGCATTCGTCTGTGCAGACTGTTCCTGAGGGGCATTAGTCTGTGCAGGTGGTTCCTGAGGGGCATTAGCCTGTACATGTGGTTCTTGAGGGGCATTAGCCTATTCACAAATGGTACATATAGTGCATCATGGATCCAGAAAACTTTATGTGGAGTGGAGATGGTAAACGCAGGAGACACGATCGCCACTGAGGCACAGCTGGTGAGAATGATCTTTTGCACATGCCCCTGCAAGCAGGGCCAGAGGGCAGGCGGCAAAACCTCCGAGGGCGTAAGTGTGGCGTCTCTCAGGCAGATGTGGTTTCCTACAGAGGAGCAGAACAGAAGCAGAGGGCAGAGTCTTAATGATGAGTCATAAACAGACACCTCTTTGAAGTCACACTCTAAGGCCTAGTTTATACTGCGTAAGACACAGCTAAGAGACTGGCTCATAGCTCATAACGCTGGGCATTTATAGTCAATACATCGGCTCACTGACAAGCGTCCTGTGTCTATGGCAACGTAACCTTCAAATTTAATAATTTAAACGCTGCACTGGGTTGTGTGCGCGAGTAGTCTCTGAAATTAGCCAGGCTGAAACGAATACAAAATATGAAGCCATCGTTCGTTTATACATACAAATATGTATTCCTTAGCAATGCAGAACAGTCAGTATCCCCAGGCCAGTCAAACAAAGATGTGAGACATTAATGACGTGGTGTGAGCCGCTAGAAAATTTGGGAGGTACGAGACAAGTGGCTCACAGCCACAGATGTTCCAAATTACGTCAATGAAACAGAAAATCTGGCTCAGGGGGGTTGTCTTACAAACTATAAATCAGCCTTAACGCTTTGTGTTTAAACACTAATTTCCTTTTTGATTTTTCCCCAAAACACATTTTTCATCATACATGTCTTAAAACTCATTATTATTCATTAATTTAACCACAGCTATAAAGTAAATATTATTTTCTATCCATTAGAATTAAAAAATGGAATTTAAATTTTGTAGAACATTTTGGCGCTTTTTGGCCCTTATGTCTTTTTCATTTTCCCCAAAACACATTTTTCATCATACATGTCTTAAAACTCATTATTTTTCACTTATTTCACGGCAGTTATTAAGTAAATATAATTTAATATACATTGGAATCAAAAAATGGCATTTTTTTTTTGGACCATTTTGGCCTTTTTTGGACATAAGACTATATAGTCTTATGTCTTTTTCTAATCTTCCAGTCAAACACATTTTTCATCATAAATGTTTAAATACACATTATTATTCACTAATTTCGCCACAGCTACGAAGGAAATATTATTTACTATCCAGTAGAATAAAAAAATGGCATTTTAATTTTGTTGATCATTTTGGCCCTTATGTCTTTTTCATTTTCCCCAAAACACATTTTTCATCATACATGTCTAAAAACACATTATTTTTCACTTATTTCATGGCAGTTATTAAGTAAATATAATTTAATATACATTGGAATCAAAAAATGGCATTTTTTTTTTGGACCATTTTGGCCTTTTTTGGACATAAGATTGTGTCTTTTTCTAATCTTCCAGTCAGACACATTTTTCATCATAAATGTTTAAATACACATTATTATTCATTAATTTCACCACAGGTATGAAAGAAATATTATTTTGTATCCATTAGAATAAAAAAATGGCATTTTAATTTTGTTGACCATTTTGGCCCTTTTTGGCCCTTATGTCTTTTTCATTTTGCCCAAAACACATTTTTCATCATACATGACTTAAAACTCATTATTTTTCACTTACTTCACCACAGGTATGAAGGAAATATTATTTCCTATCCAGTAGAATCAAAAAATGGCATTTAAAGTTTTTTGACTATTTTGGCCCTTTTTGGACATAAGACTATAGTCTAATGTCTTTTTCTAATCTTCCAGTCAGACACATGTATCATCATAAATGTTTAAATACACATTATTATTCACTAATTTCACCACAGGTATGAAGGAAATATTATTCCCTATCCAGTAGAATCAAAAAATGGCATTTTTATTTTTTTGACCATTTTGGACTTTTTTGGACATAAGACTATAGTCTTGTGTCTTTTTCTAATCTTCCAGTCAGACACATTTTTCATCATAAATGTTTAAATACACATTATTATTCATTAATTTCACCACACGTATGAAGTAAATATTATTTCCTATCCATTAGAATAAAAAAATGGCATTTTAATTTTGTAGACCATTTTGGCCCTTTTTGGCCCTTATGTCTTTTTCATTTTCCCCAAAACACATTTTTCATCACACATGTCTTAAAACTCATAATTTTTCACTTACTTCACCACAGGTATGAAGGAAATATAATGTCCTATCCAGTAGAATCAAAGAATGGCATTTAAATTGTTTTGACTATTTTGGCCCTTTTTGAACATGAGACTATAGTCTAATGTCTTTTTCTAATCTTCCAGTCAGACACATTCTTCATCATAAATGTTTAAATAGACATTATTATTCACTAATTTCGCCACAGCTACGAAGAAATATTATTTACTATCCAGTAGAATAAAAAAATGGCATTTTAATTTTGTTGATCATTTTGGCCCTTTTTGGCCCTTGTGTCTTTTTCATTTTCCCCAAAACACATTTTTCATCATACATGTCTAAAAACTCATTATTTTTCACTTATTTCACCGCAGTTATTAAGTAAATATAATTTAATATACATTGGAATCAAAAAATGGCATTTTTATTTTTTTGACCATTTTGGCCTTTTTTGGACATAAGATTGTGTCTTTTTCTAATCTTCCAGTCAGACACATTTTTCATCATAAATATTTAAATACACATTATTATTCACTAATTTCACCACAGGTATGAAGGAAATATTATTCCCTATCCAGTAGAATCAAAAAATGTCATTTTTATTTTTTTGACCATTTTGGCTCTTATGTCTTTTTAATTTTCCCCAAAACACATTTTTCATCATACATGTCTCAAAACTCATTATTTTTAACTTATTTCACCGCAGTTATTAAGCAAATATAATTTACTACACATCGGAATCAAAAAATGGCATTTTTATTTTTTTGACCACTTTGGACTTTTTTGGACATAAGACTATATAGTCTTATGTCTTTTTCTAATCTTCCAGTCAGACACATTTTTCATCATAAATGTTTAAATACACATTATTATTCATTAATTTCACCACAGGTATGAAGTAAATGTTATTTCCTATCCATTAGAATAAAAAAATGGCATTTTAATTTTGTAGACCATTTTGGCCCTTTTTGGCCCTTATGTCTTTTTCATTTTCCCCAAAACACATTTTTCATCATACATGCCTTAAAACTCATAATTTTTCACTGACTTCACCACAGGTATGAAGGAAATATAATTTCCTATCCAGTAGAATCAAAGAATGGCATTTAAATTGTTTTGACTATTTTGGCCCTTTTTGAACATGAGACTATAGTCTAATGTCTTTTTCTAATCTTCCAGTCAGACACATTCTTCATCATAAATGTTTAAATACACATTATTATTCACTAATTTCGCCACAGCTACGAAGGAAATATTATTTACTATCCAGTAGAATAAAAAAATGGCATTTTAATTTTGTTGATCATTTTGGCCCTTATGTCTTTTTAATTTTCCCCAAAACACATTTTTCATCATACATGTCTAAAAACTCATTATTTTTCACTTATTTCACGGCAGTTATTAAGTAAATATAATTTAATATACATTGGAATCAAAAAATGGCATTTTTTTTGTGACCATTTTGGCCTTTTTTGGACATAAGACTATATAGTCTTATGTCTTTTTCTAATCTTCCAGTCAGACACATTTTTCATCATAAATGTTTAAATACACATTATTATTCATTAATTTCACCACAGGTATGAAGTAAATGTTATTTCCTATCCATTAGAATAAAAAAATGGCATTTTAATTTTGTAGACCATTTTGGCCCTTTTTGGCCCTTATGTCTTTTTCATTTTCCCCAAAACACATTTTTCATCATACATGCCTTAAAACTCATAATTTTTCACTGACTTCACCACAGGTATGAAGGAAATATAATTTCCTATCCAGTAGAATCAAAGAATGGCATTTAAATTGTTTTGACTATTTTGGCCCTTTTTGAACATGAGACTATAGTCTAATGTCTTTTTCTAATCTTCCAGTCAGACACATTCTTCATCATAAATGTTTAAATACACATTATTATTCACTAATTTCGCCACAGCTACGAAGGAAATATTATTTACTATCCAGTAGAATAAAAAAATGGCATTTTAATTTTGTTGATCATTTTGGCCCTTATGTCTTTTTAATTTTCCCCAAAACACATTTTTCATCATACATGTCTAAAAACTCATTATTTTTCACTTATTTCACGGCAGTTATTAAGTAAATATAATTTAATATACATTGGAATCAAAAAATGGCATTTTTTGTGTGACCATTTTGGCCTTTTTTTGGACATAAGACTATATAGTCTTATGTCTTTTTCTAATCTTCCAGTCAGACACATTTTTCATCATAAATGTTTAAATACACATTATTATTCATTAATTTAACCACAGGTATAAAGTAAATATTATTTTCTATCCATTAGAATAAAAAAATGGAATTTAAATTTTGTAGACCATTTTGGCGCTTTTTGGCCCTTATGTCTTTTTCATTTTCCTCAAAACACATTTTTCATCATAAATGTCTTAAAACTCATAATGTTTCGCTTATTTCACAGCAATTATTTAGTACATATAATTTTCTATAGAACGGAATCAAAAAACGGCATGTAAATTTTTTTGGCCATTTTGCCATTTTTTGGACATACGATTAAAGTCAGCAGCCATACCACCATGCAATCTGCTGCTGCTCAACGGTTGAAGCTCAGCAGGTGTGTGCTTGGTTAATACTTGAATGGGAGACCTCTAGGGAAAACAAAGATGCTGGTGGGCCAGTAGGAGGCGCTCTTCTTTCTAGTCCAATAAACCCCACTGCAATGATGGGGTCACAACACATTTTTCATCATGAATGTCTTAAAACTCATTATGTTTCACTTATTTCACCGCAGTTATTAAATTAAAACAATTTCCTATACATCTGAATCAAAAAATGGCATTTAAATTTTCTTGACCATTTTGGCCTTTTTTGGACATAAGACTATATAGTCTTATGTCTTTTTCTAATCTTCCAGTCAGACACATTTTTCATCATAAATGTTTAAATACACATTATTATTCATTAATTTCACCACAGGTATGAAGTAAATATTATTTCCTATCCATTAGAATTACAAAATGGCATTTTAATTTTGTAGACCATTTTGGCCCTTTTTGGCCCTTATGTCTTTTTCATTTTCCCCAAAACACATTTTTCATCATACATGCCTTAAAACTCATAATGTTTCACTTACTTCACCACAGGTATGAAGGAAATATAATTTCCTATCCAGTAGAATCAAAGAATGGCATTTAAATTGTTTTGACTATTTTGGCCCTTTTTGAACATGAGACTATAGTCTAATGTCTTTTTCTAATCTTCCAGTCAGACACATTCTTCATCATAAATGTTTAAATACACATTATTATTCACTAATTTCGCCACAGCTACGAAGGAAATATTATTTACTATCCAGTAGAATAAAAAAATGGCATTTTAATTTTGTTGATCATTTTGGCCCTTATGTCTTTTTAATTTTTCCCAAAACACATTTTTCATCATACATGTCTAAAAACTCATTATTTTTCACTTATTTCACGGCAGTTACTAAGTAAATATAATTTAATATACATTGGAATCAAAAAATGGCATTTTTTTTTTTGTTGACAATTTTGGCCTTTTTTGGACATAAGACTATAGTCTTGTGTCTTTTTCTAATCTTCCAGTCAGACACATTTTTCATCATAAATGTTTAAATACACATTATTATTCATTAATTTCACCACACGTATGAAGTAAATATTATTTCCTATCCATTAGAATAAAAAAATGGCATTTTAATTTTGTAGACCATTTTGGCCCTTTTTGGCCCTTATGTCTTTTTCATTTTCCCCAAAACACATTTTTCATCACACATGTCTTAAAACTCATAATTTTTCACTTACTTCACCACATGTATGAAGGAAATATAATGTCCTATCCAGTAGAATCAAAGAATGGCATTTAAATTGTTTTGACTATTTTGGCCCTTTTTGAACATGAGACTATAGTCTAATGTCTTTTTCTAATCTTCCAGTCAGACACATTCTTCATCATAAATGTTTAAATAGACATTATTATTCACTAATTTCGCCACAGCTACGAAGAAATATTATTTACTATCCAGTAGAATAAAAAAATGGCATTTTAATTTTGTTGATCATTTTGGCCCTTTTTGGCCCTTGTGTCTTTTTCATTTTCCCCAAAACACATTTTTCATCATACATGTCTAAAAACTCATTATTTTTCACTTATTTCACCGCAGTTATTAAGTAAATATAATTTAATATACATTGGAATCAAAAAATGGCATTTTTATTTTTTTGACCATTTTGGCCTTTTTTGGACATAAGATTGTGTCTTTTTCTAATCTTCCAGTCAGACACATTTTTCATCATAAATATTTAAATACACATTATTATTCACTAATTTCACCACAGGTATGAAGGAAATATTATTCCCTATCCAGTAGAATCAAAAAATGTCATTTTTATTTTTTTGACCATTTTGGCTCTTATGTCTTTTTAATTTTCCCCAAAACACATTTTTCATCATACATGTCTCAAAACTCATTATTTTTAACTTATTTCACCGCAGTTATTAAGCAAATATAATTTACTACACATCGGAATCAAAAAATGGCATTTTTATTTTTTTGACCACTTTGGACTTTTTTGGACATAAGACTATATAGTCTTATGTCTTTTTCTAATCTTCCAGTCAGACACATTTTTCATCATAAATGTTTAAATACACATTATTATTCATTAATTTCACCACAGGTATGAAGTAAATGTTATTTCCTATCCATTAGAATAAAAAAATGGCATTTTAATTTTGTAGACCATTTTGGCCCTTTTTGGCCCTTATGTCTTTTTCATTTTCCCCAAAACACATTTTTCATCATACATGCCTTAAAACTCATAATTTTTCACTGACTTCACCACAGGTATGAAGGAAATATAATTTCCTATCCAGTAGAATCAAAGAATGGCATTTAAATTGTTTTGACTATTTTGGCCCTTTTTGAACATGAGACTATAGTCTAATGTCTTTTTCTAATCTTCCAGTCAGACACATTCTTCATCATAAATGTTTAAATACACATTATTATTCACTAATTTCGCCACAGCTACGAAGGAAATATTATTTACTATCCAGTAGAATAAAAAAATGGCATTTTAATTTTGTTGATCATTTTGGCCCTTATGTCTTTTTAATTTTCCCCAAAACACATTTTTCATCATACATGTCTAAAAACTCATTATTTTTCACTTATTTCACGGCAGTTATTAAGTAAATATAATTTAATATACATTGGAATCAAAAAATGGCATTTTTTTTGTGACCATTTTGGCCTTTTTTGGACATAAGACTATATAGTCTTATGTCTTTTTCTAATCTTCCAGTCAGACACATTTTTCATCATAAATGTTTAAATACACATTATTATTCATTAATTTCACCACAGGTATGAAGTAAATGTTATTTCCTATCCATTAGAATAAAAAAATGGCATTTTAATTTTGTAGACCATTTTGGCCCTTTTTGGCCCTTATGTCTTTTTCATTTTCCCCAAAACACATTTTTTCATCATACATGCCTTAAAACTCATAATTTTTCACTGACTTCACCACAGGTATGAAGGAAATATAATTTCCTATCCAGTAGAATCAAAGAATGGCATTTAAATTGTTTTGACTATTTTGGCCCTTTTTGAACATGAGACTATAGTCTAATGTCTTTTTCTAATCTTCCAGTCAGACACATTCTTCATCATAAATGTTTAAATACACATTATTATTCACTAATTTCGCCACAGCTACGAAGGAAATATTATTTACTATCCAGTAGAATAAAAAAATGGCATTTTAATTTTGTTGATCATTTTGGCCCTTATGTCTTTTTAATTTTCCCCAAAACACATTTTTCATCATACATGTCTAAAAACTCATTATTTTTCACTTATTTCACGGCAGTTATTAAGTAAATATAATTTAATATACATTGGAATCAAAAAATGGCATTTTTTTTGTGACCATTTTGGCCTTTTTTGGACATAAGACTATATAGTCTTATGTCTTTTTCTAATCTTCCAGTCAGACACATTTTTCATCATAAATGTTTAAATACACATTATTATTCATTAATTTAACCACAGGTATAAAGTAAATATTATTTTCTATCCATTAGAATAAAAAAATGGAATTTAAATTTTGTAGACCATTTTGGCGCTTTTTGGCCCTTATGTCTTTTTCATTTTCCTCAAAACACATTTTTCATCATAAATGTCTTAAAACTCATAATGTTTCGCTTATTTCACAGCAATTATTTAGTACATATAATTTTCTATAGAACGGAATCAAAAAACGGCATGTAAATTTTTTTGGCCATTTTGCCATTTTTTGGACATACGATTAAAGTCAGCAGCCATACCACCATGCAATCTGCTGCTGCTCAACGGTTGAAGCTCAGCAGGTGTGTGCTTGGTTAATACTTGAATGGGAGACCTCTAGGGAAAACAAAGATGCTGGTGGGCCAGTAGGAGGCGCTCTTCTTTCTAGTCCAATAAACCCCACTGCAATGATGGGGTCACAACACATTTTTCATCATGAATGTCTTAAAACTCATTATGTTTCACTTATTTCACCGCAGTTATTAAATTAAAACAATTTCCTATACATCTGAATCAAAAAATGGCATTTAAATTTTCTTGACCATTTTGGCCTTTTTTGGACATAAGACTATATAGTCTTATGTCTTTTTCTAATCTTCCAGTCAGACACATTTTTCATCATAAATGTTTAAATACACATTATTATTCATTAATTTCACCACAGGTATGAAGTAAATATTATTTCCTATCCATTAGAATTACAAAATGGCATTTTAATTTTGTAGACCATTTTGGCCCTTTTTGGCCCTTATGTCTTTTTCATTTTCCCCAAAACACATTTTTCATCATACATGCCTTAAAACTCATAATGTTTCACTTACTTCACCACAGGTATGAAGGAAATATAATTTCCTATCCAGTAGAATCAAAGAATGGCATTTAAATTGTTTTGACTATTTTGGCCCTTTTTGAACATGAGACTATAGTCTAATGTCTTTTTCTAATCTTCCAGTCAGACACATTCTTCATCATAAATGTTTAAATACACATTATTATTCACTAATTTCGCCACAGCTACGAAGGAAATATTATTTACTATCCAGTAGAATAAAAAAATGGCATTTTAATTTTGTTGATCATTTTGGCCCTTATGTCTTTTTAATTTTTCCCAAAACACATTTTTCATCATACATGTCTAAAAACTCATTATTTTTCACTTATTTCACGGCAGTTACTAAGTAAATATAATTTAATATACATTGGAATCAAAAAATGGCATTTTTTTTTTGTTGACAATTTTGGCCTTTTTTGGACATAAGACTATAGTCTTGTGTCTTTTTCTAATCTTCCAGTCAGACACATTTTTCATCATAAATGTTTAAATACACATTATTATTCATTAATTTCACCACACGTATGAAGTAAATATTATTTCCTATCCATTAGAATAAAAAAATGGCATTTTAATTTTGTAGACCATTTTGGCCCTTTTTGGCCCTTATGTCTTTTTCATTTTCCCCAAAACACATTTTTCATCACACATGTCTTAAAACTCATAATTTTTCACTTACTTCACCACATGTATGAAGGAAATATAATGTCCTATCCAGTAGAATCAAAGAATGGCATTTAAATTGTTTTGACTATTTTGGCCCTTTTTGAACATGAGACTATAGTCTAATGTCTTTTTCTAATCTTCCAGTCAGACACATTCTTCATCATAAATGTTTAAATAGACATTATTATTCACTAATTTCGCCACAGCTACGAAGAAATATTATTTACTATCCAGTAGAATAAAAAAATGGCATTTTAATTTTGTTGATCATTTTGGCCCTTTTTGGCCCTTGTGTCTTTTTCATTTTCCCCAAAACACATTTTTCATCATACATGTCTAAAAACTCATTATTTTTCACTTATTTCACCGCAGTTATTAAGTAAATATAATTTAATATACATTGGAATCAAAAAATGGCATTTTTATTTTTTTGACCATTTTGGCCTTTTTTGGACATAAGATTGTGTCTTTTTCTAATCTTCCAGTCAGACACATTTTTCATCATAAATATTTAAATACACATTATTATTCACTAATTTCACCACAGGTATGAAGGAAATATTATTCCCTATCCAGTAGAATCAAAAAATGTCATTTTTATTTTTTTGACCATTTTGGCTCTTATGTCTTTTTAATTTTCCCCAAAACACATTTTTCATCATACATGTCTCAAAACTCATTATTTTTAACTTATTTCACCGCAGTTATTAAGCAAATATAATTTACTACACATCGGAATCAAAAAATGGCATTTTTATTTTTTTGACCACTTTGGACTTTTTTGGACATAAGACTATATAGTCTTATGTCTTTTTCTAATCTTCCAGTCAGACACATTTTTCATCATAAATGTTTAAATACACATTATTATTCATTAATTTCACCACAGGTATGAAGTAAATGTTATTTCCTATCCATTAGAATAAAAAAATGGCATTTTAATTTTGTAGACCATTTTGGCCCTTTTTGGCCCTTATGTCTTTTTCATTTTCCCCAAAACACATTTTTCATCATACATGCCTTAAAACTCATAATTTTTCACTGACTTCACCACAGGTATGAAGGAAATATAATTTCCTATCCAGTAGAATCAAAGAATGGCATTTAAATTGTTTTGACTATTTTGGCCCTTTTTGAACATGAGACTATAGTCTAATGTCTTTTTCTAATCTTCCAGTCAGACACATTCTTCATCATAAATGTTTAAATACACATTATTATTCACTAATTTCGCCACAGCTACGAAGGAAATATTATTTACTATCCAGTAGAATAAAAAAATGGCATTTTAATTTTGTTGATCATTTTGGCCCTTATGTCTTTTTAATTTTCCCCAAAACACATTTTTCATCATACATGTCTAAAAACTCATTATTTTTCACTTATTTCACGGCAGTTATTAAGTAAATATAATTTAATATACATTGGAATCAAAAAATGGCATTTTTTTTGTGACCATTTTGGCCTTTTTTGGACATAAGACTATATAGTCTTATGTCTTTTTCTAATCTTCCAGTCAGACACATTTTTCATCATAAATGTTTAAATACACATTATTATTCATTAATTTCACCACAGGTATGAAGTAAATGTTATTTCCTATCCATTAGAATAAAAAAATGGCATTTTAATTTTGTAGACCATTTTGGCCCTTTTTGGCCCTTATGTCTTTTTCATTTTCCCCAAAACACATTTTTCATCATACATGCCTTAAAACTCATAATTTTTCACTGACTTCACCACAGGTATGAAGGAAATATAATTTCCTATCCAGTAGAATCAAAGAATGGCATTTAAATTGTTTTGACTATTTTGGCCCTTTTTGAACATGAGACTATAGTCTAATGTCTTTTTCTAATCTTCCAGTCAGACACATTCTTCATCATAAATGTTTAAATACACATTATTATTCACTAATTTCGCCACAGCTACGAAGGACATATTATTTACTATCCAGTAGAATAAAAAAATGGCATTTTAATTTTGTTGATCATTTTGGCCCTTATGTCTTTTTAATTTTCCCCAAAACACATTTTTCATCATACATGTCTAAAAACTCATTATTTTTCACTTATTTCACGGCAGTTATTAAGTAAATATAATTTAATATACATTGGAATCAAAAAATGGAATTTTTTTTTGTGACCATTTTGGCCTTTTTTGGACATAAGACTATATAGTCTTATGTCTTTTTCTAATCTTCCAGTCAGACACATTTTTCATCATAAATGTTTAAATACACATTATTATTCATTAATTTAACCACAGGTATAAAGTAAATATTATTTTCTATCCATTAGAATAAAAAAATGGAATTTAAATTTTGTAGACCATTTTGGCGCTTTTTGGCCCTTATGTCTTTTTCATTTTCCTCAAAACACATTTTTCATCATAAATGTCTTAAAACTCATAATGTTTCGCTTATTTCACAGCAATTATTTAGTACATATAATTTTCTATAGAACGGAATCAAAAAACGGCATGTAAATTTTTTTGGCCATTTTGCCATTTTTTGGACATACGATTAAAGTCAGCAGCCATACCACCATGCAATCTGCTGCTGCTCAACGGTTGAAGCTCAGCAGGTGTGTGCTTGGTTAATACTTGAATGGGAGACCTCTAGGGAAAACAAAGATGCTGGTGGGCCAGTAGGAGGCGCTCTTCTTTCTAGTCCAATAAACCCCACTGCAATGATGGGGTCACAACACATTTTTCATCATGAATGTCTTAAAACTCATTATGTTTCACTTATTTCACCGCAGTTATTAAATTAAAACAATTTCCTATACATCTGAATCAAAAAATGGCATTTAAATTTTCTTGACCATTTTGGCCTTTTTTGGACATAAGACTATATAGTCTTATGTCTTTTTCTAATCTTCCAGTCAGACACATTTTTCATCATAAATGTTTAAATACACATTATTATTCATTAATTTCACCACAGGTATGAAGTAAATATTATTTCCTATCCATTAGAATTACAAAATGGCATTTTAATTTTGTAGACCATTTTGGCCCTTTTTGGCCCTTATGTCTTTTTCATTTTCCCCAAAACACATTTTTCATCATACATGCCTTAAAACTCATAATGTTTCACTTACTTCACCACAGGTATGAAGGAAATATAATTTCCTATCCAGTAGAATCAAAGAATGGCATTTAAATTGTTTTGACTATTTTGGCCCTTTTTGAACATGAGACTATAGTCTAATGTCTTTTTCTAATCTTCCAGTCAGACACATTCTTCATCATAAATGTTTAAATACACATTATTATTCACTAATTTCGCCACAGCTACGAAGGAAATATTATTTACTATCCAGTAGAATAAAAAAATGGCATTTTAATTTTGTTGATCATTTTGGCCCTTATGTCTTTTTAATTTTTCCCAAAACACATTTTTCATCATACATGTCTAAAAACTCATTATTTTTCACTTATTTCACGGCAGTTACTAAGTAAATATAATTTAATATACATTGGAATCAAAAAATGGCATTTTTTTTTTGTTGACAATTTTGGCCTTTTTTGGACATAAGACTATATAGTCTTATGTCTTTTTCTAATCTTCCAGTCAGACACATTTTTCATCATAAATGTTTAAATACACATTATTATTCATTAATTTCACCACACGTATGAAGTAAATATTATTTCCTATCCATTAGAATAAAAAAATGGCATTTTAATTTTGTAGACCATTTTGGCCCTTTTTGGCCCTTATGTCTTTTTCATTTTCCCCAAAACACATTTTTCATCACACATGTCTTAAAACTCATAATTTTTCACTTACTTCACCACAGGTATGAAGGAAATATAATGTCCCTATCCAGTAGAATCAAAGAATGGCATTTAAATTGTTTTGACTATTTTGGCCCTTTTTGAACATGAGACTATAGTCTAATGTCTTTTTCTAATCTTCCAGTCAGACACATTCTTCATCATAAATGTTTAAATAGACATTATTATTCACTAATTTCGCCACAGCTACGAAGAAATATTATTTACTATCCAGTAGAATAAAAAAATGGCATTTTAATTTTGTTGATCATTTTGGCCCTTTTTGGCCCTTGTGTCTTTTTCATTTTCCCCAAAACACATTTTTCATCATACATGTCTAAAAACTCATTATTTTTCACTTATTTCACCGCAGTTATTAAGTAAATATAATTTAATATACATTGGAATCAAAAAATGGCATTTTTATTTTTTTGACCATTTTGGCCTTTTTTGGACATAAGATTGTGTCTTTTTCTAATCTTCCAGTCAGACACATTTTTCATCATAAATATTTAAATACACATTATTATTCACTAATTTCACCACAGGTATGAAGGAAATATTATTCCCTATCCAGTAGAATCAAAAAATGTCATTTTTATTTTTTTGACCATTTTGGCTCTTATGTCTTTTTAATTTTCCCCAAAACACATTTTTCATCATACATGTCTCAAAACTCATTATTTTTAACTTATTTCACCGCAGTTATTAAGCAAATATAATTTACTACACATCGGAATCAAAAAATGGCATTTTTATTTTTTTGACCACTTTGGACTTTTTTGGACATAAGACTATATAGTCTTATGTCTTTTTCTAATCTTCCAGTCAGACACATTTTTCATCATAAATGTTTAAATACACATTATTATTCATTAATTTCACCACAGGTATGAAGTAAATGTTATTTCCTATCCATTAGAATAAAAAAATGGCATTTTAATTTTGTAGACCATTTTGGCCCTTTTTGGCCCTTATGTCTTTTTCATTTTCCCCAAAACACATTTTTCATCATACATGCCTTAAAACTCATAATTTTTCACTGACTTCACCACAGGTATGAAGGAAATATAATTTCCTATCCAGTAGAATCAAAGAATGGCATTTAAATTGTTTTGACTATTTTGGCCCTTTTTGAACATGAGACTATAGTCTAATGTCTTTTTCTAATCTTCCAGTCAGACACATTCTTCATCATAAATGTTTAAATACACATTATTATTCACTAATTTCGCCACAGCTACGAAGGAAATATTATTTACTATCCAGTAGAATAAAAAAATGGCATTTTAATTTTGTTGATCATTTTGGCCCTTATGTCTTTTTAATTTTCCCCAAAACACATTTTTCATCATACATGTCTAAAAACTCATTATTTTTCACTTATTTCACGGCAGTTATTAAGTAAATATAATTTAATATACATTGGAATCAAAAAATGGCATTTTTTTTGTGACCATTTTGGCCTTTTTTGGACATAAGACTATATAGTCTTATGTCTTTTTCTAATCTTCCAGTCAGACACATTTTTCATCATAAATGTTTAAATACACATTATTATTCATTAATTTCACCACAGGTATGAAGTAAATGTTATTTCCTATCCATTAGAATAAAAAAATGGCATTTTAATTTTGTAGACCATTTTGGCCCTTTTTGGCCCTTATGTCTTTTTCATTTTCCCCAAAACACATTTTTCATCATACATGCCTTAAAACTCATAATTTTTCACTGACTTCACCACAGGTATGAAGGAAATATAATTTCCTATCCAGTAGAATCAAAGAATGGCATTTAAATTGTTTTGACTATTTTGGCCCTTTTTGAACATGAGACTATAGTCTAATGTCTTTTTCTAATCTTCCAGTCAGACACATTCTTCATCATAAATGTTTAAATACACATTATTATTCACTAATTTCGCCACAGCTACGAAGGAAATATTATTTACTATCCAGTAGAATAAAAAAATGGCATTTTAATTTTGTTGATCATTTTGGCCCTTATGTCTTTTTAATTTTCCCCAAAACACATTTTTCATCATACATGTCTAAAAACTCATTATTTTTCACTTATTTCACGGCAGTTATTAAGTAAATATAATTTAATATACATTGGAATCAAAAAATGGCATTTTTTTTGTGACCATTTTGGCCTTTTTTGGACATAAGACTATATAGTCTTATGTCTTTTTCTAATCTTCCAGTCAGACACATTTTTCATCATAAATGTTTAAATACACATTATTATTCATTAATTTAACCACAGGTATAAAGTAAATATTATTTTCTATCCATTAGAATAAAAAAATGGAATTTAAATTTTGTAGACCATTTTGGCGCTTTTTGGCCCTTATGTCTTTTTCATTTTCCTCAAAACACATTTTTCATCATAAATGTCTTAAAACTCATAATGTTTCGCTTATTTCACAGCAATTATTTAGTACATATAATTTTCTATAGAACGGAATCAAAAAACGGCATGTAAATTTTTTTGGCCATTTTGCCATTTTTTGGACATACGATTAAAGTCAGCAGCCATACCACCATGCAATCTGCTGCTGCTCAACGGTTGAAGCTCAGCAGGTGTGTGCTTGGTTAATACTTGAATGGGAGACCTCTAGGGAAAACAAAGATGCTGGTGGGCCAGTAGGAGGCGCTCTTCTTTCTAGTCCAATAAACCCCACTGCAATGATGGGGTCACAACACATTTTTCATCATGAATGTCTTAAAACTCATTATGTTTCACTTATTTCACCGCAGTTATTAAATTAAAACAATTTCCTATACATCTGAATCAAAAAATGGCATTTAAATTTTCTTGACCATTTTGGCCTTTTTTGGACATAAGACTATATAGTCTTATGTCTTTTTCTAATCTTCCAGTCAGACACATTTTTCATCATAAATGTTTAAATACACATTATTATTCATTAATTTCACCACAGGTATGAAGTAAATATTATTTCCTATCCATTAGAATTACAAAATGGCATTTTAATTTTGTAGACCATTTTGGCCCTTTTTGGCCCTTATGTCTTTTTCATTTTCCCCAAAACACATTTTTCATCATACATGCCTTAAAACTCATAATGTTTCACTTACTTCACCACAGGTATGAAGGAAATATAATTTCCTATCCAGTAGAATCAAAGAATGGCATTTAAATTGTTTTGACTATTTTGGCCCTTTTTGAACATGAGACTATAGTCTAATGTCTTTTTCTAATCTTCCAGTCAGACACATTCTTCATCATAAATGTTTAAATACACATTATTATTCACTAATTTCGCCACAGCTACGAAGGAAATATTATTTACTATCCAGTAGAATAAAAAAATGGCATTTTAATTTTGTTGATCATTTTGGCCCTTATGTCTTTTTAATTTTTCCCAAAACACATTTTTCATCATACATGTCTAAAAACTCATTATTTTTCACTTATTTCACGGCAGTTACTAAGTAAATATAATTTAATATACATTGGAATCAAAAAATGGCATTTTTTTTTTGTTGACAATTTTGGCCTTTTTTGGACATAAGACTATATAGTCTTATGTCTTTTTCTAATCTTCCAGTCAGACACATTTTTCATCATAAATGTTTAAATACACATTATTATTCATTAATTTCACCACAGGTATGAAGTAAATATTATTTCCTATCCATTAGAATTACAAAATGGCATTTTAATTTTGTAGACCATTTTGGCCCTTTTTGGCCCTTATGTCTTTTTCATTTCCCCCAAAACACATTTTTCATCATACATGCCTTAAAACTCATAATTTTTCACTGACTTCACCACAGGTATGAAGGAAATATAATTTCCTATCCAGTAGAATCAAAGAATGGCATTTAAATTGTTTTGACTATTTTGGCCCTTTTTGAACATGAGACTATAGTCTAATGTCTTTTTCTAATCTTCCAGTCAGACACATTCTTCATCATAAATGTTTAAATACACATTATTATTCACTAATTTCGCCACAGCTACGAAGGAAATATTATTTACTATCCAGTAGAATAAAAAAATGGCATTTTAATTTTGTTGATCATTTTGGCCCATATGTCTTTTTAATTTTCCCCAAAACACATTTTTCATCATACATGTCTAAAAACTCATTATTTTTCACTTATTTCACGGCAGTTATTAAGTAAATATAATTTAATATACATTGGAATCAAAAAATGGCATTTTTTTTGTGACCATTTTGGCCTTTTTTGGACATAAGACTATATAGTCTTATGTCTTTTTCTAATCTTCCAGTCAGACACATTTTTCATCATAAATGTTTAAATACACATTATTATTCATTAATTTAACCACAGGTATAAAGTAAATATTATTTTCTATCCATTAGAATAAAAAAATGGAATTTAAATTTTGTAGACCATTTTGGCGCTTTTTGGCCCTTATGTCTTTTTCATTTTCCTCAAAACACATTTTTCATCATAAATGTCTTAAAACTCATAATGTTTCGCTTATTTCACAGCAATTATTTAGTACATATAATTTTCTATAGAACGGAATCAAAAAACGGCATGTAAATTTTTTTGGCCATTTTGCCATTTTTTGGACATACGATTAAAGTCAGCAGCCATACCACCATGCAATCTGCTGCTGCTCAACGGTTGAAGCTCAGCAGGTGTGTGCTTGGTTAATACTTGAATGGGAGACCTCTAGGGAAAACAAAGATGCTGGTGGGCCAGTAGGAGGCGCTCTTCTTTCTAGTCCAATAAACCCCACTGCAATGATGGGGTCACAACACATTTTTCATCATGAATGTCTTAAAACTCATTATGTTTCACTTATTTCACCGCAGTTATTAAATTAAAACAATTTCCTATACATCTGAATCAAAAAATGGCATTTAAATTTTCTTGACCAGTTTGGCCTTTTTTGGACATAAGACTATATAGTCTTATGTCTTTTTCTAATCTTCCAGTCAGACACATTTTTCATCATAAATGTTTAAATACACATTATTATTCATTAATTTCACCACAGGTATGAAGTAAATATTATTTCCTATCCATTAGAATTACAAAATGGCATTTTAATTTTGTAGACCATTTTGGCCCTTTTTGGCCCTTATGTCTTTTTCATTTTCCCCAAAACACATTTTTCATCATACATGCCTTAAAACTCATAATGTTTCACTTACTTCACCACAGGTATGAAGGAAATATAATTTCCTATCCAGTAGAATCAAAGAATGGCATTTAAATTGTTTTGACTATTTTGGCCCTTTTTGAACATGAGACTATAGTCTAATGTCTTTTTCTAATCTTCCAGTCAGACACATTCTTCATCATAAATGTTTAAATACACATTATTATTCACTAATTTCGCCACAGCTACGAAGGAAATATTATTTACTATCCAGTAGAATAAAAAAATGGCATTTTAATTTTGTTGATCATTTTGGCCCTTATGTCTTTTTAATTTTTCCCAAAACACATTTTTCATCATACATGTCTAAAAACTCATTATTTTTCACTTATTTCACGGCAGTTACTAAGTAAATATAATTTAATATACATTGGAATCAAAAAATGGCATTTTTTTTTTGTTGACAATTTTGGCCTTTTTTGGACATAAGACTATATAGTCTTATGTCTTTTTCTAATCTTCCAGTCAGACACATTTTTCATCATAAATGTTTAAATACACATTATTATTCATTAAGTTCACCACAGGTATGAAGTAAATATTATTTCCTATCCATTAGAATAAAAAAATGGCATTTTAATTTTGTAGACCATTTTGGCCCTTTTTGGCCCTTATGTCTTTTTCATTTTCCCCAAAACACATTTTTCATCATACATGCCTTAAAACTCATAATTTTTCACTTACTTCACCACAGGTATGAAGGAAATATAATTTCCTATCCAGTAGAATCAAAGAATGGCATTTAAATTGTTTTGACTATTTTGGCCCTTTTTGAACATGAGACTATAGTCTAATGTCTTTTTCTAATCTTCCAGTCAGACACATTCTTCATCATAAATGTTTAAATACACATTATTATTCACTAATTTCGCCACAGCTACGAAGGAAATATTATTTACTATCCAGTAGAATAAAAAAATGGCATTTTAATTTTGTTGATCATTTTGGCCCTTATGTCTTTTTAATTTTCCCCAAAACACATTTTTCATCATACATGTCTAAAAACTCATTATTTTTCACTTATTTCACGGCAGTTATTAAGTAAATATAATTTAATATACATTGGAATCAAAAAATGGCATTTTTTTGTTGTTGACCATTTTGGCCTTTTTTGGACATAAGACTATATAGTCTTATGTCTTTTTCTAATCTTCCAGTCAGACACATTTTTCATCATAAATGTTTAAATACACATTATTATTCATTACTTTCACCACAGGTATGAAGTAAATATTATTTCCTATCCATTAGAATTACAAAATGGCATTTTAATTTTGTAGACCATTTTGGCCCTTTTTGGCCCTTATGTCTTTTTCATTTCCCCCAAAACACATTTTTCATCATACATGTCTTAAAACTCATAATGTTTTACTTACTTCACCACAGGTATGAAGGAAATATAATGTCCTATCCAGTAGAATCAAAAAATGGCATTTACATTTTTTTGACTATTTTGGCCCTTTTTGGACATAAGTCTTATTTCTTTTTCTAATCTTCCAGTCAGACACATTTGTCATCATAACTGTTCAAATAAACATTATTATTCACTAATTTCACCACAGGTATGCAGGAAATATTATTTCGTATCAATTAGAATAAAAAAAATGGCATTTTAATTTTGTTGACCATTTTGGCCCTTTTTGGCCCTCATGTCTTTTTCATTTTCCTCAAAACACATTTTTCATCATAAATGTCTTAAAACTCATAATTTTTCGCTTATTTCACAGCAATTATTTAGTACATATAATTTTCTATAGAACGGAATAAAAAAACGGCATGTAAATTTTTTTGGCCATTTTGCCATTTTTTGGACATATGATTAAAGTCAACAGCCATACCACCATGCAATCTGCTGCTGCTCAATGGTTGAAGCTCAGCAGGTGTGTGCTTGGTTAATACTTGAATGGGAGACCTCTAGGGAAAACAAAGATGCTGGTGGGCCAGTAGGAGGCGTTCTTATTTCTAGTCCAATAAACCCCACTGCAATGATGGGGTCAAAACACATTTTCCATCATGAATGTCTTAAAACTCATTATGTTTCACTTATTTCACCGCAGTTATTAAATTAAAACAATTTCCTATACATCTGAATCAAAAAATGGCATTTAAATTTTCTTGACCATTTTGGCCTTTTTTGGACATAAGACTATATAGTCTTATGTCTTTTTCTAATCTTCCAGTCAGACACATTTTTCATCATAAATGTTTAAATACGCAATATTATTCATTAATTTCACCACAGGTATGAAGTAAATATTATTTCCTATCCATTAGAATTACAAAATGGCATTTTAATTTTGTAGACCATTTTGGCCCTTTTTGGCCCTTATGTCTTTTTCATTTTCCCCAAAACACATTTTTCATCATAAATGTCTTAAAACTCATTATTTTTCACTTACTTCACCGCAGTTATTAAGCAAATATAATTTACTACACATCGGAATCAAAAAATGGCATTTTTATTTTTTTGACCACTTTGGACTTTTTTGGACATAAGACTATATAGTCTTATGTCTTTTTCTAATCTTCCAGTCAGACACATTTTTCATCATAAATGTTTAAATACACATTATTATTCATTAATTTCACCACAGGTATGAAGTAAATATTATTTCCTATCCATTAGAATAAAAAAATGGCATTTTAATTTTGTAGACCATTTTGTTGATCATTTTGGCCCTTATGTCATTTTAATTTTCCCCAAAACACATTTTTCATCATACATGTCTCAAAACTCATTATTTTTAACTTATTTCACCGCAGTTATTAAGCAAATATAATTTAATATACATTGGAATCAAAAAATGGCATTTTTTTTTTGTTGACAATTTTGGCCTTTTTTGGACATAAGACTATATAGTCTTTTGTCTTTTTCTAATCTTCCAGTCAGACACATTTTTCATCATAAATGTTTAAATACACATTATTATTCATTAAGTTCAACACAGGTATGAAGTAAATATTATTTCCTATCCATTAGAATAAAAAAATGGCATTTTAATTTTGTAGACCATTTTGGCCCTTTTTGGCCCTTATGTCTTTTTCATTTTCCCCAAAACACATTTTTCATCATACATGCCTTAAAACTCATAATTTTTTACTTACTTCACCACAGGTATGAAGGAAATATAATGTCCTATCCAGTAGAATCAAAGAATGGCATTTAAATTGTTTTGACTATTTTGGCCCTTTTTGAACATGAGACTATAGTCTAATGTCTTTTTCTAATCTTCCAGTCAGACACATTCTTCATCATAAATGTTTAAATACACATTATTATTCACTAATTTCGCCACAGCTACGAAGGAAATATTATTTACTATCCAGTACAATAAAAAAATGGCATTTTAATTTTGTTGATCATTTTGGCCCTTATGTCTTTTTCATTTTCTCCAAAGCACATTTTTCATCATACATGTCTTAAAACTCATTATTTTTCACTTACGTCACCACAGGTATGAAGGAAATATTATTTCCTATCCAGTAGAATCAAAAAATGGCATTTTAATCTTTTTTGACTATTTTGGCCCTTTTTGAACATGAGACTAAAGTCTAATGTCTTTTTCTAATCTTCCAGTCAGACACATTCTTCATCATAAATGTTTAAATACACATTATTATTCACTAATTTCGCCACAGCTACGAAGGAAATATTATTTACTATCCAGTAGAATAAAAAAATGGCATTTTAATTTTGTTGATCATTTTGGCCCTTATGTCTTTTTAATTTTCCCCAAAACACATTTTTCATCATACATGTCTAAAAACTCATTATTTTTCACTTATTTCACGGCAGTTATTAAGTAAATATAATTTAATATACATTGGAATCAAAAAATGGCATTTTTTTTTTGTTGACCATTTTGGCCTTTTTTGGACATAAGACTATATAGTCTTATGTCTTTTTCTAATCTTCCAGTCAGACACATTTTTCATCATAAATGTTTAAATACACATTATTATTCATTAATTTCACCACAGGTATGAAGTAAATATTATTTCCTATCCATTAGAATTACAAAATGGCATTTTAATTTTGTAGACCATTTTGGCCCTTTTTGGCCCTTATGTCTTTTTCATTTCCCCCAAAACACATTTTTCATCATACATGTCTTAAAACTCATAATGTTTTACTTACTTCACCACAGGTATGAAGGAAATATAATGTCCTATCCAGTAGAATCAAAAAATGGCATTTACATTTTTTTGACTATTTTGGCCCTTTTTGGACATAAGTCTTATTTCTTTTTCTAATCTTCCAGTCAGACACATTTGTCATCATAACTGTTCAAATAAACATTATTATTCACTAATTTCACCACAGGTATGCAGGAAATATTATTTCGTATCAATTAGAATAAAAAAATGGCATTTTAATTTTGTTGACCATTTTGGCCCTTTTTGGCCCTCATGTCTTTTTCATTTTCCTCAAAACACATTTTTCATCATAAATGTCTTAAAACTCATAATTTTTCGCTTATTTCACAGCAATTATTTAGTACATATAATTTTCTATAGAACGGAATCAAAAAACGGCATGTAAATTTTTTTGGCCATTTTGCCATTTTTTGGACATATGATTAAAGTCAGCAGCCATACCACCATGCAATCTGCTGCTGCTCAATGGTTGAAGCTCAGCAGGTGTGTGCTTGGTTAATACTTGAATGGGAGACCTCTAGGGAAAACAAAGATGCTGGTGGGCCAGTAGGAGGCGCTCTTATTTCTAGTCCAATGAACCCCACTGCAATGATGGGGTCAAAACACATTTTTCATCATGAATGTCTTAAAACTCATTATGTTTCACTTATTTCACCGCAGTTATTAAATTAAAACAATTTCCTATACATCTGAATCAAAAAATGGCATTTAAATTTTCTTGACCATTTTGGCCTTTTTTGGACATAAGACTATATAGTCTTATGTCTTTTTCTAATCTTCCAGTCAGACACATTTTTCATCATAAATGTTTAAATACGCAATATTATTCATTAATTTCACCACAGGTATGAAGTAAATATTATTTCCTATCCATTAGAATTACAAAATGGCATTTTAATTTTGTAGACCATTTTGGCCCTTTTTGGCCCTTATGTCTTTTTCATTTTCCCCAAAACACATTTTTCATCATAAATGTCTTAAAACTCATTATTTTTCACTTACTTCACCGCAGTTATTAAGCAAATATAATTTACTACACATCGGAATCAAAAAATGGCATTTTAATTTTTTTGACCACTTTGGACTTTTTTGGACATAAGACTATATAGTCTTATGTCTTTTTCTAATCTTCCAGTCAGACACATTTTTCATCATAAATGTTTAAATACACATTATTATTCATTAATTTCACCACAGGTATGAAGTAAATATTATTTCCTATCCATTAGAATAAAAAAATGGCATTTTAATTTTGTAGACCATTTTGTTGATCATTTTGGCCCTTATGTCATTTTAATTTTCCCCAAAACACATTTTTCATCATACATGTCTCAAAACTCATTATTTTTAACTTATTTCACCGCAGTTATTAAGCAAATATAATTTAATATACATTGGAATCAAAAAATGGCATTTTTTTTGTTGTTGACAATTTTGGCCTTTTTTGGACATAAGACTATATAGTCTTTTGTCTTTTTCTAATCTTCCAGTCAGACACATTTTTCATCATAAATGTTTAAATACACATTATTATTCAATAAGTTCAACACAGGTAAGAAGTAAATATTATTTCCTATCCATTAGAATAAAAAAATGGCATTTTAATTTTGTCGACCATTTTGGCCCTTATGTCTTTTTCATTTTCCCCAAAACACATTTTTCATCATACATGTCTAAAAACTCATTATTTTTACTTATTTCACCGCAGTTATTAAGTAAATATAATTTACTATACATCGGATTCAAAAAATGGCATTTTTATTTTTTTGACCATTTTGGCCTTTTTTGGACATAAGACTATATAGTCTTATGTCTTTTTCTAATCTTCTAGTCAGACACATTTTTCACCATAAATGTTTAAATACGCATTATTATTCATTAATTTGACCACAGGTATGAAGTAAATATGATTTCCTATCCATTAGAATTACAAAATGGCATTTTAATTTTGTAGACCATTTTGGCCCTTTTTGGCCCTTATGTCTTTTTCATTTCCCCCAAAACACATTTTTCATCATACATGTCTTAAAACTCATTATTTTTCACTTACTTCACCACAGGTATGAAGGAAATATTATTTCCTATCCAGTAGAATCAAAAAATGGCATTTACATTTTTTTGACTATTTTGGCCCTTTTTGGACATAAGTCTTATTTCTTTTTCTAATCTTCCAGTCAGACACATTTGTCATCATAACTGTTCAAATAAACATTATTATTCACTAATTTCACCACAGGTATGAAGGAAATATTATTTTGTATCCATTAGAATAAAAAAATGGCATTTTAATTTTCTTGACCATTTTGGCCCTTTTTGGCCCTCATGTCTTTTTCATTTTCCTCAAAACACATTTTTCATCATAAATGTCTTAAAACTCATAATTTTTCGCTTATTTCCCAGCAGTTATTTAGTACATATAATTTTCTATAGAACGGAATCAAAAAACGGCATGTAAATTTTTTTGGCCATTTTGCCATTTTTTGGACATACGATTAAAGTCAGCAGCCATACCACCATGCAATCTGCTGCTGCTCAATGGTTGAAGCTCAGCAGGTGTGTGCTTGGTTAATACTTGAATGGGAGACCTCTAGGGAAAACAAAGATGCTGGTGGGCCAGTAGGAGGCGCTCTTCTTTCTAGTCCAATAAACCCCACTGCAATGATGTGGTCAAAACACATTTTTCATCATGAATGTCTTAAAACTCATTATGTTTCACTTATTTCACCGCAGTTATTAAATTAAAACAATTTCCTATACATCTGAATCAAAAAATGGCATTTTAATTTTCTTGACCATTTTGGCCTTTTTTGGACATAAGACTATATAGTCTTATGTCTTTTTCTAATCTTCCAGTCAGACACATTTTTCATCATAAATGTTTAAATACGCAATATTATTCATTAATTTCACCACAGGTATGAAGTAAATATTATTTCCTATCCATTAGAATTACAAAATGGCATTTTAATTTTGTAGACCATTTTGGCCCTTTTTGGCCCTTATGTCTTTTTCATTTTCCCCAAAACACATTTTTCATCATAAATGTCTTAAAACTCATTATTTTTCACTTACTTCACCGCAGTTATTAAGCAAATATAATTTACTACACATCGGAATCAAAAAATGGCATTTTTATTTTTTTGACCACTTTGGACTTTTTTGGACATAAGACTATAGTCTAATGTCTTTTTCTAATCTTCCAGTCAGACACATTCTTCATCATAAATGTTTAAATACACATTATTATTCACTAATTTCGCCACAGCTACGAAGGAAATATTATTTACTATCCAGTAGAATAAAAAAATGGCATTTTAATTTTGTTGATCATTTTGGCCCTTATGTCTTTTTAATTTTTCCCAAAACACATTTTTCATCATACATGTCTAAAAACGCATTATTTTTCACTTATTTCACGGCAGTTATTAAGTAAATAGAATTTAATATACATTGGAATCAAAAAATGGCATTTTTTTTTTGTTGACCATTTTGGCCTTTTTTGGACATAAGACTATATAGTCTTATGTCTTTTTCTAATCTTCTAGTCAGACACATTTTTCACCATAAATGTTTAAATACGCATTATTATTCATTAATTTGACCACAGGTATGAAGTAAATATGATTTCCTATCCATTAGAATTACAAAATGGCATTTTAATTGTGTAGACCATTTTGGCCCTTTTTGGACCTTATGTCTTTTTCATTTCCCCCAAAACACATTTTTCATCATAAATGTCTTAAAACTCATTATTTGTCACTTACTTCACCACAGGTATGAAGGAAATATAATGTCCTATCCAGTAGAATCAAAGAATGGCATTTTCATTTTTTTGACTATTTTGGCCCTTTTTGGACATAAGTCTTATTTCTTTTTCTAATCTTCCAGTCAGACACATTTGTCATCATAACTGTTCAAATAAACATTATTATTCACTAATTTCACCACAGGTATGAAGGAAATATTATTTCGTGTCCATTAGAATAAAAAAATGGCATTTTAATTTTGTTGACCATTTTGGCCCTTTTTGGCCCTCATGTCTTTTTCATTTTCCTCAAAACACATTTTTCATCATAAATGTCTTAAAACTCATTATTTTTCACTTATTTCACCGGAGTTATTAAGTTAAAACAATTTCCTATACATCTGAATCAAAAAATGGCATTTTAATTTTCTTGACCATTTTGGCCCGTTTTTGGACATAAGAGTCTTATGTTTTTTCATTTTCCCCAAAAGACATTTTTCATCATAAATGTCTTAAAACTCATTATTTTTCACTTATTTTACTGCAGGTATTAAGTTAATATAATTTCCTATACATCTGAATCAAAAAATGGCATTTTAATTTTCTATACCATTTGGGCCCTTTTTGGACATAAGACTATAGTCTTATGTTTTTTCATTTTCCCCAAAACACATTTTTCATCATAAATGTCTTAAAACTCATTATTTTTCACTTATTTCACCGCCGGTATTAAGTACCTATAATTTTCTATACATCGGAATCAAAAAATGGCATTTTAATTTTGTTGACCATTTTGGCCCTTTTTTGATGTCTGACTACTGTCGGCAGCCATACCACCGTACAATCTGCTGCTGCTCAATGGTTCAAGCTAAGCAGGTGTGTGCTGGGTTAGTATTTAGATGAGAGACCCCTGCGGAACACAAAGATGATGGTGGGCCAGTAGGAGGCGGTCTTTATTTTAGTCCAATAAACCGCAGTGCAATGATGGGGACAAAACACATTGTTAATCATAAATGTCCTTTTTGGACATAAGACTATAGTCTTATGTTTTTTCATTTTACCCAAAAGACATTTTTCATCATGAATGTCTTAAAACTCATTATTTTTCACTTATTTTACTGCAGGTATTAAGTTAATATAATTTCCTATAGATCTGAATAAATAAATGGCATTTAAATTTTCATGACCATTTTGGCCCCTTTTTGGACATAAGACTATAGTCTTATGTTTTTTCATTTTCCCCAAAAGACATTTTTCATCATGAATGTCTTAAAACTCATTATTTTTCACTTATTTCACCGCAGTTATTAAGTACCTATAATTTTCTATACATCGGAATCAAAAAATGGCATTTTAATTTTGTTGACCATGTTGGCCCTTTTTAGATATCAGCCTTCTGTCGGCAGCCATACCACCGTACAATCTGCTGCTGCTCAATGGTTCAAGCTAAGCAGGTGTGTGCTGGGTTAGTATTTAGATGAGAGACCCCTGCGGAACACAAAGATGATGGTGGGCCAGTAGGAGGCGGTCTTTATTTTAGTCCAATAAACCGCAGTGCAATGATGGGGACAAAACACATTTTTAATCATAAATGTCTTAAAACTCATTATTTTTCACTTATGTTACTGCAGGTATTAAGTTAATATAATTTCCTATACATCTGAATAAATAAATGGCATTTAAATTTTTTTGACCATTTTGGCCCTTTTTGGACATAAGACTATTATAGTCTTATGTTTTTTCATTTTTCCCTAAAACACATTTTTCATCATAAATGTCTTAAAACTAATTATTTTTCATTTATTTCACCACAGTTATTAAGTTAAAACAATGTCCTATACATCTGAATCAAAAAACGGCATTAAAATTTTTTTGACCATTTTGGCCCTTCTTGGACATAAGACTATTATAGTCTTATGTTTTTTCTTTTTCCCCAAAAGACATTTTTCATCATAAATGTCTTAAAACTCATTATTTTTCACTTATTCCACCGCAGTTATTAAGTTAAAACAATTTCCTATACATCTGAATCAAAAAATGGCATTTTAATTTTCATTTTCCCCAAAAGACATTTTTCATCATAAATGTCTTAAAACTAATTATTTTCACTTATTTCACCACAGTTATTAAGTTAAAACAATTTCCTATACATCTGAATCAAAAAATGGCATTTTAATTTTCTATACCATTTTGGCCCCTTTTTGGACATAAGACTATAGTCTTATGTTTTTTCATTTTCCCCAAAAGACATTTTTCATCATGAATGTCTTAAAACTCATTATTTTTCACTTATTTTACTGCAGGTATTAAGTTAATATAATTTCCTATACATCTGAATCAAAAAATGGCATTTTAATTTTCTATACCATTTGGGCCCTTTTTGGACATAAGACTATAGTCTTATGTTTTTTCATTTTCCCCAAAACACATTTTTCATCATAAATGTCTTAAAACTCATTATTTTTCACTTATTTCACCGCCGGTATTAAGTACCTATAATTTTCTATACATCGGAATCAAAAAATGGCATTTTAATTTTGTTGACCATTTTGGCCCTTTTTTGATGTCTGACTACTGTCGGCAGCCATACCACCGTACAATCTGCTGCTGCTCAATGGTTCAAGCTAAGCAGGTGTGTGCTGGGTTAGTATTTAGATGAGAGACCCCTGCGGAACACAAAGATGATGGTGGGCCAGTAGGAGGCGGTCTTTATTTTAGTCCAATAAACCGCAGTGCAATGATGGGGACAAAACACATTTTTAATCATAAATGTCCTTTTTGGACATAAGACTATAGTCTTATGTTTTTTCATTTTACCCAAAAGACATTTTTCATCATGAATGTCTTAAAACTCATTATTTTTCACTTATTTTACTGCAGGTATTAAGTTAATATAATTTCCTATAGATCTGAATAAATAAATGGCATTTAAATTTTCATGACCATTTTGGCCCCTTTTTGGACATAAGACTATAGTCTTATGTTTTTTCATTTTCCCCAAAAGACATTTTTCATCATGAATGTCTTAAAACTCATTATTTTTCACTTATTTCACCGCAGTTATTAAGTACCTATAATTTTCTATACATCGGAATCAAAAAATGGCATTTTAATTTTGTTGACCATGTTGGCCCTTTTTAGATATCGGCCTTCTGTCGGCAGCCATACCACCGTACAATCTGCTGCTGCTCAATGGTTCAAGCTAAGCAGGTGTGTGCTGGGTTAGTATTTAGATGAGAGACCCCTGCGGAACACAAAGATGATGGTGGGCCAGTAGGAGGCGCTCTTTATTTTAGTCCAATAAACCGCAGTGCAATGATGGGGACAAAACACATTTTTAATCATAAATGTCTTAAAACTCATTATTTTTCACTTATGTTACTGCAGGTATTAAGTTAATATAATTTCCTATACATCTGAATAAATAAATGGCATTTAAATTTTTTTGACCATTTTGGCCCTTTTTGGACATAAGACTATTATAGTCTTATGTTTTTTCATTTTTCCCTAAAACACATTTTTCATCATAAATGTCTTAAAACTAATTATTTTTCATTTATTTCACCACAGTTATTAAGTTAAAACAATGTCCTATACATCTGAATCAAAAAACGGCATTAAAATTTTTTTGACCATTTTGGCCCTTCTTGGACATAAGACTATTATAGTCTTATGTTTTTTCTTTTTCCCCAAAAGACATTTTTCATCATAAATGTCTTAAAACTCATTATTTTTCACTTATTCCACCGCAGTTATTAAGTTAAAACAATTTCCTATACATCTGAATCAAAAAATGGCATTTTAATTTTCATTTTCCCCAAAAGACATTTTTCATCATAAATGTCTTAAAACTAATTATTTTTCACTTATTTCACCACAGTTATTAAGTTAAAACAATTTCCTATACATCTGAATCAAAAAATGGCATTTTAATTTTCTATACCATTTTGGCCCCTTTTTGGACATAAGACTATAGTCTTATGTTTTTTCATTTTCCCCAAAAGACATTTTTCATCATGAATGTCTTAAAACTCATTATTTTTCACTTATTTTACTGCAGGTATTAAGTTAATATAATTTCCTATAGATCTGAATAAATAAATGGCATTTAAATTTTCATGACCATTTTGGCCCCTTTTTGGACATAAGACTATAGTCTTATGTTTTTTCATTTTCCCCAAAACACATTTTTCATCATAAATGTCTTAAAACTCATTATTTTTCACTTATTTCACCGCCGGTATTAAGTATCTATAATTTTCTATACATCGGAATCAAAAAATGGCATTTTAATTTTGTTGACCATTTTGGCCCTTTTTTGATGTCTGACTACTGTCGGCAGCCATACCACCGTACAATCTGCTGCTGCTCAATGGTTCAAGCTAAGCAGGTGTGTGCTGGGTTAGTATTTAGATGAGAGACCCCTGCGGAACACAAAGATGATGGTGGGCCAGTAGGAGGCGGTCTTTATTTTAGTCCAATAAACCCCAGTGCAATGATGGGGACAAAACACATTTTTAATCATAAATGTCTTAAAACTCATTATTTTTCACTTATGTTACTGCAGGTATTAAGTTAATATAATTTCCTATAGATCTGAATAAATAAATGGCATTTAAATGTTTTTGACCATTTTGGCCCTTTTTGGACATAAGACTATAGTCTTATGTTTTTTCATTTTCCCCCAAAGACATTTTTCATCATGAATGTCTTAAAACTCATTATTTTTCACTTATTTTACTGCAGGTATTAAGTTAATATAATTTCCTATAGATCTGAATAAATAAATGGCATTTAAATTTTCATGACCATTTTGGCCCCTTTTTGGACATAAGACTATAGTCTTATGTTTTTTCATTTTCCCCAAAATACATTTTTCATCATGAATGTCTTAAAACTCATTATTTTTCACTTATTTCACCGCCGGTATTAAGTACCTATAATTTTCTATACATCGGAATCAAAAAATGGCATTTTAATTTTGTTGACCATTTTGGCCCTTTTTTGATATCTGACTACTGTCGGCAGCCATACCACCGTACAATCTGCTGCTGCTCAATGGTTCAAGCTAAGCAGGTGTGTGCTGGGTTAGTATTTAGATGAGAGACCCCTGCGGAACACAAAGATGATGGTGGGCCAGTAGGAGGCGGTCTTTATTTTAGTCCAATAAACCCCAGTGCAATGATGGGGACAAAACACATTTTTAATCATAAATGTCTTAAAACTCATTATTTTTCACTTATGTTACTGCAGGTATTAAGTTAATATAATTTCCTATAGATCTGAATAAATAAATGGCATTTAAATGTTTTTGACCATTTTGGCCCTTTTTGGACATAAGACTATAGTCTTATGTTTTTTCATTTTCCCCAAAAGACATTTTTCATCATGAATGTCTTAAAACTCATTATTTTTCACTTATTTTACTGCAGGTATTAAGTTAATATAATTTCCTATAGATCTGAATAAATAAATGGCATTTAAATTTTCATGACCATTTTGGCCCCTTTTTGGACATAAGACTATAGTCTTATGTTTTTTCATTTTCCCCAAAAGACATTTTTCATCATGAATGTCTTAAAACTCATTATTTTTCACTTATTTCACCGCCGGTATTAAGTACCTATAATTTTCTATACATCGGAATCAAAAAATGGCATTTTAATTTTGTTGACCATTTTGGCCCTTTTTTGATGTCTGACTACTGTCGGCAGCCATACCACCGTACAATCTGCTGCTGCTCAATGGTTCAAGCTAAGCAGGTGTGTGCTGGGTTAGTATTTAGATGAGAGACCCCTGCGGAACACAAAGATGATGGTGGGCCAGTAGGAGGCGGTCTTTATTTTAGTCCAATAAACCGCAGTGCAATGATGGGGACAAAACACATTTTTAATCATAAATGTCTTAAAACTCATTATTTTTCACTTATGTTACTGCAGGTATTAAGTTAATATAATTTCCTATAGATCTGAATAAATAAATGGCATTTAAATGTTTTTGACCATTTTGGCCCTTTTTGGACATAAGACTATAGTCTTATGTTTTTTCATTTTCCCCAAAAGACATTTTTCATCATGAATGTCTTAAAACTCATTATTTTTCACTTATTTTACTGCAGGTATTAAGTTAATATAATTTCCTATAGATCTGAATAAATAAATGGCATTTAAATTTTCATGACCATTTTGGCCCCTTTTTGGACATAAGACTATAGTCTTATGTTTTTTCATTTTCCCCAAAAGACATTTTTCATCATGAATGTCTTAAAACTCATTATTTTTCACTTATTTCACCGCAGTTATTAAGTACCTATAATTTTCTATACATCGGAATCAAAAAATGGCATTTTAATTTTGTTGACCATGTTGGCCCTTTTTAGATATCAGCCTTCTGTCGGCAGCCATACCACCGTACAATCTGCTGCTGCTCAATGGTTCAAGCTAAGCAGGTGTGTGCTGGGTTAGTATTTAGATGAGAGACCCCTGCGGAACACAAAGATGATGGTGGGCCAGTAGGAGGCGGGTCTTTATTTTAGTCCAATAAACCGCAGTGCAATGATGGGGACAAAACACATTTTTAATCATAAATGTCTTAAAACTCATTATTTTTCACTTATGTTACTGCAGGTATTAAGTTAATATAATTTCCTATACATCTGAATAAATAAATGGCATTTAAATTTTTTTGACCATTTTGGCCCTTTTTGGACATAAGACTATTATAGTCTTATGTTTTTTCATTTTTCCCTAAAACACATTTTTCATCATAAATGTCTTAAAACTAATTATTTTTCATTTATTTCACCACAGTTATTAAGTTAAAACAATGTCCTATACATCTGAATCAAAAAACGGCATTAAAATTTTTTTGACCATTTTGGCCCTTCTTGGACATAAGACTATTATAGTCTTATGTTTTTTCTTTTTCCCCAAAAGACATTTTTCATCATAAATGTCTTAAAACTCATTATTTTTCACTTATTCCACCGCAGTTATTAAGTTAAAACAATTTCCTATACATCTGAATCAAAAAATGGCATTTTAATTTTCTTGACCATTTTGGCCCGTTTTTGGACATAAGACTATAGTCTTATGTTTTTTAATTTTCCCCAAAAGACATTTTTCATCATAAATGTATTAAAACTCATTATTTTTCACTTATTTCACTGCAGTTATTAAGTTAAAACAATTTCCTATACATCTGAATCAAAAAATGGCATTTTAATTTTCTATACCATTTGGGCCCTTTTTGGACATAAGACTATAGTCTTATGTTTTTTCATTTTCCCCAAAAGAAATTTTTCATCATAAATGTCTTAAAACTCATTATTTTTCACTTATTCCACCGCAGTTATTAAGTTAAAACAATTTCCTATACATCTGAATCAAAAAATGGCATTTTAATTTTTTATACCATTTGGGCCATTTTTGGACATAAGACTATAGTCTTATGTTTTTTCATTTTCCCCAAAAGACATTTTTCATCATAAATGTCTTAAAACTCATTATTTTTCACTTATTTTACTGCAGGTATTAAGTTAATATAATTTCCTATAGATCTGAATAAATTAATGGCATTTAAATTTTTTTGACCATTTTGGCCCTTTTTGGACATAAGACTATAGTTTTATGTTTTTTTCATTTTCCCCAAAACACATTTTTCATCATAAATGTCTTAAGACTCATTATTATTCACTTATTTTACTGCAGGTATTAAGTTAATATAATGTCCTATACATCTGAATAAATAAATGGCATTTAACTTTTTTGACCATTTTGGCCCTTTTTGGACATAAGACTATAGTCTTATGTTTTTTCATTTTCCCCAAAAGACATTTTTCATCATGAATGTCTTAAAACTCATTATTTTTCACTTATTTCACCGCCGGTATTAAGTACCTATAATTTTCTATACATCGGAATCAAAAAATGGCATTTTAATTTTGTTGACCATTTTGGCCCTTTTTTGATGTCTGACTACTGTCGGCAGCCATACCACCGTACGATCTGCTGCTGCTCAATGGTTCAAGCTAAGCAGGTGTGTGCTGGGTTAGTATTTAGATGAGAGACCCCTGCGGAACACAAAGATGATGGTGGGCCAGTAGGAGGCGGTCTTTATTTTAGTCCAATAAACCGCAGTGCAATGATGGGGACAAAACACATTTTTAATCATAAATGTCTTAAAACTCATTATTTTTCACTTATGTTACTGCAGGTATTAAGTTAATATAATTTCCTATAGATCTGAATAAATAAATGGCATTTAAATGTTTTTGACCATTTTGGCCCTTTTTGGACATAAGACTATAGTCTTATGTTTTTTCATTTTCCCCAAAAGACATTTTTCATCATGAATGTCTTAAAACTCATTATTTTTCACTTATTTTACTGCAGGTATTAAGTTAATATAATTTCCTATAGATCTGAATAAATAAATGGCATTTAAATTTTCATGACCATTTTGGCCCCTTTTTGGACATAAGACTATAGTCTTATGTTTTTTCATTTTCCCCAAAAGACATTTTTCATCATGAATGTCTTAAAACTCATTATTTTTCACTTATTTCACCGCAGTTATTAAGTACCTATAATTTTCTATACATCGGAATCAAAAAATGGCATTTTAATTTTGTTGACCATGTTGGCCCTTTTTAGATATCAGCCTTCTGTCGGCAGCCATACCACCGTACAATCTGCTGCTGCTCAATGGTTCAAGCTAAGCAGGTGTGTGCTGGGTTAGTATTTAGATGAGAGACCCCTGCGGAACACAAAGATGATGGTGGGCCAGTAGGAGGCGGTCTTTATTTTAGTCCAATAAACCGCAGTGCAATGATGGGGACAAAACACATTTTTAATCATAAATGTCTTAAAACTCATTATTTTTCACTTATGTTACTGCAGGTATTAAGTTAATATAATTTCCTATACATCTGAATAAATAAATGGCATTTAAATTTTTTTGACCATTTTGGCCCTTTTTGGACATAAGACTATTATAGTCTTATGTTTTTTCATTTTTCCCTAAAACACATTTTTCATCATAAATGTCTTAAAACTAATTATTTTTCATTTATTTCACCACAGTTATTAAGTTAAAACAATGTCCTATACATCTGAATCAAAAAACGGCATTAAAATTTTTTTGACCATTTTGGCCCTTCTTGGACATAAGACTATTATAGTCTTATGTTTTTTCTTTTTCCCCAAAAGACATTTTTCATCATAAATGTCTTAAAACTCATTATTTTTCACTTATTCCACCGCAGTTATTAAGTTAAAACAATTTCCTATACATCTGAATCAAAAAATGGCATTTTAATTTTCTTGACCATTTTGGCCCGTTTTTGGACATAAGACTATAGTCTTATGTTTTTTTATTTTCCCCAAAAGACATTTTTCATCATAAATGTCTTAAAACTCATTATTTTTCACTTATTTTACTGCAGGTATTAAGTTAATATAATTTCCTATAGATCTGAATAAATAAATGGCATTTAAATTTTCATGACCATTTTGGCCCCTTTTTGGACATAAGACTATAGTCTTATGTTTTTTCTTTTTCCCCAAAAGACATTTTTCATCATAAATGTCTTAAAACTCATTATTTTTCACTTATTCCACCGCAGTTATTAAGTTAAAACAATTTCCTATACATCTGAATCAAAAAATGGCATTTTAATTTTCTTGACCATTTTGGCCCGTTTTTGGACATAAGACTATAGTCTTATGTTTTTTAATTTTCCCCAAAAGACATTTTTCATCATAAATGTATTAAAACTCATTATTTTTCACTTATTTCACTGCAGTTATTAAGTTAAAACAATTTCCTATACATCTGAATCAAAAAATGGCATTTTAATTTTCTATACCATTTGGGCCCTTTTTGGACATAAGACTATAGTCTTATGTTTTTTCATTTTCCCCAAAAGAAATTTTTCATCATAAATGTCTTAAAACTCATTATTTTTCACTTATTTTACTGCAGGTATTAAGTTAATATAATTTCCTATAGATCTGAATAAATAAATGGCATTTAAATTTTCATGACCATTTTGGCCCCTTTTTGGACATAAGACTATAGTCTTATGTTTTTTCTTTTTCCCCAAAAGACATTTTTCATCATAAATGTCTTAAAACTCATTATTTTTCACTTATTCCACCGCAGTTATTAAGTTAAAACAATTTCCTATACATCTGAATCAAAAAATGGCATTTTAATTTTTTATACCATTTGGGCCATTTTTGGACATAAGACTATAGTCTTATGTTTTTTCATTTTCCCCAAAAGACATTTTTCATCATAAATGTCTTAAAACTCATTATTTTTCACTTATTTTACTGCAGGTATTAAGTTAATATAATTTCCTATAGATCTGAATAAATTAATGGCATTTAAATTTTTTTGACCATTTTGGCCCTTTTTGGACATAAGACTATAGTTTTATGTTTTTTTCATTTTCCCCAAAACACATTTTTCATCATAAATGTCTTAAGACTCATTATTATTCACTTATTTTACTGCAGGTATTAAGTTAATATAATGTCCTATACATCTGAATAAATAAATGGCATTTAACTTTTTTGACCATTTTGGCCCTTTTTGGACATAAGACTATAGTCTTATGTTTTTTCATTTTCCCCAAAACACATTTTTCATCATAAATGTCTTAAAACTCATTATTTTTCACTTATTTCACCGCCGGTATTAAGTGCCTATAATTTTCTATACATCGGAATCAAAAAATGGCATTTTAATTTTGTTGACCATTTTGGCCCTTTTTTGATGTCTGACTACTGTCGGCAGCCATACCACCGTACAATCTGCTGCTGCTCAATGGTTCAAGCTAAGCAGGTGTGTGCTGGGTTAGTATTTAGATGAGAAACCCCTGCGGAACACAAAGATGATGGTGGGCCAGTAGGAGGCGGTCTTTATTTTAGTCCAATAAACCCCAGTGCAATGATGGGGACAAAACACATTTTTAATCATAAATGTCTTAAAACTCATTATTTTTCACTTATGTTACTGCAGGTATTAAGTTAATATAATTTCCTATACATCTGAATAAATAAATGGCATTTAAATTTTTTTGACCATTTTGACCCTTTTTGGACATAAGACTATAGTCTTATGTTTTTTCATTTTTCCCCAAAACACATTTTTCATCATAAATGTCTTAAAACGAATTATTTTTCATTTATTTCACCACAGTTATTAAGTTAATATAATTTCCTATAGATCTGAATAAATAAATGGCATTTAAATTTTCATGACCATTTTGGCCCCTTTTTGGACATAAGACTATAGTCTTATGTTTTTTCATTTTCCCCAAAAGACATTTTTCATCATGAATGTCTTAAAACTCATTATTTTTCACTTATTCCACCGCAGTTATTAAGTTAAAACAATTTCCTATACATCTGAATCAAAAAACGGCATTAAAATGTTTTTGACCATTTTGGCCCTTTTTGGACATAAGACTATTATAGTCTTATGTTTTTTCTTTTTCCCCAAAAGACATTTTTCATCATAAATGTCTTAAAACTCATTATTTTTCACTTATTTTACTGCAGGTATTAAGTTAATATAATTTCCTATAGATCTGAATAAATAAATGGCATTTAAATTTTCATGACCATTTTGGCCCCTTTTTGGACATAAGACTATAGTCTTATGTTTTTTCATTTTCCCCAAAAGACATTTTTCATCATGAATGTCTTAAAACTCATTATTTTTCACTTATTTCACCGCAGTTATTAAGTCAAAACAATTTCCTATACATCTGAATCAAAAAATGGCATTTTAATTTTCTATACCATTTTGGCCCCTTTTTGGACATAAGACTATAGTCTTATGTTTTTTAATTTTCCCCAAAAGACATTTTTCATCATGAATGTCTTAAAACTCATTATTTTTCACTTATTTTACTGCAGGTATTAAGTTAATATAATTTCCTATAGATCTGAATAAATAAATGGCATTTAAGTTTTTTTGACCATTTTGGCCCTTTTTGGACATAAGACTATAGTCTTATGTTTTTTAATTTTCCCCAAAAGACATTTTTCATCATGAATGTCTTAAAACTCATTATTTTTCACTTATTTCACCGCAGTTATTAAGTACCTATAATTTTCTATACATCGGAATCAAAAAATGGCATTTTAATTTTGTTGACCATGTTGGCCCTTTTTTGATATCAGACTTCTGTCGGCAGCCATACCACCGTACAATCTGCTGCTGCTCAATGGTTCAAGCTAAGCAGGTGTGTGCAGGGTTAGTATTTAGATGAGTGACCCCTGCGGAATACAAAGATGATGGTGGGCCAGTAGGAGGCGGTCTTTATTTTAGTCCAATAAACCCCAGTGCAATGATGGGGACAAAACACATTTTTAATCATAAATGTCTTAAAACTCATTATTTTTCACTTATGTTACTGCAGGTATTAAGTTAATATAATTTCCTATACATCTGAATAAATAAATGGCATTTAAATTTTTTTGACCATTTTGACCCTTTTTGGACATAAGACTATAGTCTTATGTTTTTTCTTTTTCCCCAAAAGACATTTTTCATCATAAATGTCTTAAAACTCATTATTTTTCACTTATTCCACCGCAGTTATTAAGTTAAAACAATTTCCTATACATCTGAATCAAAAAATGGCATTTTAATTTTCTTGACCATTTTGGCCCGTTTTTGGACATAAGACTATAGGCTTATGTTTTTTAATTTTCCCCAAAAGACATTTTTCATCATAAATGTCTTAAAACTCATTATTTTTCACTTATTTTACCACAGTTATTAAGTTAAAACAATTTCCTATATATCTGAAAAATGGCATTTTAATTTTCTATACCATTTGGGCCATTTTTGGCCATAAGACTATAGTCTTATGTTTTTTCATTTTCCCCAAAAGACATTTTTCATCATAAATGTCTTAAAACTCATTATTTTTCACTTATTTTACTGCAGGTATTAAGTTAATATAATTTCCTATAGATCTGAATAAATAAATGGCATTTAAATTTTTTTGACCATTTTGGCCCTTTTTGGACATAAGACTATAGTCTTATGTTTTCAAATTTTCCCCAAAAGACATTTTTCATCATGAATGTCTTAAAACTCATTATTTTTCACTTATTTCACCGCAGTTATTAAGTACCTATAATTTTCTATACATCGGAATCAAAAAATGGCATTTTAATTTTGTTGACCATGTTGGCCCTTTTTTGATATCAGACTTCTGTCGGCAGCCATACCACCGTACACTCTGCTGCTGCTCAATGGTTCAAGCTAAGCAGGTGTGTGCAGGGTTAGTATTTAGATGAGAGACCCCTGCGGAATACAAAGATGATGGTGGGCCAGTAGGAGGCGGTCTTTATTTTAGTCCAATAAACCCCAGTGCAATGATGGGGACAAAACACATTTTTCATCATGAATGTCTTAAAACTCATTATTTTTCACTTATTTTACTGCAGGTATTAAGTTAATATAATTTCCTATAGATCTGAATAAATAAATGGCATTTAAATTTTCATGACCATTTTGGCCCCTTTTTGGACATAAGACTATAGTCTTATGTTTTTTCATTTTCCCCAAAACACATTTTTCATCATAAATGTATTAAAACTCATTATTTTTCACTTATTTCACTGCAGTTATTAAGTTAAAACAATTTCCTATACATCTGAATCAAAAAATGGCATTTTAATTTTCTATACCATTTGGGCCCTTTTTGGACATAAGACTATAGTCTTATGTTTTTTCATTTTCCCCAAAAGAAATTTTTCATCATAAATGTCTTAAAACTCATTATTTTTCACTTATTTTACTGCAGGTATTAAGTTAATATAATTTCCTATAGATCTGAATAAATAAATGGCATTTAAATTTTCATGACCATTTTGGCCCCTTTTTGGACATAAGACTATAGTCTTATGTTTTTTCTTTTTCCCCAAAAGACATTTTTCATCATAAATGTCTTAAAACTCATTATTTTTCACTTATTCCACCGCAGTTATTAAGTTAAAACAATTTCCTATACATCTGAATCAAAAAATGGCATTTTAATTTTTTATACCATTTGGGCCATTTTTGGACATAAGACTATAGTCTTATGTTTTTTCATTTTCCCCAAAAGACATTTTTCATCATAAATGTCTTAAAACTCATTATTTTTCACTTATTTTACTGCAGGTATTAAGTTAATATAATTTCCTATAGATCTGAATAAATTAATGGCATTTAAATTTTCATGACCATTTTGGCCCCTTTTTGGACATAAGACTATAGTCTTATGTTTTTTCTTTTTCCCCAAAAGACATTTTTCATCATAAATGTCTTAAAACTCATTATTTTTCACTTATTCCACCGCAGTTATTAAGTTAAAACAATTTCCTATACATCTGAATCAAAAAATGGCATTTTAATTTTTTATACCATTTGGGCCATTTTTGGACATAAGACTATAGTCTTATGTTTTTTCATTTTCCCCAAAAGACATTTTTCATCATAAATGTCTTAAAACTCATTATTTTTCACTTATTTTACTGCAGGTATTAAGTTAATATAATTTCCTATAGATCTGAATAAATTAATGGCATTTAAATTTTTTTGACCATTTTGGCCCTTTTTGGACATAAGACTATAGTTTTATGTTTTTTCATTTTCCCCAAAACACATTTTTCATCATAAATGTCTTAAGACTCATTATTATTCACTTATTTTACTGCAGGTATTAAGTTAATATAATGTCCTATACATCTGAATAAATAAATGGCATTTAACTTTTTTGACCATTTTGGCCCTTTTTGGACATAAGACTATAGTCTTATGTTTTTTCATTTTCCCCAAAACACATTTTTCATCATAAATGTCTTAAAACTCATTATTTTTCACTTATTTCACCGCCGGTATTAAGTGCCTATAATTTTCTATACATCGGAATCAAAAAATGGCATTTTAATTTTGTTGACCATTTTGGCCCTTTTTTGATGTCTGACTACTGTCGGCAGCCATACCACCGTACAATCTGCTGCTGCTCAATGGTTCAAGCTAAGCAGGTGTGTGCTGGGTTAGTATTTAGATGAGAAACCCCTGCGGAACACAAAGATGATGGTGGGCCAGTAGGAGGCGGTCTTTATTTTAGTCCAATAAACCCCAGTGCAATGATGGGGACAAAACACATTTTTAATCATAAATGTCTTAAAACTCATTATTTTTCACTTATGTTACTGCAGGTATTAAGTTAATATAATTTCCTATACATCTGAATAAATAAATGGCATTTAAATTTTTTTGACCATTTTGACCCTTTTTGGACATAAGACTATAGTCTTATGTTTTTTCATTTTTCCCCAAAACACATTTTTCATCATAAATGTCTTAAAACGAATTATTTTTCATTTATTTCACCACAGTTATTAAGTTAATATAATTTCCTATAGATCTGAATAAATAAATGGCATTTAAATTTTCATGACCATTTTGGCCCCTTTTTGGACATAAGACTATAGTCTTATGTTTTTTCATTTTCCCCAAAAGACATTTTTCATCATGAATGTCTTAAAACTCATTATTTTTCACTTATTTTACTGCAGGTATTAAATAGTTAATATAATTTCCTATAGATCTGAATAAATAAATGGCATTTAAATTTTTTTGACCATTTTGGCCCTTTTTGGACATAAGACTATAGTCTTATGTTTTTTCATTTTCCCCAAAAGACATTTTTTTATCATGAATGTCTTAAAACTCATTATTTTTCACTTATTTCACCGCAGTTATTAAGTCAAAACAATTTCCTATACATCTGAATCAAAAAATGGCATTTTAATTTTCTATACCATTTTGGCCCCTTTTTGGACATAAGACTATAGTCTTATGTTTTTTCATTTTCCCCAAAAGACATTTTTCATCATGAATGTCTTAAAACTCATTATTTTTCACTTATTTTACTGCAGGTATTAAGTTAATATAATTTCCTATAGATCTGAATAAATAAATGGCATTTAAGTTTTTTTGACCATTTTGGCCCTTTTTGGACATAAGACTATAGTCTTATGTTTTTTAATTTTCACCAAAAGACATTTTTCATCATGAATGTCTTAAAACTCATTATTTTTCACTTATTTCACCGCAGTTATTAAGTACCTATAATTTTCTATACATCGGAATCAAAAAATGGCATTTTAATTTTGTTGACCATGTTGGCCCTTTTTTGATATCAGACTTCTGTCGGCAGCCATACCACCGTACAATCTGCTGCTGCTCAATGGTTCAAGCTAAGCAGGTGTGTGCAGGGTTAGTATTTAGGTGAGAGACCCCTGCGGAATACAAAGATGATGGTGGGCCAGTAGGAGGCGGTCTTTATTTTAGTCCAATAAACCCCAGTGCAATGATGGGGACAAAACACATTTTTAATCATAAATGTCTTAAAACTCATTATTTTTCACTTATGTTACTGCAGGTATTAAGTTAATATAATTTCCTATACATCTGAATAAATAAATGGCATTTAAATTTTTTTGACCATTTTGACCCTTTTTGGACATAAGACTATAGTCTTATGTTTTTTCTTTTTCCCCAAAAGACATTTTTCATCATAAATGTCTTAAAACTCATTATTTTTCACTTATTCCACCGCAGTTATTAAGTTAAAACAATTTCCTATACATCTGAATCAAAAAACGGCATTAAAATGTTTTTGACCATTTTGGCCCTTTTTGGACATAAGACTATTATAGTCTTATGTTTTTTCTTTTTCCCCAAAAGACATTTTTCATCATAAATGTCTTAAAACTCATTATTTTTCACTTATTTTACTGCAGGTATTAAGTTAATATAATTTCCTATAGATCTGAATAAATAAATGGCATTTAAATTTTCATGACCATTTTGGCCCCTTTTTGGACATAAGACTATAGTCTTATGTTTTTTCATTTTCCCCAAAAGACATTTTTCATCATGAATGTCTTAAAACTCATTATTTTTCACTTATTTCACCGCAGTTATTAAGTCAAAACAATTTCCTATACATCTGAATCAAAAAATGGCATTTTAATTTTCTATACCATTTTGGCCCCTTTTTGGACATAAGACTATAGTCTTATGTTTTTTAATTTTCCCCAAAAGACATTTTTCATCATGAATGTCTTAAAACTCATTATTTTTCACTTATTTTACTGCAGGTATTAAGTTAATATAATTTCCTATAGATCTGAATAAATAAATGGCATTTAAGTTTTTTTGACCATTTTGGCCCTTTTTGGACATAAGACTATAGTCTTATGTTTTTTAATTTTCCCCAAAAGACATTTTTCATCATGAATGTCTTAAAACTCATTATTTTTCACTTATTTCACCGCAGTTATTAAGTACCTATAATTTTCTATACATCGGAATCAAAAAATGGCATTTTAATTTTGTTGACCATGTTGGCCCTTTTTTGATATCAGACTTCTGTCGGCAGCCATACCACCGTACAATCTGCTGCTGCTCAATGGTTCAAGCTAAGCAGGCGTGTGCAGGGTTAGTATTTAGATGAGTGACCCCTGCGGAATACAAAGATGATGGTGGGCCAGTAGGAGGCGGTCTTTATTTTAGTCCAATAAACCCCAGTGCAATGATGGGGACAAAACACATTTTTAATCATAAATGTCTTAAAACTCATTATTTTTCACTTATGTTACTGCAGGTATTAAGTTAATATAATTTCCTATACATCTGAATAAATAAATGGCATTTAAATTTTTTTGACCATTTTGACCCTTTTTGGACATAAGACTATAGTCTTATGTTTTTTCTTTTTCCCCAAAAGACATTTTTCATCATAAATGTCTTAAAACTCATTATTTTTCACTTATTCCACCGCAGTTATTAAGTTAAAACAATTTCCTATACATCTGAATCAAAAAATGGCATTTTAATTTTCTTGACCATTTTGGCCCGTTTTTGGACATAAGACTATAGTCTTATGTTTTTTAATTTTCCCCAAAAGACATTTTTCATCATAAATGTCTTAAAACTCATTATTTTTCACTTATTTTACCACAGTTATTAAGTTAAAACAATTTCCTATACATCTGAAAAATGGCATTTTAATTTTCTATACCATTTGGGCCATTTTTGGCCATAAGACTATAGTCTTATGTTTTTTCATTTTCCCCAAAAGACATTTTTCATCATAAATGTCTTAAAACTCATTATTTTTCACTTATTTTACTGCAGGTATTAAGTTAATATAATTTCCTATAGATCTGAATAAATAAATGGCATTTAAATTTTTTTGACCATTTTGGCCCTATTTGGACATAAGACTATAGTCTTATGTTTTTTCATTTTCCCCAAAAGACATTTTTCATCATGAATGTCTTAAAACTCATTATTTTTCACTTATTTTACTGCAGGTATTAAGTTAATATAATTTCCTATAGATCTGAATAAATAAATGGCATTTAAATTTTCATGACCATTTTGGCCCCTTTTTGGACATAAGACTATAGTCTTATGTTTTTTCATTTTCCCCAAAACACATTTTTCATCATAAATGTCTTAAAACTCATTATTTTTCACTTATTTCACCGCCGGTATTAAGTGCCTATAATTTTCTATACATCGGAATCAAAAAATGGCATTTTAATTTTGTTGACCATTTTGGCCCTTTTTTGATGTCTGACTACTGTCGGCAGCCATACCACCGTACAATCTGCTGCTGCTCAATGGTTCAAGCTAAGCAGGTGTGTGCTGGGTTAGTATTTAGATGAGAAACCCCTGCGGAACACAAAGATGATGGTGGGCCAGTAGGAGGCGGTCTTTATTTTAGTCCAATAAACCCCAGTGCAATGATGGGGACAAAACACATTTTTAATCATAAATGTCTTAAAACTCATTATTTTTCACTTATGTTACTGCAGGTATTAAGTTAATATAATTTCCTATACATCTGAATAAATAAATGGCATTTAAATTTTTTTGACCATTTTGACCCTTTTTGGACATAAGACTATAGTCTTATGTTTTTTCATTTTTCCCCAAAACACATTTTTCATCATAAATGTCTTAAAACGAATTATTTTTCATTTATTTCACCGCAGTTATTAAGTTAAAACAATTTCCTATACATCTGAATCAAAAAACGGCATTAAAATGTTTTTGACCATTTTGGCCCTTTTTGGACATAAGACTATTATAGTCTTATGTTTTTTCTTTTTCCCCAAAAGACATTTTTCATCATAAATGTCTTAAAACTCATTATTTTTCACTTATTTTACTGCAGGTATTAAGTTAATATAATTTCCTATAGATCTGAATAAATAAATGGCATTTAAATTTTCATGACCATTTTGGCCCCTTTTTGGACATAAGACTATAGTCTTATGTTTTTTCATTTTCCCCAAAAGACATTTTTCATCATGAATGTCTTAAAACTCATTATTTTTCACTTATTTCACCGCAGTTATTAAGTCAAAACAATTTCCTATACATCTGAATCAAAAAATGGCATTTTAATTTTCTATACCATTTTGGCACCTTTTTGGACATAAGACTATAGTCTTATGTTTTTTCATTTTCCCCAAAAGACATTTTTCATCATGAATGTCTTAAAACTCATTATTTTTCACTTATTTTACTGCAGGTATTAAGTTAATATAATTTCCTATAGATCTGAATAAATAAATGGCATTTAAGTTTTTTTGACCATTTTGGCCCTTTTTGGACATAAGACTATAGTCTTATGTTTTTTAATTTTCCCCAAAAGACATTTTTCATCATGAATGTCTTAAAACTCATTATTTTTCACTTATTTCACCGCAGTTATTAAGTACCTATAATTTTCTATACATCGGAATCAAAAAATGGCATTTTAATTTTGTTGACCATGTTGGCCCTTTTTTGATATCAGACTTCTGTCGGCAGCCATACCACCGTACAATCTGCTGCTGCTCAATGGTTCAAGCTAAGCAGGTGTGTGCAGGGTTAGTATTTAGATGAGTGACCCCTGCGGAATACAAAGATGATGGTGGGCCAGTAGGAGGCGGTCTTTATTTTAGTCCAATAAACCCCAGTGCAATGATGGGGACAAAACACATTTTTAATCATAAATGTCTTAAAACTCATTATTTTTCACTTATGTTACTGCAGGTATTAAGTTAATATAATTTCCTATACATCTGAATAAATAAATGGCATTTAAATTTTTTTGACCATTTTGACCCTTTTTGGACATAAGACTATAGTCTTATGTTTTTTCTTTTTCCCCAAAAGACATTTTTCATCATAAATGTGTTAAAACTCATTATTTTTCACTTATTCCACCGCAGTTATTAAGTTAAAACAATTTCCTATACATCTGAATCAAAAAATGGCATTTTAATTTTCTTGACCATTTTGGCCCGTTTTTGGACATAAGACTATAGTCTTATGTTTTTCAATTTTCCCCAAAAGACATTTTTCATCATAAATGTCTTAAAACTCATTATTTTTCACTTATTTTACCACAGTTATTAAGTTAAAACAATTTCCTATACATCTGAAAAATGGCATTTTAATTTTCTATACCATTTGGGCCATTTTTGGCCATAAGACTATAGTCTTATGTTTTTTCATTTTCCCCAAAAGACATTTTTCATCATAAATGTCTTAAAACTCATTATTTTTCACTTATTTTACTGCAGGTATTAAGTTAATATAATTTCCTATAGATCTGAATAAATAAATGGCATTTAAATTTTTTTGACCATTTTGGCCCTATTTGGACATAAGACTATAGTCTTATGTTTTTTCATTTTCCCCAAAAGACATTTTTCATCATGAATGTCTTAAAACTCATTATTTTTCACTTATTTTACTGCAGGTATTAAGTTAATATAATTTCCTATAGATCTGAATAAATAAATGGCATTTAAATTTTTTTGACCATTTTGGCCCTTTTTGGACATAAGACTATAGTCTTATGTTTTTAAATTTTCCCCAAAAGACATTTTTCATCATGAATGTCTTAAAACTCATTATTTTTCACTTATTTCACCGCAGTTATTAAGTACCTATAATTTTCTATACATCGGAATCAAAAAATGGCATTTTAATTTTGTTGACCATGTTGGCCCTTTTTTGATATCAGACTTCTGTCGGCAGCCATACCACCGTAAAATCTGCTGCTGCTCAATGGTTCAAGCTAAGCAGGTGTGTGCAGGGTTAGTATTTAGATGAGAGACCCCTGCGGAATACAAAGATGATGGTGGGCCAGTAGGAGGCGGTCTTTATTTTAGTCCAATAAACCCCAGTGCAATGATGGGGACAAAACACATTTTTAATCATAAATGTCTTAAAACTCATTATTTTTCACTTATTCCACCGCAGTTATTAAGTTAAAACAATTTCCTATACATCTGAATCAAAAAATGGCATTTTAATTTTCTTGACCATTTTGGCCCGTTTTTGGACATAAGACTATAGTCTTATGTTTTTTAATTTTCCCCAAAAGACATTTTTCATCATAAATGTCTTAAAACTCATTATTTTTCACTTATTTTACCACAGTTATTAAGTTAAAACAATTTCCTATACATCTGAAAAATGGCATTTTAATTTTCTATACCATTTGGGCCATTTTTGGCCATAAGACTATAGTCTTATGTTTTTTCATTTTCCCCAAAAGACATTTTTCATCATAAATGTCTTAAAACTCATTATTTTTCACTTATTTTACTGCAGGTATTAAGTTAATATAATTTCCTATAGATCTGAATAAATAAATGGCATTTAAATTTTTTTGACCATTTTGGCCCTATTTGGACATAAGACTATAGTCTTATGTTTTTTCATTTTCCCCAAAAGACATTTTTCATCATGAATGTCTTAAAACTCATTATTTTTCACTTATTTTACTGCAGGTATTAAGTTAATATAATTTTCTATAGATCTGAATAAATAAATGGCATTTAAATTTTTTTGACCATTTTGGCCCTTTTTGGACATAAGACTATAGTCTTATGTTTTTAAATTTTCCCCAAAAGACATTTTTCATCATGAATGTCTTAAAACTCATTATTTTTCACTTATTTCACCGCAGTTATTAAGTACCTATAATTTTCTATACATCGGAATCAAAAAATGGCATTTTAATTTTGTTGACCATTTTGGCCCTTTTTTGATGTCTGACTACTGTCGGCAGCCATACCACCGTACAATCTGCTGCTGCTCAATGGTTCAAGCTAAGCAGGTGTGTGCTGGGTTAGTATTTAGATGAGAAACCCCTGCGGAACACAAAGATGATGGTGGGCCAGTAGGAGGCGGTCTTTATTTTAGTCCAATAAACCCCAGTGCAATGATGGGGACAAAACACATTTTTAATCATAAATGTCTTAAAACTCATTATTTTTCACTTATGTTACTGCAGGTATTAAGTTAATATAATTTCCTATACATCTGAATAAATAAATGGCATTTAAATTTTTTTGACCATTTTGACCCTTTTTGGACATAAGACTATAGTCTTATGTTTTTTCATTTTTCCCCCAAAACACATTTTTCATCATAAATGTCTTAAAACGAATTATTTTTCATTTATTTCACCACAGTTATTAAGTTAATATAATTTCCTATAGATCTGAATAAATAAATGGCATTTAAATTTTCATGACCATTTTGGCCCCTTTTTGGACATAAGACTATAGTCTTATGTTTTTTCATTTTCCCCAAAAGACATTTTTCATCATGAATGTCTTAAAACTCATTATTTTTCACTTATTTTACTGCAGGTATTAAATAGTTAATATAATTTCCTATAGATCTGAATAAATAAATGGCATTTAAATTTTTTTGACCATTTTGGCCCTTTTTGGACATAAGACTATAGTCTTATGTTTTTTCATTTTCCCCAAAAGACATTTTTTTATCATGAATGTCTTAAAACTCATTATTTTTCACTTATTTCACCGCAGTTATTAAGTCAAAACAATTTCCTATACATCTGAATCAAAAAATGGCATTTTAATTTTCTATACCATTTTGGCCCCTTTTTGGACATAAGACTATAGTCTTATGTTTTTTCATTTTCCCCAAAAGACATTTTTCATCATGAATGTCTTAAAACTCATTATTTTTCACTTATTTTACTGCAGGTATTAAGTTAATATAATTTCCTATAGATCTGAATAAATAAATGGCATTTAAGTTTTTTTGACCATTTTGGCCCTTTTTGGACATAAGACTATAGTCTTATGTTTTTTAATTTTCACCAAAAGACATTTTTCATCATGAATGTCTTAAAACTCATTATTTTTCACTTATTTCACCGCAGTTATTAAGTACCTATAATTTTCTATACATCGGAATCAAAAAATGGCATTTTAATTTTGTTGACCATGTTGGCCCTTTTTTGATATCAGACTTCTGTCGGCAGCCATACCACCGTACAATCTGCTGCTGCTCAATGGTTCAAGCTAAGCAGGTGTGTGCAGGGTTAGTATTTAGGTGAGAGACCCCTGCGGAATACAAAGATGATGGTGGGCCAGTAGGAGGCGGTCTTTATTTTAGTCCAATAAACCCCAGTGCAATGATGGGGACAAAACACATTTTTAATCATAAATGTCTTAAAACTCATTATTTTTCACTTATGTTACTGCAGGTATTAAGTTAATATAATTTCCTATACATCTGAATAAATAAATGGCATTTAAATTTTTTTGACCATTTTGACCCTTTTTGGACATAAGACTATAGTCTTATGTTTTTTCTTTTTCCCCAAAAGACATTTTTCATCATAAATGTCTTAAAACTCATTATTTTTCACTTATTCCACCGCAGTTATTAAGTTAAAACAATTTCCTATACATCTGAATCAAAAAATGGCATTTTAATTTTCTTGACCATTTTGGCCCGTTTTTGGACATAAGACTATAGTCTTATGTTTTTTAATTTTCCCCAAAAGACATTTTTCATCATAAATGTCTTAAAACTCATTATTTTTCACTTATTTTACTGCAGGTATTAAGTTAATATAATTTCCTATAGATCTGAATAAATAAATGGCATTTAAATTTTCATGACCATTTTGGCCCCTTTTTGGACATAAGACTATAGTCTTATGTTTTTTCATTTTCCCCAAAACACATTTTTCATCATAAATGTCTTAAAACTCATTATTTTTCACTTATTTCACCGCCGGTATTAAGTGCCTATAATTTTCTATACATCGGAATCAAAAAATGGCATTTTAATTTTGTTGACCATTTTGGCCCTTTTTTGATGTCTGACTACTGTCGGCAGCCATACCACCGTACAATCTGCTGCTGCTCAATGGTTCAAGCTAAGCAGGTGTGTGCTGGGTTAGTATTTAGATGAGAAACCCCTGCGGAACACAAAGATGATGGTGGGCCAGTAGGAGGCGGTCTTTATTTTAGTCCAATAAACCCCAGTGCAATGATGGGGACAAAACACATTTTTAATCATAAATGTCTTAAAACTCATTATTTTTCACTTATGTTACTGCAGGTATTAAGTTAATATAATTTCCTATACATCTGAATAAATAAATGGCATTTAAATTTTTTTGACCATTTTGACCCTTTTTGGACATAAGACTATAGTCTTATGTTTTTTCATTTTTCCCCAAAACACATTTTTCATCATAAATGTCTTAAAACGAATTATTTTTCATTTATTTCACCACAGTTATTAAGTTAAAACAATTTCCTATACATCTGAATCAAAAAACGGCATTAAAATGTTTTTGACCATTTTGGCCCTTTTTGGACATAAGACTATTATAGTCTTATGTTTTTTCTTTTTCCCCAAAAGACATTTTTCATCATAAATGTCTTAAAACTCATTATTTTTCACTTATTTTACTGCAGGTATTAAGTTAATATAATTTCCTATAGATCTGAATAAATAAATGGCATTTAAATTTTCATGACCATTTTGGCCCCTTTTTGGACATAAGACTATAGTCTTATGTTTTTTCATTTTCCCCAAAAGACATTTTTCATCATGAATGTCTTAAAACTCATTATTTTTCACTTATTTCACCGCAGTTATTAAGTCAAAACAATTTCCTATACATCTGAATCAAAAAATGGCATTTTAATTTTCTATACCATTTTGGCCCCTTTTTGGACATAAGACTATAGTCTTATGTTTTTTAATTTTCCCCAAAAGACATTTTTCATCATGAATGTCTTAAAACTCATTATTTTTCACTTATTTTACTGCAGGTATTAAGTTAATATAATTTCCTATAGATCTGAATAAATAAATGGCATTTAAGTTTTTTTGACCATTTTGGCCCTTTTTGGACATAAGACTATAGTCTTATGTTTTTTAATTTTCCCCAAAAGACATTTTTCATCATGAATGTCTTAAAACTCATTATTTTTCACTTATTTCACCGCAGTTATTAAGTACCTATAATTTTCTATACATCGGAATCAAAAAATGGCATTTTAATTTTGTTGACCATGTTGGCCCTTTTTTGATATCAGACTTCTGTCGGCAGCCATACCACCGTACAATCTGCTGCTGCTCAATGGTTCAAGCTAAGCAGGTGTGTGCAGGGTTAGTATTTAGATGAGTGACCCCTGCGGAATACAAAGATGATGGTGGGCCAGTAGGAGGCGGTCTTTATTTTAGTCCAATAAACCCCAGTGCAATGATGGGGACAAAACACATTTTTAATCATAAATGTCTTAAAACTCATTATTTTTCACTTATGTTACTGCAGGTATTAAGTTAATATAATTTCCTATACATCTGAATAAATAAATGGCATTTAAATTTTTTTGACCATTTTGACCCTTTTTGGACATAAGACTATAGTCTTATGTTTTTTCTTTTTCCCCAAAAGACATTTTTCATCATAAATGTCTTAAAACTCATTATTTTTCACTTATTCCACCGCAGTTATTAAGTTAAAACAATTTCCTATACATCTGAATCAAAAAATGGCATTTTAATTTTCTTGACCATTTTGGCCCGTTTTTGGACATAAGACTATAGTCTTATGTTTTTTAATTTTCCCCAAAAGACATTTTTCATCATAAATGTCTTAAAACTCATTATTTTTCACTTATTTTACCACAGTTATTAAGTTAAAACAATTTCCTATACATCTGAAAAATGGCATTTTAATTTTCTATACCATTTGGGCCATTTTTGGCCATAAGACTATAGTCTTATGTTTTTTCATTTTCCCCAAAAGACATTTTTCATCATAAATGTCTTAAAACTCATTATTTTTCACTTATTTTACTGCAGGTATTAAGTTAATATAATTTCCTATAGATCTGAATAAATAAATGGCATTTAAATTTTTTTGACCATTTTGGCCCTATTTGGACATAAGACTATAGTCTTATGTTTTTTCATTTTCCCCAAAAGACATTTTTCATCATGAATGTCTTAAAACTCATTATTTTTCACTTATTTTACTGCAGGTATTAAGTTAATATAATTTCCTATAGATCTGAATAAATAAATGGCATTTAAATTTTTTTGACCATTTTGGCCCTTTTTGGACATAAGACTATAGTCTTATGTTTTCAAATTTTCCCCAAAAGACATTTTTCATCATGAATGTCTTAAAACTCATTATTTTTCACTTATTTCACCGCAGTTATTAAGTACCTATAATTTTCTATACATCGGAATCAAAAAATGGCATTTTAATTTTGTTGACCATGTTGGCCCTTTTTTGATATCAGACTTCTGTCGGCAGCCATACCACCGTACACTCTGCTGCTGCTCAATGGTTCAAGCTAAGCAGGTGTGTGCAGGGTTAGTATTTAGATGAGAGACCCCTGCGGAATACAAAGATGATGGTGGGCCAGTAGGAGGCGGTCTTTATTTTAGTCCAATAAACCCCAGTGCAATGATGGGGACAAAACACATTTTTAATCATAAATGTCTTAAAACTCATTATTTTTCACTTATTCCACCGCAGTTATTAAGTTAAAACAATTTCCTATACATCTGAATCAAAAAATTGCATTTTAATTTTCTTGACCATTTTGGCCCGTTTTTGGACATAAGACTATAGTCTTATGTTTTTTAATTTTCCCCAAAAGACATTTTTCATCATAAATGTCTTAAAACTCATTATTTTTCACTTATTTTACCACAGTTATTAAGTTAAAACAATTTCCTATACATCTGAAAAATGGCATTTTAATTTTCTATACCATTTGGGCCATTTTTGGCCATAAGACTATAGTCTTATGTTTTTTCATTTTCCCCAAAAGACATTTTTCATCATAAATGTCTTAAAACTCATTATTTTTCACTTATTTTACTGCAGGTATTAAGTTAATATAATTTCCTATAGATCTGAATAAATAAATGGCATTTAAATTTTTTTGACCATTTTGGCCCTATTTGGACATAAGACTATAGTCTTATGTTTTTTCATTTTCCCCAAAAGACATTTTTCATCATGAATGTCTTAAAACTCATTATTTTTCACTTATTTTACTGCAGGTATTAAGTTAATATAATTTCCTATAGATCTGAATAAATAAATGGCATTTAAATTTTCATGACCATTTTGGCCCCTTTTTGGACATAAGACTATAGTCTTATGTTTTTTCATTTTCCCCAAAACACATTTTTCATCATAAATGTCTTAAAACTCATTATTTTTCACTTATTTCACCGCCGGTATTAAGTGCCTATAATTTTCTATACATCGGAATCAAAAAATGGCATTTTAATTTTGTTGACCATTTTGGCCCTTTTTTGATGTCTGACTACTGTCGGCAGCCATACCACCGTACAATCTGCTGCTGCTCAATGGTTCAAGCTAAGCAGGTGTGTGCTGGGTTAGTATTTAGATGAGAAACCCCTGCGGAACACAAAGATGATGGTGGGCCAGTAGGAGGCGGTCTTTATTTTAGTCCAATAAACCCCAGTGCAATGATGGGGACAAAACACATTTTTAATCATAAATGTCTTAAAACTCATTATTTTTCACTTATGTTACTGCAGGTATTAAGTTAATATAATTTCCTATACATCTGAATAAATAAATGGCATTTAAATTTTTTTGACCATTTTGACCCTTTTTGGACATAAGACTATAGTCTTATGTTTTTTCATTTTTCCCCAAAACACATTTTTCATCATAAATGTCTTAAAACGAATTATTTTTCATTTATTTCACCGCAGTTATTAAGTTAAAACAATTTCCTATACATCTGAATCAAAAAACGGCATTAAAATGTTTTTGACCATTTTGGCCCTTTTTGGACATAAGACTATTATAGTCTTTTTTTTTTTCTTTTTCCCCAAAAGACATTTTTCATCATAAATGTCTTAAAACTCATTATTTTTCACTTATTTTACTGCAGGTATTAAGTTAATATAATTTCCTATAGATCTGAATAAATAAATGGCATTTAAATTTTCATGACCATTTTGGCCCCTTTTTGGACATAAGACTATAGTCTTATGTTTTTTCATTTTCCCCAAAAGACATTTTTCATCATGAATGTCTTAAAACTCATTATTTTTCACTTATTTCACCGCAGTTATTAAGTCAAAACAATTTCCTATACATCTGAATCAAAAAATGGCATTTTAATTTTCTATACCATTTTGGCACCTTTTTGGACATAAGACTATAGTCTTATGTTTTTTCATTTTCCCCAAAAGACATTTTTCATCATGAATGTCTTAAAACTCATTATTTTTCACTTATTTTACTGCAGGTATTAAGTTAATATAATTTCCTATAGATCTGAATAAATAAATGGCATTTAAGTTTTTTTGACCATTTTGGCCCTTTTTGGACATAAGACTATAGTCTTATGTTTTTTAATTTTCACCAAAAGACATTTTTCATCATGAATGTCTTAAAACTCATTATTTTTCACTTATTTCACCGCAGTTATTAAGTACCTATAATTTTCTATACATCGGAATCAAAAAATGGCATTTTAATTTTGTTGACCATGTTGGCCCTTTTTTGATATCAGACTTCTGTCGGCAGCCATACCACCGTACAATCTGCTGCTGCTCAATGGTTCAAGCTAAGCAGGTGTGTGCAGGGTTAGTATTTAGGTGAGAGACCCCTGCGGAATACAAAGATGATGGTGGGCCAGTAGGAGGCGGTCTTTATTTTAGTCCAATAAACCCCAGTGCAATGATGGGGACAAAACACATTTTTAATCATAAATGTCTTAAAACTCATTATTTTTCACTTATGTTACTGCAGGTATTAAGTTAATATAATTTCCTATACATCTGAATAAATAAATGGCATTTAAATTTTTTTGACCATTTTGACCCTTTTTGGACATAAGACTATAGTCTTATGTTTTTTCTTTTTCCCCAAAAGACATTTTTCATCATAAATGTCTTAAAACTCATTATTTTTCACTTATTCCACCGCAGTTATTAAGTTAAAACAATTTCCTATACATCTGAATCAAAAAATGGCATTTTAATTTTCTTGACCATTTTGGCCCGTTTTTGGACATAAGACTATAGTCTTATGTTTTTTAATTTTCCCCAAAAGACATTTTTCATCATGAATGTCTTAAAACTCATTATTTTTCACTTATTTTACTGCAGGTATTAAGTTAATATAATTTCCTATAGATCTGAATAAATAAATGGCATTTAAATTTTCATGACCATTTTGGCCCCTTTTTGGACATAAGACTATAGTCTTATGTTTTTTCATTTTCCCCAAAACACATTTTTCATCATAAATGTCTTAAAACTCATTATTTTTCACTTATTTCACCGCCGGTATTAAGTGCCTATAATTTTCTATACATCGGAATCAAAAAATGGCATTTTAATTTTGTTGACCATTTTGGCCCTTTTTTGATGTCTGACTACTGTCGGCAGCCATACCACCGTACAATCTGCTGCTGCTCAATGGTTCAAGCTAAGCAGGTGTGTGCTGGGTTAGTATTTAGATGAGAAACCCCTGCGGAACACAAAGATGATGGTGGGCCAGTAGGAGGCGGTCTTTATTTTAGTCCAATAAACCCCAGTGCAATGATGGGGACAAAACACATTTTTAATCATAAATGTCTTAAAACTCATTATTTTTCACTTATGTTACTGCAGGTATTAAGTTAATATAATTTCCTATACATCTGAATAAATAAATGGCATTTAAATTTTTTTGACCATTTTGACCCTTTTTGGACATAAGACTATAGTCTTATGTTTTTTCATTTTTCCCCAAAACACATTTTTCATCATAAATGTCTTAAAACGAATTATTTTTCATTTATTTCACCGCAGTTATTAAGTTAAAACAATTTCCTATACATCTGAATCAAAAAACGGCATTAAAATGTTTTTGACCATTTTGGCCCTTTTTGGACATAAGACTATTATAGTCTTATGTTTTTTCTTTTTCCCCAAAAGACATTTTTCATCATAAATGTCTTAAAACTCATTATTTTTCACTTATTTTACTGCAGGTATTAAGTTAATATAATTTCCTATAGATCTGAATAAATAAATGGCATTTAAATTTTCATGACCATTTTGGCCCCTTTTTGGACATAAGACTATAGTCTTATGTTTTTTCATTTTCCCCAAAAGACATTTTTCATCATGAATGTCTTAAAACTCATTATTTTTCACTTATTTCACCGCAGTTATTAAGTCAAAACAATTTCCTATACATCTGAATCAAAAAATTGCATTTTAATTTTCTATACCATTTTGGCACCTTTTTGGACATAAGACTATAGTCTTATGTTTTTTCATTTTCCCCAAAAGACATTTTTCATCATGAATGTCTTAAAACTCATTATTTTTCACTTATTTTACTGCAGGTATTAAGTTAATATAATTTCCTATAGATCTGAATAAATAAATGGCATTTAAATTTTTTTGACCATTTTGGCCCTATTTGGACATAAGACTATAGTCTTATGTTTTTTCATTTTCCCCAAAAGACATTTTTCATCATGAATGTCTTAAAACTCATTATTTTTCACTTATTTTACTGCAGGTATTAAGTTAATATAATTTCCTATAGATCTGAATAAATAAATGGCATTTAAATTTTTTTGACCATTTTGGCCCTTTTTGGACATAAGACTATAGTCTTATGTTTTTAAATTTTCCCCAAAAGACATTTTTCATCATGAATGTCTTAAAACTCATTATTTTTCACTTATTTCACCGCAGTTATTAAGTACCTATAATTTTCTATACATCGGAATCAAAAAATGGCATTTTAATTTTGTTGACCATGTTGGCCCTTTTTTGATATCAGACTTCTGTCGGCAGCCATACCACCGTACAATCTGCTGCTGCTCAATGGTTCAAGCTAAGCAGGTGTGTGCAGGGTTAGTATTTAGATGAGAGACCCCTGCGGAATACAAAGATGATGGTGGGCCAGTAGGAGGCGGTCTTTATTTTAGTCCAATAAACCCCAGTGCAATGATGGGGACAAAACACATTTTTAATCATAAATGTCTTAAAACTCATTATTTTTCACTTATTCCACCGCAGTTATTAAGTTAAAACAATTTCCTATACATCTGAATCAAAAAATGGCATTTTAATTTTCTTGACCATTTTGGCCCGTTTTTGGACATAAGACTATAGTCTTATGTTTTTTAATTTTCCCCAAAAGACATTTTTCATCATAAATGTCTTAAAACTCATTATTTTTCACTTATTTTACCACAGTTATTAAGTTAAAACAATTTCCTATACATCTGAAAAATGGCATTTTAATTTTCTATACCATTTGGGCCATTTTTGGCCATAAGACTATAGTCTTATGTTTTTTCATTTTCCCCAAAAGACATTTTTCATCATAAATGTCTTAAAACTCATTATTTTTCACTTATTTTACTGCAGGTATTAAGTTAATATAATTTCCTATAGATCTGAATAAATAAATGGCATTTAAATTTTTTTGACCATTTTGGCCCTATTTGGACATAAGACTATAGTCTTATGTTTTTTCATTTTCCCCAAAAGACATTTTTCATCATGAATGTCTTAAAACTCATTATTTTTCACTTATTTTACTGCAGGTATTAAGTTAATATAATTTCCTATAGATCTGAATAAATAAATGGCATTTAAATTTTTTTGACCATTTTGGCCCTTTTTGGACATAAGACTATAGTCTTATGTTTTTAAATTTTCCCCAAAAGACATTTTTCATCATGAATGTCTTAAAACTCATTATTTTTCACTTATTTCACCGCAGTTATTAAGTACCTATAATTTTCTATACATCGGAATCAAAAAATGGCATTTTAATTTTGTTGACCATGTTGGCCCTTTTTTGATATCAGACTTCTGTCGGCAGCCATACCACCGTACAATCTGCTGCTGCTCAATGGTTCAAGCTAAGCAGGTGTGTGCAGGGTTAGTATTTAGATGAGAGACCCCTGCGGAATACAAAGATGATGGTGGGCCAGTAGGAGGCGGTCTTTATTTTAGTCCAATAAACCCCAGTGCAATGATGGGGACAAAACACATTTTTAATCATAAATGTCTTAAAACTCATTATTTTTCACTTATGTTACTGCAGGTATTAACCTCTTCCTACCGAGGGCAAAATAGGCCAAATTTTGCCTGTTTTCACTAGTGACAAACAAAGGTGGTTATCTCAAAAACCATAAATGGTACAAATATGGTTCATGGCTTTTATTAAAGCAGACACCTGCAGTATTACGACTAAGCAGTGAGAACTCATAGAAATCCAGTTTTTGATACTTAACTACAACAATTTATGTACAGTAAATATAAAAAAACTAAAAAACGGGTACCTACATTCAAGTTTAAGAATTTTTACCTGATGAGCTACAAATGCAATCAAGGAAATGACTCCTCTATCTGATTCATCAATATGCTGCCTACCTCTGGTAACAATCTCTTGTCAATATCTCAAACCATTCAAATTTTACAGGGTTTTTTTCAGGTGAACCTTTTTCGTTATCCAAATGGTGCCAAATGGTGCCAAATGGTGCCAAATGTGCCAAAAATGGCAATGTTCCAGAAAGGTCTCAATATGATTTATTTTTTAGGTTTTTACAATAAAATGAGATAATTTGTCAATATTGGCAATAAAAGTTCATTTTTAGACGTGTTCTTGGTGTTCTGCATATTACACAACTAACTACCCAAGGTTACAAAAAGCTGTCAAAACCCATGTAGCAGCACAGTGAATCTTGTGTATTTCACCAGAGCCCCATTAGCCAGAAATGAGTCCAGGAATGTGCAAACAGGTTTTCAAATGAATAATGGGAATAGTATGAAACTTCCCTACACATTAATGCTTGCCAGTCATGTCCTTTATTCTGTTGCCACCTCCTATGACAGGGACGTTGGGGTTGGGTTTTAGGAGGCAAAACTTTATACATGACAAACATATATCAACTATATACAAGTGCACTAAGGTGTACTACTAAAAGTGCAGTGGATAAAAAATCAAAAGTCCACCAGTTTCCTAGATAAAAAATAAAAACACCCCTGCTGTAACAAATAAAAAGATCCTTGCCTCTAATTGCTGAAGTTACCGTATTTACACAAAGAAAGTACAAAATGGCAGGGTCCAAAAAGCTAAAAAAAATGAACTAAAAACAAAAAAAGGTAAAGGATCAAAACATCGGGGTGGAGGTTGAGGAGAGATTATTTAACCATTCATACAGAAGCCATTTAGACTACACATTCCCTCAGGAGAGCAATCTGCATCATTACAAATCCCACTAACCCTGTCCATGGAATTGTCCACCATGTTGATATACCCATTAGTCCCCCTTATACAACAACAATCAACAATAATAATAATCAACAAGTACTCCCTCATGTTATCATGTTCTCTCCCTCATACCATGCATAAATTACCATTTTGTTTACCTGCACAGCCTTCTGTACTGCATACAGAACAATTTACTCAGGTGGAACAATGACTTTACTAAACACTTCCAGAAGCCATTTCACACTCAAAAAAATCGTTTTAGTAGCTCATCTCAGACACAAATAGATAGCTAGCTGCTTGTTACCTGTAATTTTGCTTGCATTACATTACATTTATTTAGCAGACGCTTTTATCCAAAGCGACGTACAGTAAGTGCGCACAGAGACATCAAGATCACTACAGAACAGACAAGGCAAAGCACATCCTTCGCATAATGTAGCAGCTATCCCTAGCAATGAACGTCGACTGTAGTTCACAGTAAGCTGTGGGCAAATCAGCAACACCACACTTCCATTCCTAATACTCGTATAAACTATAATAAACAGACAGGAAAACACAGGGATGCTTGCTAGCTTGCCACTGTAAAGGCAATACTATCTATATTAATTTAGCTGAGAGGGACCGATTTTATGCATAAGTATATAAGGTTAGTTAGCTTCACAGAAGAAACACAGGGATTCACGCATTGCAGCTAAATTTCCTTCGACGCTTACACCAAACATCTGTGTTGTTGGCAACGCCACGTAACACGTGCGAGTTTGTCAACACAGACAATACACCCTAAGTTTACTTCATAAATTATTTATCATACCGTTGGAATGTGCAATTTGTAATATTAATTGTATGAAAAACAATAAAATACAGTTGACAATGTAATTACGAACCCGCATGGCATTGCGTGAATTCACACTGGTATATCGAAAAATCGGTAATACCACCAGCCCTAACGACGTTACCTGCCATGGCGAAATTCAATGCGTTTATAGCATAACACTGTTAGTATGATAAAACAACTTACATAGCAACATCATCTCGGTCATCAGTGGATTCAGCGTCACTGAGACAGGATGAGTCTCCCTCGGCAAAAACATCTTCTGGCTTATCCAGTTCGTCTAGCACTTGGTGCACGGATAAACGCCTCAAAAATCTCGACATAACTACACAAAAACTGTATCAAAAATACTCTAAAGTATTAAATGTAACTGCGGGCCTTACCTAATTAATTGTGCTTTGCTAAACGGAATGTAGCGAGCTACGCTACAAGGTAAAACCACTGCGCCATTTTGGTTCGATAATTACGCGTGGCTCGCCACTTCCTCATACGCACGGCTCGCTTTCCTTTTTTACGACGGCTATTGTATTCAATAGCCGGCTTGTTTCAAAGATAAGAGTCTTGGCTATTTCCTGGAATATTTGACAGACAGTTTTAAAACCCAATGGAAAGCTAATAATACTCAGAGTGGAGGCGGGTGGAAGACGGTTTTTCCCACTTCAGATAGGCCTATTGTGCTATCAGTCAAAGAAATACACCCAATTGACGACGGTTTTGCATAAATCACTGCAAGCATGTTCAAAACTACTCTGGCTAACATATACTAAGCCATGGGATTGGTACTCCAGAAACTGGCTGAGTTTCACAACGCCAAAGTGAACACAGCCGAACGAGTCGTAATCAAGTGCAAAAAAGCACAAGTCGGTTTAAAATTGGAAAAAAATAATGTACAGCCGTATGAAAGTTTTAAAGTATTTTTTCTTGAAGCCTAAAGGTATAATGATTTTTCAAACCAAAGTTTTGTGAAATACAATTAAGCAGAACAGTTTACCAGCACATTGTTTATGGTGTGACATCAAGCTGCAATACATGTTTGAGAATTAGGTCCGAGTTTCCAACGTTATTTACAAAGTTTTATTCCGACGTTTTGGGCTTAAAAACCACTTTCCCAGAAGGAATGGATATATCTTAAGGATATTTAATCAAAATATTGAGGTGAGCAGTTTATTATATATTATTAAATTAATGAAATGTATAATGTAATAATTTCCGTCACGCCGGCGTTACCGCTAGGGGGCGTTTGGCATTAAGAGGTTAAGTTAATATAATTTCCTATACATCTGAATAAATAAATGGCATTTAAATTTTTTTGACCATTTTGACCCTTTTTGGACATAAGACTATAGTCTTATGTTTTTTCTTTTTCCCCAAAAGACATTTTTCATCATAAATGTCTTAAAACTCATTATTTTTCACTTATTCCACCGCAGTTATTAAGTTAAAACAATTTCCTATACATCTGAATCAAAAAATGGCATTTTAATTTTCTTGACCATTTTGGCCCGTTTTTGGACATAAGACTATAGTCTTATGTTTTTTAATTTTCCCCAAAAGACATTTTTCATCATAAATGTCTTAAAACTCATTATTTTTCACTTATTTCACCGCCGGTATTAAGTGCCTATAATTTTCTATACATCGGAATCAATAAATGGCATTTAAATTTTTTTGACCATTTTGGCCCTTTTTGGACATAAGACTATAGTCTTATGTTTTTTCATTTTCCCCAAAAGACATTTTTCATCATAAATGTCTTAAAACTCATTATTTTTCACTTATTTCACCGCCGGTATTAAGTGCCTATAATTTTCTATACATCGGAATCAATAAATGGCATTTAAATTTTTTTGACCATTTTGGCCCTTTTTGGACATAAGACTATAGTCTTATGTTTTTTCATTTTCCCCAAAAGACATTTTTTATCATGAATGTCTTAAAACTCATTATTTTTCACTTATTTCACCGCAGTTATTAAGTCAAAACAATTTCCTATACATCTGAATAAATAAATGGCATTTAAATTTTTTTGACCATTTTGACCCTTTTTGGACATAAGACTATAGTCTTATGTTTTTTCTTTTTCCCCAAAAGACATTTTTCATCATAAATGTATTAAAACTCATTATTTTTCACTTATTTCACTGCAGTTATTAAGTTAAAACAATTTCCTATACATCTGAATCAAAAAATGGCATTTTAATTTTCTATACCATTTGGGCCCTTTTTGGACATAAGACTATAGTCTTATGTTTTTTCATTTTCCCCAAAAGACATTTTTCATCATAAATGTCTTAAAACTCATTATTTTTCACTTATTTCACTGCAATTATTAAGTTAAAACAATTTCCTATACATCTGAATCAAAAAATGGCATTTTAATTTTCTATACCATTTGGCCCCTTTTTGGACATAAGACTATAGTCTTATGTTTTTTCATTTTCCCCAAAAGACATTTTTCATCATGAATGTCTTAAAACTCATTATTTTTCACTTATTTTACCACAGTTATTAAGTTAAAACAATTTCCTATACATCTGAATCAAAAAATGGCATTTTAATTTTCTATACCATTTGGGCCATTTTTGGCCATAAGACTATAGTCTTATGTTTTTTCATTTTCCCCAAAATACATTTTTCATCATAAATGTCTTAAAACTCATTATTTTTCACTTATTTTACTGCAGGTATTAAGTTAATATAATTTCCTATAGATCTGAATAAATAAATGGCATTTAAATTTTTTTGACCATTTTGGCCCTATTTGGACATAAGACTATAGTCTTATGTTTTTTCATTTTCCCCAAAAGACATTTTTCATCATGAATGTCTTAAAACTCATTATTTTTCACTTATTTTACTGCAGGTATTAAGTTAATATAATTTCCTATAGATCTGAATAAATAAATGGCATTTAAATTTTTTTGACCATTTTGGCCCTTTTTGGACATAAGACTATAGTCTTATGTTTTTTAATTTTCCCCAAAATACTTTTTTTATCATGAATGTCTTAAAACTCATTATTTTTCACTTATTTCACCGCAGTTATTAAGTACCTATAATTTTCTATACATCGGAATCAAAAAATGGCATTTTAATTTTGTTGACCATGTTGGCCCTTTTTTGATATCAGACTTCTGTCGGCAGCCATACCACCGTACAATCTGCTGCTGCTCAATGGTTCAAGCTAAGCAGGTGTGTGCAGGGTTAGTATTTAGATGAGAGACCCCTGCTGAATACAAAGATGATGGTGGGCCAGTAGGAGGCGGTCTTTATTTTAGTCCAATAAACCCCAGTGCAATGATGGGGACAAAACACATTTTTAATCATAAATGTCTTAAAACTCATTATTTTTCACTTATGTTACTGCAGGTATTAAGTTAATATAATTTCCTATACATCTGAATAAATAAATGGCATTTAAATTTTTTTGACCATTTTGACCCTTTTTGGACATAAGACTATAGTCTTATGTTTTTTCTTTTTCCCCAAAAGACATTTTTCATCATAAATGTCTTAAAACTCATTATTTTTCACTTATTCCACCGCAGTTATTAAGTTAAAACAATTTCCTATACATCTGAATCAAAAAATGGCATTTTAATTTTCTTGACCATTTTGGCCCGTTTTTGGACATAAGACTATAGTCTTATGTTTTTTAATTTCCCCCAAAAGACATTTTTCATCATAAATGTCTTAAAACTCATTATTTTTCACTTATTTCACTGCAGTTATTAAGTTAAAACAATTTCCTATACATCTGAATCAAAAAATGGCATTTTAATTTTCTATACCATTTGGGCCCTTTTTGGACATAAGACTATAGTCTTATGTTTTTTCATTTTCCCGAAAAGAAATTTTTCATCATAAATGTCTTAAAACGAATTATTTTTCATTTATTTCACCACAGTTATTAAGTTAAAACAATTTCCTATACATCTGAATCAAAAAACGGCATTAAAATGTTTTTGACCATTTTGGCCCTTTTTGGACATAAGACTATTATAGTCTTATGTTTTTTCTTTTTCCCCAAAAGACATTTTTCATCATAAATGTCTTAAAACTCATTATTTTTCACTTATTTTACTGCAGGTATTAAGTTAATATAATTTCCTATAGATCTGAATAAATAAATGGCATTTAAATTTTCATGACCATTTTGGCCCCTTTTTGGACATAAGACTATAGTCTTATGTTTTTTCATTTTCCCCAAAAGACATTTTTCATCATGAATGTCTTAAAACTCATTATTTTTCACTTATTTCACCGCAGTTATTAAGTCAAAACAATTTCCTATACATCTGAATCAAAAAATGGCATTTTAATTTTCTATACCATTTTGGCCCCTTTTTGGACATAAGACTATAGTCTTATGTTTTTTAATTTTCCCCAAAAGACATTTTTCATCATGAATGTCTTAAAACTCATTATTTTTCACTTATTTTACTGCAGGTATTAAGTTAATATAATTTCCTATAGATCTGAATAAATAAATGGCATTTAAGTTTTTTTGACCATTTTGGCCCTTTTTGGACATAAGACTATAGTCTTATGTTTTTTAATTTTCCCCAAAAGACATTTTTCATCATGAATGTCTTAAAACTCATTATTTTTCACTTATTTCACCGCAGTTATTAAGTACCTATAATTTTCTATACATCGGAATCAAAAAATGGCATTTTAATTTTGTTGACCATGTTGGCCCTTTTTTGATATCAGACTTCTGTCGGCAGCCATACCACCGTACAATCTGCTGCTGCTCAATGGTTCAAGCTAAGCAGGTGTGTGCAGGGTTAGTATTTAGATGAGTGACCCCTGCGGAATACAAAGATGATGGTGGGCCAGTAGGAGGCGGTCTTTATTTTAGTCCAATAAACCCCAGTGCAATGATGGGGACAAAACACATTTTTAATCATAAATGTCTTA